>VZTJ01006358.1:279828-393829 GCA_013397795.1 Orthonyx spaldingii | reverse complement strand
AAAAAAAAAAAAAAAAAGCATGGCTTTGTGAAGCCAAGTACATGCTTGATTTTCTAGTAGCACGTTGCATTGAGCTAGCACCTATGATGGTTCTGTCTCCTTAAAGGGTTTGGCAGATTGAGAGAGACAGTAATCAAATCTTGAGCAGAGAATGATGCCTGAGCCACTGCAAAAAACAGGTGGAAATGTTTCTGGGCTGTAACACTGGTGTTTAATACCTGACTTCTAATGTTTGAAAAGGCTGCTCGTGTTTTGGGTAGTGAGGGTACCTGGGTCCTGTGATTTTAATGTTTTTAAATACCATCTCAAAATTGCACATCCTCTGGTGGAACCCAATGGGATGCTACTAAGCAATCTAGCTAACAGCATATGAGAACTGACATGACAGTTACTTGCAATGGTGATGTTCCAAAGAAAAGCATAAAAGGATATATCATTTTGGTTCAACTTTTGTGAGGGGATGTGAAATAAATTAACATTTCCTTTGGAAATACGCAAGTGTCATATTGTGAGGAGAGGTAAGAAAAGAGTGGAGCCAAAATTTGGAAGCCTGAGTGAGGCATGTTCTCCACAGTCATTAAAAAACCTGAATTAGTCTTGTACATTTTTGTGGTAATGAACAAAGGATCCTCCAGTCTTTAAATGAGCTACTGCATGGAAAGCATGTTAATAAAGCAATCTTCTTATTGCATCTGCATCACCATAAAACCTTTTGGCATAGCCTTTTTATAACTCCAGTCTATATATGCATCTCAAGCAAACTATTTACTTTTGAGGATGATAGTGAGGTCTATTGAAAATATTAAATAATAAATTATGCAGCTTTCTCATTCCCTTTCAGTGAAATGCTTAATAGACAAAATTCGAATACAGAGTTAATTCACCTGTAAAGTACTTGGACATCTGAATTACGCTTTTAATCTGCAGCAGTTGAGTTATGTCCCAGTCCTACAATATATCCGGAGGGAAGGCTGGACAGGTAGAATCTACTTCTTTTACAGATTGTAGGGATAACTTATGCAGACAGCTAACAGCCTGTTCTTACTAGGTGGAGAGAATTTATTGGAAGGGCTCAGAATCTTGCTCTTCCTGTCACTCGTGGGTTGTTAACTCGTTCTTCCCCCTCAAGAACTGATCCATTTGAGTACAGCCCTGAGCTGATTACAAGTGCTGCCTTCTGGAGAAATGGGCTTGCAGTGTGAGGGGAGGGTTGTGCCTACGTATGCTCCTGACCGGGAGGGATGCTCAAGTGAGTTAGCTTGTTTTTCGTTCCTGCTGTTGGCTGACGCATGAAGAGAGTTGGCAGAATACGTGCCCATTTATATAAGCATGAAGACTGTCATGGTCTGATGTTCGTAAGGCTTGAACCTGTAAACTTTTCTCTGAATACTGAAGAGGGTACTCAGCTGGAATGTAAGCTGGCAACTCAGCCTCCTGAGGACAACAGGTGTCTGCCCAAACTGTTGGATATTTTGATCAAGATAACCACGAGCTGAGTGTCAATGAAGCATATTGTTAATCTTACAGGGTAAATAACAATATTTCTCTTTTCCTTAGGGCAGCTAGAGAGATACAAAACTTGCTGTTTGATCAGATTCTGACATCAGCTACCCTGACTCTCAGGGTAAGCAGGTGCCTCCCTGACCTCTGCTTCCTATGCTGACCACTCTCTCTCTGACAGACAGAAGCTTGAGATATAACCATCAGGTACTTTTGTCTACAAATTTTCTCCAGCCCCTCCAAACTCCTGAGGAAAAGTACCATGGGTGACAGTCATAACGGGATTCACTCTGTAAATATCAACACACCATGAAGGGCATTATGTCTGTTACCAGCTCAAAACTGTTGGGGAAACACTCCTCCGAACAGACTTCTGTAAAACCCTCCATGTCTTGATTTCAGCCACACAGAAACTCAAATGGATTAAGATCACAGGAAAAAACCCTAATTTAATAACATGTTAACCAATTTTTTACATACCTTAATACACAAAAAGTCACTTGAGACTGTTAGATGAAAGACAACATTGGAAAAAAAGGCATTAATGCATATTCTGTAGTATGTAAGAGAGATATACAGTTAAATCTTACTTGGCAAATGGCTTCACTGAAACTTCTGCATTTTAAAATGTCAGCTGCTAGAATGGAATATGCAGCATCTAGATTTTATGTTGGATCCATGCAATTCTGTGTAGTATTCGCCTTCATTTATATTTACTAAAGATGATCTACATAACTACCAGTTGTGTTCCTAGTTAAACTTAACCTCAGACTGGGCTGGCTGATTTTGATAAGACAAATTACAACTTGACTGTAGGACAAGTGAACAAGATACCAACAGAGAAATATAAAGCTGGAAATAAATAAAATAATTGTGCCTAATGGAGCAGCATAAAAGAGGTGCTTTTTATGGTCTTTGAGAAACAGTTTCAGCTTGCAATAATTTATTTCCACAGCTCACAGAAGCTACATGAATAACTAATATTCTCTGATAAAGGCTCTTTTCTATTAAGGAGTCAACTTTGCAGTAAAGGCAAAGAAGAATAAAAAATGTTGCAAAGACAAGGTAAAGCTATTAGCAAATCTCCATTCCAAAGTTGTTTCCTACTTGTAACCCATTTCTATCAAGGGAGCAATTTCCTGTGTGCTGCCATTAGTGGATAATATTTGCCTTCAAATAATGGGCTATGGATGGTGACTAACCACAAATGGTAATATTCTCTCTTTTAAAAGCCTGCACAGCACACTTTAATGTTCTGCCATGGTGCATTAGAACACAGTCTATTTCCAATGTGAAAACACATTTGCTTAGAAAAATCTCTCTTCCTCTCTCATTACCTCTCTCAAAACAGCTGAATGAGAGTTGAGGTTCTCACAAAGTTCCTGTTGTCCTGGATTTCAAGTGTACGTTCTATAGTTAGCAAACCTTGGAAGAACACTTTACATGCAGCTTAAAAAAAAAGACAATAAAATGTGATGAACAAGGCAACAGGATGTGTGCATACACCGTGAGATTTGTAACTGCTCACGTTGCTGGGCTGTGCAGACACGCACTCAAGATAAACTGGGCTAGGATTAACCAGGTGCAGGATAACAGCGTTCTGTTATCTGTCCCTGACAAATTACAGGCTGCTGGCTGGAATTGCCACTTGCAGATAGTAGTCATTTAGTAGTAAACTGCACTTGTTTTTTCACCCTAAAAGCCTGAAACAAGGGCATGTTTATATAAGTACATTGAAATATGAAATGCTTTGAGTACATGTAAAGAAATGTAAACCTTCCTAGCCTTTCATTTCCTATCAAACATTTACTGCATTGCAGGTCTCTCCAGCTCAGTAACGTTGTCAGTGTAGCATACCTCATACACACTGTGCTTTATAGTGTCATGGTAATGTACATCTGAGACCTTCTTTAAACCTGTATTCTGCTTTTATAGAACTGATTTTGATTAAAGAGAATACAGAAACATTTTTTTAATGTTTTGAAGTGTGACAATTTATGAAGGAAAGTAAATGCTTTACGCGTGAGTGTTATTGCAGGATTCATTGCTCTGGAGGAAATGTTCCTGTTCACAACTGAGCTTGTGTGGTGGAATAAGCACAGCCTGAAATACTGAATTTCCTGACTTAGTTTTAAATTACTCTGTTTTCAAATAATTTTATTTTTGTTTTTTGAAAACTGAAACTGCAAAACCAAGGTTACTGTTTTGCACTTCAATGCCATGGTACATTCTTTTCTAGAATTGCCTTAAATGACACCACCTAACATTAGGGCATTTATTAGGGGACAATTTTACTCACCATCAAGTGAGAAAAACAAAACTTTTACAGCTGCAGGAGATAGGTAGTGAGACTACTACTTCATCTAAAAAGCATTTACATGTACATGTAAAGAGAAAATGTAACCAAATGACAGCAAATGAAGTTCATTTTTTAAAAGCAGTGTAAGTTATCGGTTTAATGGATTATCAGAAAGCTGCGTCTTTGCTAATTCCTTTTCCCTATTTCCTTGCTCATCACAGAACAGACTGGGGAAGTTTAAGAGTGAATTGTCTGAAGTTCATAATAACATATCTGGATCAGCAGTTACCAAGATGGTTTTTTTTTCTTAAAAAGAAAATTGTGTCACTTCCATTTTTACACCTACTTGTTCAATTGTTTTAGGCCTCAATAAGCTGTTTCCTAGAATATACAGTAAAATAATGCCAAGGGAAATCTAAAACATTAGATTGCTGTCGTTTAAAAATATGTCAGGTTTTTCAGGCAATGTATTGAAAAGAAACACAAGAAAACATTCAATTTTTTTTCTCTTTTTATAATTTGCAAAAAATAATTAATAAGGCCATAAACAGTGTCTTGACCCATTTTTGGTTTGCTACATTTTGGATTGCTTCAATGATCTAACTTTTGAACTTGTCTAGTTTAAGTGTGTAGTTCTTACTTGTCTTGTTTGGGTCACTACCAAACATGTGAGGCAAAGTCTATACTTGCAGTATTACAGCACACAGCCCTAGTAAAGTACCGACTTTTTTTGCCATGACTCTTGAAATAGCTCAAAGACTGTTTCAATGCATGTTTTGTGGTAAAAGAGAGAGAAAAAGAGCAAAGCTAAGGGAATTCAGAGGATGTGACACTGGGTGTGACACAACCTCAGTTTCCCCTTTCATCTCAGTGCTTGGAATATCTTTCAAATACATGGAGGCTAAATACATGCAAAGAGGTTCCCACTGTTGTGAGGCAGCACAAACCCTAGTTAATGATGTTAACCAATTATCTACCAAGGAGCTAATACAACTCTGGCAACTGCTGGCTCACTCTCCTAATGCCTGCCTGGACCAAGGAGTACATGGGCTATTGCCCAGGGAGAGCAGCAGCCAGTGTGGCAGTGGAGGAGTGATGACACTGACTGGCAAACAAAACGTGCTCAGCCCACTGCAGAGTTTGGGTTCTGCTTGCTTCTGCTGAGCTGAGGCATGAGATATAGAGTGCAGCATTGTATATGTACTTACTTTTTTAAGAGTGAGGCAGTAAATGAGAGCAGCAGTTTTTTGTAGCCTTGAGCATCTGACCAGCAGGTCTCCTGTGCTACCCACCCTATCCTACCAGCAGAATGCTGTAAAAGATGCTACTGCTGGTGGTTTCTTTTTCTGAATGCACAAGGCATCAAGTGGGTTATAAAACTATGCAAGACATTTCCAACAGCCAATGTAGGAATATGTTTTTTTAGGTCCTTTGCCAGCACAGTCTTGCTCCTTTTTTCTGCAAACTAGATTTTTAAGACTTTTACACCTGTTTGTTTCAAGAGTTAGAGATGTGGGCTCAGGCAATAATACAGGGAAGCAGAGGTGGGCTGTTCTTTGCTTTGGGACACCTACAGCCCCCTTTGGACTGTCTTGGGTACTGGCAGATTTTACTTCTCAGCAAAATTGAATTGACTTTATTACGGCTACCTGTAACACTACAGCAGGCTTAGAACACATGCAGAAAACTGCCTTATGTGGGTGTGGGAATAGTTTTTTAGCAGCTGGATTTCTAAGGGATCAGCCACCATGTCCTTTAATTCTCAGAAGTTGTCACCTTTTGGATGCAGTGCCAGCTTTGCTAACATGCTGTTTTACTGTTGTCTGTGTCTGGTGACGTGGTACTGGCTCCTTTGGTCATGTCTTGTAACCCTTGAGTCATAACTACAAATACAAAAATTGTTCCCTGATATCACATATCACAGGCAAAATTCTCTATTCCTCCTATATTCCCCTCCAGCAATCCTATTGCAAGTGGAATACATTGAGCCTTTGCTATATTTAAAAAAGGTAGATGCCCAGGAGATGAGGTCTGAGAAAAACATATTTTGCCTTTCAAATAAATGATTCTAGGATTAAAATCTAGAATAGTTCATTTTCCACCTGGTTTCAATCATTTCTGTTTCCCAGGTACATTTCCTAGCTCCTAAAAGTGTAAATTTTAGAGTTTTTATGTGTCTGTAAATCAAAAGCTGCAGAACACATTTTAACCTCTTAAAAAAAAATCCACAGCTGGACTAAGGACTTTATATGCCAAGCTACAGCAACATGCACATACAGAGATGAGTTAAATTCTTTGAAAAAGGGAGGAGGTTTATAATGGGAATGCTTTTTGGAGTGGAAGTGTGAGAGGGCACCACTACAATAAATCTAGAGAGGAGAGATAAAATGAGATCTTATGATGCTTTCATGCAGTTTGGCAAAAAGTAGTTTTGCATCTGAGTTTAGTTGATTCTGCCCAGGAGATGCTATTAAGAGTATACTTTTCAAATGCTTGTGTTTCTCCATGTCCTTCTTTTATTTTTTTTCCTTTTGGTTCAAAGAAAGTCATGAAGTCAGTGACCCAAAGGTAGAGTTATGCTCAGGAGACACTAAAGATGAGATATTACCTCCTCCAACTCTGCCCACTTTGCTCTGACATGTCATCTCTCCTCATCAGGGCTGCTGAGCCTCAGCTGGCCCTGAGCCAGGCACATTTTACTGGTGTTTGGGTGGTTTGGTGGTGAAGGCATTTCTCTGCCCTCTGGGAGTTGCCTCCAAATACTCAAGGAGCCAAAGGGATAAAGAAAGCAGCTCTGTACCACTGTGTTGGGAGCATCTAGGCAAAGTGCTAGAGTTGTTTATAGAGACTTTGTGCCCTTTAGAAATGCCCATGTGGCAATTACCACAGGTTTTGGGCTCTGCTGTGCCAGCAGAGGAGTGTAAAGTAGCCTTCTTGAGACAAAATGACCCACTCTTGACAGGTCCTGATTAGGAACATGGATGTTTTCAGAGGTCCTAATAAGGACTGGAATCCTGCTGAATCCGGAGGAGTTTGGCATCTCCTGCAAGTCAGAGTCTAATTTTGTGGTAAATAGGTTTTTTAACCTTTGTGGCATCCTGAAAGTGTTCAATTTAAGCTTTCATACACTGTACTGACCAAAATGGAAGGATTAGAACAGGATGAGAAGCAATGTGCCCCGGAAAGTGCAATTATGAGGAAATCCATCTGAAAACAGCCGTCTGCAGGAATAGACCAGAGGAGGCATTTTTAATACATATCCAGGAAATGAGGAAACTGCACCTGTGGCTCAGCAGTTTGAAGCCTGATCACATCAGCACCTGTGTCACTGTCATTTTAGTTGCTCGTTATTCTTCTGCATGAAAAGAATCAACCTAACCATCAGGAGACACCAGGAAGAGCAACAAATCATTCTTCAGCCATACTTGCTAAGGGACATGGTGGCCAAGGAAAGGCTTGATTTGTTGCCCAACAGAGTAGCAAAATATGGACCAAAAATGTCATTGAAACAGAGTGCCTAAAGTCCTTTTCATTTTTATTGCAGGTTCAGTACATCCTAATTAAGTGTGAGAAGGTGGAGAATATCTGCCTGATGATTTTGAATTCACTGCTCCTGCTGGGCAGTAGGACTAGGGTATTTAGAGCCCCAAATCATCCCAGAGCCATAGTAATTTATTTTTGCAGGCATAGAGAGTGTAGGTGATGTTCTGGGAGAAGGGCAGGTAGACTCTCTTTTCATGAAGGATGAGATGGATGGAAGAACTGCTGAAGGCCAGTCAGCTTGAATTCAGCTGTAGGAAAATACAGGAGTAGATGAACTACATACAGATGTCTACTGGAAAAACCCCCAGATCAAAGCAAAAAAAAACTTTGAAGTTTTTGAGGCTTCTAAGTCTGTCTTTGCAGCATTCTTGAAAACACACTGGGAATTATGCAAGGTAGAGGCAACGCACCTTAGAAAATTCATCAGGCAATATTTCACTGTCAGAATGGAAGTGTATCTGCAGGCGTCTGCTCTTCTTCAGGTACAAGTCAATGCTGTTTTTAATGTCTTCAGGGATAAAAACTATCCTATTAAATTTCAAGGCAGAAAAAAATGAGGAAGGGAGAGCAGCCACATGAAGGACAGGTTAAGTGCTGTTGATAACATGCAGAAACAGTCCAAACACAAAAAAAGAAAATGGCAAAGATGGGACTCCACACTCAGTGCAGTTGTTTACTGCTGCCAAAACCAGGATTAAGAACAACTGACTGAAAACCAGTCCTGTGAAAAAAATCTAAGCCTTTTGTGGATAGCAAGCTGAATTAGACAGGATAGAGGACTGTAAAAAAAAGCAGGAAAACTATTCACTCTTCTGCTTATCATTAGAAAGGTCTCAGCAAAACGAACAGTCTTATTTTGAGTGGACCCATGAGATTTCTTGCCAAATTATCGTATAGATAGTAAAAGTTTACATGAGTTTAAAAGACAACCTGACAAATTAAATGTTAACAGTTTCCTGTTCAGAAACAGTGTTCTATTTAGGGCATTGAAAAAAATCTGCAGAAAATATTGCTCTGTGTTTGATCTGAGCTGAATCTTCAGCAGGTCTGAGCTAAACAACTTTTCAGGCTGCCACACTATGTCTATAGTTCTGTTCTGCTGTGTTCTTAGAGCCAGCAATGAGGTTGAGGGATGGGATTGAAGATTATACCAGAAGATGCTAATGGCTGCCAGGAGCTACCCAGTCAGTTCTGGAGGTCTTGTGCTGAGAGATGGCTGGGCAAACTGCCTTGAGTGATTACTGGAGTAATAGGTTTCCTCTGTATATAACTCTTGTATTAGGTCCACACCAGACCTTTGCTACTGCAAGGTCTTCTCTCCTTTTGTCCAACCTGCTTCCTCCTTGCCTCTTTCCTATTCCAGGCTCTGCTGACACTCTCTCTGAACATTGTTGCACTGCAGTAGTACTGCTTTTAATTTTGTTCCTGCACGTTGTTCTGAGGTAATATGGTAACCCAGGTAGGCATCCAATGTAGAATTTGGATTTATACTTTAAAAATTTGCCTGACCTGAACAATAGATTACAGTGATTGTGAAGGAGATGCTGTCCTTTCCTGGCTAAGTTCTCATAAAGTTTTATCTGACAGGCTGAAAAGTAATAAAAGGAAGAGAAATAATAAAATAGGACATTATGGTAACAAAGGAGCACAACAATTGAGAAGATTCAGACTTCAGACAAAAGCCAAGGGCAAAAATCCATCTTACTCTATGAGGTCAGTGCTGCTTTTTTGGTCTTAATCCTTTTGCTTTGGTGCATTTCACTCCTATCCTTTGCAGGGTGTGGAAGCTGAACATTATATTCTGGTGGTTTAATAAAGCCTATCATCTTGTTTATTTCAATCATTTCCTCATTGGGCTCAAAGCTTTAGGGATTTCTTTTACAATAATTCCCCAGATCTCACTCTTGGCCATTACAGTGCAGCGGATTGCCTCTAAGCAGATAGTTCCTCCTTTTCATTCTTTGCTTTCAGTCTCATAATTCCATGCTTATCTGCACTGAACTTCATTTGCATTTATTAGCTGTACTGGTATTTAAAATATCTACTCTAAGACCTTCTTTATCTCTCTGCATTGTTTCTTATTATTTGCTGTCTCTCCCAATTTAACTTTAAATGCAAACTTAAAATGTTTGTTCCAAATCGTTGTCAAAATTCTTCACATAACCTGCTGAGTGTGGATCAGTTCCCATTTCCCAACTACCAGATTCTTTCTAGTCAAGCGATTACTTTTTCCAATTGCACTTCTCCCATGAATCTCCTGATAGCTCCAGATAGTTCCACCCCTCACTCCTTCTTTCCTTCCTGTCTGAGGGACATGGTTCTCCAGAGTTCTTGACAGGGCAGGGCTGCCTCTTGTTCCTGCTGACACACTCATCTTGCTGAAAGTGCACACGTCATTGTGGCCCCATGTTGGGATGAGAATACTACCTCAGTGTCCACACTCCAACACTACCACAGGGTGATACATGGGCAAAATGAAACCCACCTTCATGGTGCTGGGATATTCACATGGTTCCATCACTGCTCCTGATGTTGTTTGATATCAGAAGTAATTTTGTTAGTGGTTGAAGACACTTAAAGGATGCAGGTAACCGCTACCTGAGGATAGGCTGGTTACAGTCAAAGCATAGAGCCTGGTTCCAGTTTTTAGTTCTGGCATAGACTTCTTCCTCAATTTCAGGCAAAAAAATCTCTCTGCCCTAGTTTTCCCTTGTGTGAAATGGAGACTATAATGCTTATTAGCAGAACTTCTCTTTTTTGTCTGTTATTGTTGTTGGCCTTTTTTCACTTTTTAAGAGGTGCATTGTTTCCAAATAGAGCAGAACTAAGAAGCTGCAAGTCCCAGGATGGTCATGGGAGACTGAAGGGCTGCAGTACACACCAGTGTAGATACAGCAGCAATTACCTGCAAGGTATGACAGACAGGTAAGGACAGAATATCTGAAAGGGTATGAGCTTCAGACTCCTTGTAAAGGAGTAAATGTTAATCATGACACCAAAATTCAGGTCTTTATGGAGTTATAAAATAGCACTGCCTGTAGCCATAATTTCAGTATCTCTTCTCCTTACTCCTATCAGAAATTCCTTATTGTTTAGAGCTTGTCAATACTGTTGAACATGACAGTCTTCCTAAAAAGTGGTGTCAGAGACCAGAGCCACAGGGGGTACAGGGTTTCTGCACTAATATCTGGACCTCATGAAACTGCATATGGGTCCAATGCTTCAGGCAATGGTTATCACCATTTGCTTTCATCTGAGCCAATTAGTTGGAACTGAAACTGTACTTCTAAGGTCTTATTGAAAGTCCAGAAATGTCAAGAGACCATTTCCACTGGCACTAGAAGACTGCAACAGTCTCAGGGGCATAGCATTGAGGAATCTAAAACCATTCTTCAAGTTTCTTCAATGTTTTAAAACTTGAAGTTATTTTGCCATGATGACTATTTAAGACAGAGTGCTATAGTGATGGGAAAGTACAGAAATGTTCTGCAGTCTGTGGAAATTTAAAATGAAGCAGCCTACTGTCCCTGATGGCCCCATACAAAGCTCTGAAAACATAAAACACTATTTTTGTTGCTGTTAGCTGTAATGTCTGTTTCTTGTGGCTCACAGAGAAGGTACATCCTCTTCCCTCACCCCCTCCTGCCCCAAATTAAACTCTCATAGTCTTTCTCCTTTTGTTTTAAATTGTAGAAGAAAATTATCATTCACCCCAAATATAGACGTGGAAAGTCTGAGAATTTTGGTTTGGAAAAGCAATTAGATACAAATTCCAGAAACAGTGTTGCAATTTCCATTGCAAACATTTTGAAAGCCACTTTCTGAAACTCTGAATTGTTTTGATAATGTCAGGCCTTTTGAACTTTTATCTTCAGGTAGGCAAGAAGCAAGTAAATGTTGACCTGTGCTAAAGCATAGTGTCAATGGGTTGGAGAGACAAAATTTAAACTGTCAACTAAAATAATTAAAAAATACTACCTTAATTTTTCATGTAATAATTTCCTGACATAATTTCTCTTGTACTTTCTTTGCTAGTGTGAACAGTTCCTTGTTGCTTGCTCATCTTTCAGGGTGAATAGGATTTTACCTCTTAATTAATATACCGCTATTATGGGGGCCTAAAATTTGGTGATTCTTGCAGTCTTGTTTTGGTAAGTTGTGGTTTATGGCTAGATTGGCTAGGTTGGTTTGGTTGGTTCGCTGGTTTGATTTTTTGCTTAGTTCTTTTTGTTCTCCTCTCCCTGCCCCCCATACCCTCCCCTTTTTTTCCTGTGGTATGAGTTATTGTTTGTTAGCAACATTCTCTGACATATGATGCATTAAAAAGAACATCTGATAACTTTTTAGGATGCAAATGACTAGCAAATGATTTGCAAATGTTTCATGGAACTGGGCTTAAAAGAAAAAGATGGCACTTCTTAATTCTGCTGTCAAACAGGTCTTTACTAATGTTTTTTAGGCTAGGCTGAACAAGTCTGCTTTCATTTTTTCACTTAATGCAATCTGGATAATAAGAATAATTTGTGTAATAAAAAAATAAAAACTTTTGCATGATTATAAAGTTAATGATGTTTCTTATTAAGTTTTTTGAAAATTTTCCTTTTATTTTTTAAAAATTATAATAAATCTGCTTATTAAGATATTCCACTATGTGTATTTTCTCATGGAGAATTTATTGAACAACATGTCAGTGTCTGTGAGAGCACTTAGTACACTTACCATTTTGCACAGTCCTTTTATTCTTTTGGTAGGAAGTCCACAACCTCCTCAGTGTTATAATTATGTTTACTTCATTATTATTCTAGTTATAGTTGTGTACTCAGTGTTAGCTGAAGTTATTGATGAATGTGTCTACACACATACAGGTCTTCATGAAGATATAAATTAACTGTCAAGTGAAGATTTTGGGAAAGACTTCTGAGGGAAGCTAACACTTCATTTTTTGCACTTTTCTCCTTAGCATCTAGACTGAGTCATTGCAGAAAGCCTTTTTTGTCCCCGGCTTATGCCACATTTTTTGTCTTGCAGACATGCTTGTGCTGCAGCCTTGGACATGTGCACTCTCTTCTTGGCTGCTTGCAAGGTCTGTGCTCCTCCTGCACCCAAGATTTGCAAGAGGTTCATCTTTTCTACAGCAAACCATGATAAGAAGGAAACATAAGTGTTTGGAAGAAACAAGTTAAACAGAAAAACATTCTTACAGAACTCATGAAATCCATTAAAAAGTGATATCAAGTGTAGAAAAGACTCCATAAATTATCAGCTTCAGGATTTGTAGCTGTATTTTATAATTTGATTATCTTGATACATGTTTTATCTTCTCTCAGTTCTGCAATTAAATATCAGCAATATATTCATGTCAGGTCCTGGTAATGAAAACTGCTTGACAGTTTGTACAAATTCAGGTAATTGACTTTCTAAGACACATCAACTTTTATGCAAGAAGACCCTTCAAATCTATTCCATGTCATAATATTTAATAATTGTCCATTTATTGCCTCAATTACAATTTAGTGAAGCAAATCACGTTTCTTGGCAGTTTCAGTCAGAATATAAAAAAAATTAAATTCTTTTTGTTACTGGAACTTGTTCTATTCTAGATATATGGAACTAAATACAATTTTTGGTCCTAATGAACTTTGAACTCTTCATTGAGCTTAATTGGTGGAGTATTTGAATTTATGTCAGGGAGTCTTGAGGTCTCTGAAACTATTTTGGGTACCTCTGGTCTGTTTTAAATGAGTTCATAGGGAGACTGCAATGGATGAAGAATTATTATTTCAATATGCAAACTGAAGCAGCCCTGTATGCTCTGAGTTTGCTTGAGGCTAGATTAATTCAGATGAAAGGGGACAGTATTTCTAGGATTCAATAAGAGTAATGGACCTTTGAGTTGCTGCTCATCTTTTCCTGTGAAATTTGGGAGCTACAGGGAACATTATGACTACCTGATTGCACAGCTAAAATACTATAGATGCAGAATTTCCTGACATATTTTATCTTCCAGTCCAGTAACTTCTAGTGCATTTGGAACATGTGTGGCTCTAGCAGAGTTTTCATAAGCTTTTCAAAATCTGAATTTAAGAATCTAATTTTAAACTCTCTCTAAATGATGACCATCTCACAAGAGGCATTAAAGCATCTTATCTATTTCCTGATGATAATTGAGTACTTCAATACCTGTTTAATGATGGCAGGAAGCAAGTGCACCCCTACGTGATTTGTGCATTCAAGGGACACAAGTAGAGCAAGTGACAGCAGCAGAACCAGATTGGAGACTTTTAATTGCAATCCTCTTTTCTGAAGGGTTCCATGAGGACACTTTTTTTTTATGAAGCAGAGAAAAGTGACTCGGTAGGGCTGCTTACCCTGAGAGGGAGGAAATACATTTGCTCAACTTCTGTAATGAGGCTCTACTCTCATGAGTCAGATGGTGGTTTCTCTCAGGGCCTTCCACTCACCATCAGTTAGTCAGAAGCAGGTCCAATGATTTCTGTCTCTTACTAAGAAGTGGAGAGCTGCACTGAAGTGCAGGTCTATTTAATGGTGCCCTTTCCTTTTCTCCTGGGTCATGAATGTTTAAAGGACACCTACTCCTGTTTTGGTATTTTTTTATTTTAACACAAGCTTCATTTTTTTAGGTCTTCATTATCTTGGTCTTGTGAGAGTGACAGCATTATTTGCTGTATGTTCTTTTAAGGTAATTAAGGCACGTGAAAGTGTGGAAACTTCCCACAACTGGAAGATAATAGGCAAACCCTAAGACATCTTTGAAGATCTGAGCAGAGGAAGCTTTAAACTCTTCATCATGGTTACAAGAAATTCTGGTTGAAAGAAAAATGCCCCTTTTTTGACAAAACAGAAATGTAGCTTTCCTGTTTCCTCAATGGGCTCCTCCAGGCCACTGACTCTAGCCCCTGAAGCTCCCTGCCCCAGGAGCCCCGATCCTGGGCCGGGCAGTGGCTGCTCCGGGCAGGCAATGACAGACGTACAAGTTGCGTTTATCAGAGTCCTTTATTCTCCCTCACGGAGGGAAAAACGGATAACCAGATGTGTAGTGGACAACGTGGCCAGACTGATGCAGCCCCCTTCTCCCCTCTGTCGTTTATGCCCTCTCTCCCTGGTGGGCAAGGCCAGAGGCAAGCCAATAGGCAAATGATGAGCCCGTGACAGCTGGCCAGTCCTGGGTGAACAGGGGAGGGATAGGTAGAATGAAGAGCGGTGAGTGGCCAGACCAGCAGGATGTCCCTGGTGGTCTGCACACTACCACACAGAAACAGCCACATGAAAAAGACATTTTAATTAAAGCTTTATTCATCAGATATGGCTCATGAATTCTATTTGCATGAACTAGGAATCATATAACCACATCATGAAATATGTATTAAACATGCTGTATAAATTTGCAGTGTGTCTTCATCATGGTGCAATAAATGACAACAAGAGTAATGCGCCTGAGACGCCCAATAGCAATTGAGTCAGCCATCAGATCTTTCACGAGGAGTCAACGTGCTTTGGGATGGGATAAGAGTCAGCTGAAGGCCTGGATTTGGGTTTTATTCCTAAGTTTGCCCTGGCATTGAAGACGAGGTGCAGATGGTTCTGCTAATCTATTCCTACTTCTGAGCAGATGCCAGCAGGGCCCTGCTGCCCGAGTGGGACCCAGCACAGCTCAGTCCTTGGCGAGTCACGTAACTTCAAGTACAAGAGTCAGGGTTTTTTTTCCCTTCTCTTCCTTCTGTTTAAATGAAATCTCCATATTTATGTTCTGTGCTTTTTCTAAGACAACCACTCTGTCTCAGCATTCTCAGTATCTGACTTTTCAGTCTGGGAATTGTAAAATTTAAAACTATTACTCAAGTTCAGGAAGTTTGCCAACCTCCTTACTTTCTTCTATAACACTAAGGGGAAAAGGTTCTGTTGAAGAATACCTATCTGCTCTCTTCCTGTAACCTATTTGTTAATTATGCTTGGTGACTGACTTTTGGGCGCAATCCCAGGAATTTTTAAGGCAGTCTTTAATAACCACTAATATGTCTGCTTGCAAAACCAGATGATTATTATTCATGGGTGAGATTACGTAGAATTAAACTTTTCAAAACTGCAATGAACGTTCAGCTAGACAGGAAAGTAAGCTGAATTTCCATTTGGTTTGCTTCTTGCTGAGCCTTCAAATTATAAAGTGAAGTAAAGCCAAAAGATTAATACAATGAAAACAAAGATTGGGAAATTAAATGACACGATGCAATTTTCTGCCTCATTGGGCTGGCACCAATCATATGCAAAGGAAAGCCTACTTAGTGTTGGTTAGCTGCTGTATAAATGTGGCACAATGAGTCTCCTTCTCCAGGGAAGGTATTTTTTTGCATCATATAGCCATTGACTCTTCCAATTACCAAAGACCCCATGAACAGCTTGAGGCCTATTTTTTTTTTCTTTTTCTCTTCTGCTTTTTCATATTACTCCTATTAGAGTTTACACAGGTACATGATTTTTCATTATCTCTAATATTTTAGAGACAGATAAGAAGAACATTGAAAAGAAAGAAGGGAAACCCTGCAGCTTGCTGCCACCTCCATAATTAAATATTAATATTTCAGAAAATGTTACTTTAGGGAACCCATAATGGACTGTGCATTAATCATGTCTTTCAGTGTACTTTTAATCTGTTACATATTCAGTCTGCAGTTGGGGTATTACAGGAAATATGTCATTGTGTATAACTGTCCAGGGAGAGGCATCATCCTCTAGTCTTTGCATTAGTGAGATATTAAAAACTATGTTCTCATTATTTTAAAGATTTAAGTAACATTTGAATATTCTACTACATTGCTATGAGCCCAAGGACTGTTTCTTCCCAACAGGTCTAGTTTGCTCTGCCACTAAGTTTGCAAAACTTGTGACCTTGGGAAGAAGGTTTTATTGTCTATGAATACTCTGGTGTTCCTGCAGTCAAACTCAGAATGCCATTGATGGCTTTGTGTCATCCTGGAGTGTGTCCAAGCTGTGGGGCAATGGCTGGCTTTTCTTACAAGGCAACATCTAAGGAATAAACTCTCAGCTGGTGTTCAGGAGGACTAGTATAGACCCCAGTTTTAATACTGACATGGTACATGACCCAAAGTAAGTTTCTTTTGCCTTTGTTTAACCTTCTGTTTTTGTTTTTTTGGTAACTTTAAACCTTGAAGAGTGGGGCATACCTCACATCTGGGTGGTTTGTACAGCATGTCTGGGTCAAATCCCTTTCTGCAGCAGCCCTGGCTTTACCACTTTTGTGTGGAATAAAAGAAAAACTTTAAATTTTTTTGTAGTGCTTATACCTGCTGGGACAGAATGAGGCATGCATGAACTAGCATTTTCTTGGTATTCTCTTAATTATTGAATACTTAAATCTTGATGTATTTAATGCTCTTACTTTTCACTCCTGTGTTATTTTATATTTAGTTTTCTATGAATCTGATTGTTAGATGTGAGAGTGTGGCATTTGTCTGAGGATATCATCAAGCTTTGCAAAGCAGATCTGGTCAGGTAACAGAAGACTCATCAGCTGCAGGTGGGAAATATGCAACCTGAGGAAAAGTTGTATTAGCAAGAGTGACAATTTTCCACAGATCAGCCAGGTTGATGGGTCTGGTAGATCCTTTGTGGGATGCTGCTATTTACTGCAGATGACATAGTATTGTATATTATAGAATAAATATCTATATCTATATATCTATGTATCTATATCTATATATCTACATCTATCTATATCTACATCTACATCTATATCTATATCTATATCTATATCTATATCTATATCTATATCTATATCTATATCTATATCTATATCTATATCTATATCTATATCTATATCTATATCTATATCTATATCTATATCTATATCTATATCTATATCTATATCTATATCTATATCTATATCTATATCTATATCTATATCTATATCTATATCTATCTATATCTGTATCTATTACACAAGAAATAGTCTTACCCTCTTGTTACTGCACCTTTTTGCCTGGCTATGATATTATGACAGTGATGTTTCTTGTGATGGTTTTAGCAGCCTGACGTTTCATAGTGAAATTTCTGCTAGTTTTTGTCCACCACACTCTGATTTATCCAGTAATTTGCACCTGTGGGTGTTACACCATCTCTTAGATAGGGTGCTTCTTGCACTTTTAGCATCAGTACTAAAAAACTCCACAAATTGGTTTGGTTGTTGTACTAAACAGAAATATGGATTTCAACCCCTTTTCAATTTGTCTTGAGTAATATCTACTCAGTTACTCAAATGTGTGTTTTCAGCCATTCTGTTGGACTGCAGCTAATACAAAGTGCTTCTTGTTTGTATGAAATACTGTCCTTTGCAAATTTTTGGAATACCTTGGGTATATATTGCAAGCTAGTCTTACAAATTAGCTTGCAGTAAATGCTATGCCTGGTGAATATTCCCATGGCCTGACTCACTGCAGTGCTGTATAATGTGTTTCTAAGTTGAATTACTTTGACAAAACGACTGCAATAATCAAGTATCAGCAGGCAGTGTTTCTGCCTATGTTCATATAAATCACACACCAATTGCTGCCAAGCTTCTATTAGGTGCATCACAAACTATCAGTTCTTCCTCCTTGCTGGTTTTTTTTTTTTACTGATACCTTACATAAATAAAACAGTCCAGGAGAACTTATGTTACCTGTCACATTTTTCTGGAAAACTCTCGTGCACTTCTTTGTCTTTTATAAAGTGCCACATCTTAGTGTCTCTCACAGACTTCCTTCCGAATGACTGGAAGAAATATTTTCTAGAATCCCCTGGGTTTTTTATTCTAAACCACTCTGGACTTGTTCATATTCCACATTCAGACCCTGAATTTTTTTACTCCTAATATCTCTCTCTGATGACAGACATCCAGGCCTCGATGACTGTATTAAAAAGAAATCAATGTTATCTACACACTGTGCTTCTTTTCCCATTTCCCTACTTCTATTGGCAGATCATAAGTGTGAGTGAACATCTGTCCCTTCTCTTTTATAGGCCATCATCCTGCTGCATGAGAGGACAGCTGCTACAGGATTTTTTTTCTATTTCTTTGATTTCTAATTTGAGTCACTAGGGTGTGATTGTCATCCTTTGTGTTTTGGATGCTTTGGTCCATCTCCTTCACTACCAGTCGCTCTCTTCTATTCCTCAGACCTCATGAAAGCGCAGATGTTTCTCTTATCTTTGTGTAAATACTAACAGGGAGTTCACAGCCTCAAAGTGGTTCAGTTCTTTCATCAGTGATGATGCTTTAAATCCTTGCATGTTTTCTCCTCAGAGGATTAGATCAGATCACTTTCCCTCTTTTAATCTCAATCCCTTTTCTGAGATATTAGTGTTTCTAATGTATAGAAATGCTTTCCTCCTATAATGGAAGTAGGGATCCCTCAGCTTCTCTCAGCAGATGAGAGTAGACTGTACCTGCTCCTCTGCACTGAACCCAGCCATTGTGGAATCCTTGTAAGTTACATCTGGGAGGGTGGCTGTGGTACAATTTTCCCCGTTTTAGCTGTGTGTGGGTCCCAAAGGCCTTTGCACTTTCAGATTGGCCCAGCATGTGCTTGGTTTTTTATTACTGGTAGAAATCAAGCTAACCCATTCTGAGGATTCCTCCACCTTTCTAATTACACTTAATTATGCTGCATGCTGGAGCTGCTCTCCCACTTTGGCAATAATGCTCCTGACATGCATTGCTCTGCATGCACCACCAGAACTGCGTTCAGTGATAGTTTGAGTTCTTCATTGTCTTTCCAAATATCCCATGCCCTCCAACACATCAGTAAATCTCTTAATTTACTCTGCCTTGAACTGGTCCTTCTGTGGATTCCACTGTATATTGTCAAGATTATTAATTTTTGCACCTTTCAGTCCCACTGCTAAATGTTTGCGGTATTTTTTTTTCCCAAATTTTTATTTTTCCTTTTGTGCTCATCTGAATGAAACCTAGACATTTGACAGTTTCCCTTTAACGCTGTATTCCCAGGCTATGTGCAGCAAATACCACTTGTATCCTGCTGTTGCCATTCACATTCATACAGTGCTCAGGTGTAGAGCTTAGCTCTTCTCTTTTTACATTCCCTTTCCAGGATATAAACTGCTAATACCTTTCTGGTAGTTTTGAGGGTTGGGAACACCTCTCCTGCATCCATTAAGATACTTGTTTAGCTGTAGCTCCTCATTATCTCTTTTCTTACTCGCATGGCTTTGTAGCCACTCAGCTTTGAAGGCAAGAGAGGTCATGCATGGACTGGTTTTGATGCACTTTGTCCCTCCCCAGGCTGCTATCAGTGTTGCAGGCAGGTGATATTGCCCCTTAAATGAAAAGTCCATCAGCTTTCCACAGAAAGAATAACTACAGCCCACTTTTTCTGTAGTCAGAGGCCTCTCTTTACTTCCCCTTCTTCAAACTGACCTGAGTACTGCTCTTGTACTGGTCTCAAGAGCTTATTGACTTGTACTAGATTTCCTTTGAGGAGATGTTTCTTTATTACTAACCTTTTATTCACTTAGCAGCAGAGCTTGCTGCTGGCTAGCAATTCCCTGTGGTTCTTATTCTGCCAGGCCTTGTGTTCCTATAAGGAAAACTAGCTGTTTGTGCTGTAGGCACTGCCATCACTGTCCCAGAGGCAGGGGCCTGCCACCAAACAAGAAAATCAGCCCCAGGAACAGAGCAAACATGGGTGTTTTCAGTTCCCGTGCCTCGTGTGCGTACAACTTTAAGTGTTATTCAGACTTCATAAAATCCCTCTGTGAGTTTAGATTATGTGGGTGGACATGAGGATCTCTAGCTATGTGTGCCCAAGTAGCTCCAATGCTTAAAAGACTGAGTTTTTTCTTGTGCTGTTTATCTTGGGGTTTCCTGGATAGACAAAGACTGAGATGAAGAATGTTTGCTCATCTACTCTAACTGTAAATATATTTTCCCAGCATAGAAAATCTTCACATTTACCTTATGACTCTTTACAACTGCTCTTAGCTACTCTTGCATTTCAGAACCTCTGAGATTTGGTTCCTTGGGTAAACAGATATTTTCTTTTTTTAAAACAGTTGTTACAGTGTGTAGGTACAGCAAAGACTGGAATTTTTATGTTTAAATCTCTGACTTTACAGCCACTACAGCCTTGATCAGTAACAAATATAAAATCACTTTTCTTCATAAATTGACATATAAGTAAGTGATAAATTAATTTAGTTCCACCAATTAAAATGGTGGCCTGAAATTTAATAAGGGTTCAATGGTAAGGCACTGTGACTGCTTTATGTCACTTTCCTACAGCGGTAATAAATAACTAGTTTGGCATGTGTTTTCCATTAGCAACTACAATAAAGGCTTTATAGTGGCACAATATAAAGTGACCAGTAAAAGTGACTCACAGTCAATTCTGTGAGGGTGGATAGGGTTTAGCTTTACAAGGACTAGTCTTGTTAACTTAATAACTAGAAAGTTTCTGTACTAAAAGCAGGCTGGATAGGCTCTGCTGTGGTGCACAGGGAGGCAGAACTACCAACAACTAAGCATCAAAAGCATCGAGTGGGAGGTGTCTAAGCTCCCACAGATATGGTACTGAAAATCTTCTGTTCTCTAGCATGGCTAGGCAAGCACCCACACCTTGATTAGAAAGAAATTATTCACTTCTCCTTTTGGATGAGAGGTCACAAGGCTGTTTCAGTATTTAGGGGACTTGATTGGTTCTTAAAGTGACTGATTTGTTCTCAGTCTTGGTTCTCCTTCCCCTATATCCAAGATTCCAGTGATGAGATCCCATATTTACTTAGGAGCAGAAGTGTGAAAAGTTGTGTCTGAATTCCCTAATGGCTAGGCTGTGTTGTGGATCTTCCCCCGCTTACTCATCCAAGTCAGATGGAACGATGTTTTGAACTGATCTCTGATATCTGAACACGCTTACAGGACATGTCTTCACCAAAGGGCTTGAGACTTCTGGACAAGAGATTTTGGTGAGTTCAGTGACAGTGTAATAGAAATATCTGTGCCTTGGAAACTGTACAGTCAGCATGTGACAATATGTCACCTGAAACTTCAGTTAGGTCACCCAGGTGCAACTGTAGGCTTAACCTGCCTCTCCCCTCTGTGAGTGTTTCCCAGGCAAATATATGCCTGCTGGCATTTCAGACCCCTAAAGTCTCTGTCTTGGTGTGCCAAGTAGTGTAGTTGGTTGCCTACCCCTCAGGTGTGCAAGCTCCAACTGCCTGTTGAGTGGAGCGAGAACTGTTTCAGCCTCCTGCAATCAGACTTTGTTATAAGATTAGCGCAAGTATGTCTGATTAAGAAGTGCTGGCACTAGCTAGCACAGCTGAGTTCTTGTCTGAAATCAGCTAGGAGCTGTTGCTATTTATCCTCCTTTGTAGTTTCTCTTAAATGTCTTCTGTTTTCTTGGTCTCACTCTCTCCCTTAAAACAATAATCTGATACTTTTTCCTGGACCATAACTGGTTGCCTTCTATTATTGGCAAATATCATTCCTACTGATAGGGGCAATTGTTACTTAACTTAATAACCCCAGTGGTACCTGAAAGTTGTACATGAATTTCCTGGCAGCTAGTCATTGTACCCTCATCTACTTTAATAGTTACCAAGAATTTGCATGAAAAACAATTCTTCTTTCTTTTAATGTTATCTTCTCTATTCCTTGTGGGAAGTGTGGGTCAGTAGTTTTCCAAAGTGTGAGAAATACTGATAATTGGAGGTCTGTGTTGCTCCTTATACCGTGTCCTGCAGGATGCCACCAGAAGTAAATAAATTAATAGATGATTTCTATAAAATAGGTTTGGTTTTGTTTTAGTGCTGATCCTAACATAGATTTCTTTGTCTTTAGCAGATGGTCAGCGCTTATTAGCAACCATTCCAGCTATACATGCTTAATTTAGCATTTCAAATGTCTGAACTCACGCTCTTGGTATGACATCATCAAGGTTTTTACAAATTTCCTTGCTGGGATGAAGGTGGAAAAAAACTCCCATATGGAGATGTCTTTGCTTCTGTCTTGGAGTATATATGGAGGGGGAACGTGTAACTGAATCCAGTTAGGACTGGATAATAATTTTCCCTGATTAATTCTATCAGTTGAAGCATCGTTGCATCTCTGTAGCTGATGCTGGTGCCTTGCAGTGAGTGTGAGTGTGTTGAAGCTGCACATCTTCAGTGGTGGCATTTAACTGCTATGCAGTTCTGAACCCCCAGCTGAAGTGTCTGATTGGACTTTTCTGATGTTGAAGCAGACTTCAATGTCAGACACTTGTGAAAACAACAGTGAAAAGCATAAAGAAGTTTTTGATTGCAGGATAGGAGGATTGAGGGCTTTCAAAATTATCTTCACTGTAGCTGGAAAGCAATAAAGAAATAATTTAGGCAGTCATGTCCATTTTAAGTATAGACATTTCTTTATCTTCAGGAACCAAGGCAGTGTCAATTTCTATGCAAACATATTCTGCAATTACTCTGAATGTAAATATGCTGTGGGGTTTCTGAAAAATGGTGACCCTGGCTTGTACATATTCTCCCTTTTCATGGGACAACTGTAATAATTCCTTTTTTATCATAAAATCCTGTATCACTCTCTTTGCCCAAAGCTTAAAAAAAAAAACGGTGAAAACATAATGAACAGGGCAACCTTGTCCTGAATCCTAATGGCTTTCTGATGAGGTAAACAATGACTCTTAATTAGAAGCTAAAATTTTTAATTAAGATGATTCTTCAGTAATTATCTCAGTTGTCTGCTTCACTGGATTTTAATGAAAAAGATTGATTAGGTATAAAACCAGTAGCATAATTAAACATTCAGGGTCTACATTGGTTATTGAGGTGAAAGTAATGTGATTAACTTCAAAGTGCATTTTTCAACAAATGGTCTGAGACAGTGAAGTCCATTTCAGGTGTTGTGTTGCCCTATGCCAGCTCCCTCCCTCTTTCCCCACCTATCCGTGTTTCACAAAGTGAATATGCAGAACATCATTTTTGGGTAATAGTTATGTTGTGTGACAGATTATAATGGCATGCTTTTAACTAAAGCTGTCATAGTAGTTATGAATTCCATATGACAAGGGTTTTTAGTAAATGGACTGGAACATGTCACACAAGACTTCAGACCCAAGAGTAGATTTGTTTTTTGTTCTTATGAGAGGTGTGAAATAATTAGTTCAGCAGTTTTGATTTTACATGCGCTCCGAACACTCTGTAGGACCTGACTGGAGAGAAAAGTCTTTCTGGGGTTGATGTGACTACAAGGACAGTGCCAATCACCAATTTCATTTCTGCCTCCTTTGCTCTCACTGAGTAACCCCTCACTTTATGAACAGTGCCTTTGAAAATGTGAATAAAAGCTTATCAAAGTGCAAAATTTGTTCTGAAGGATAAATGGCTGCTGTGCTTCTGATTGTGATTTTATAGCTGTACTACACCAGGAGAAACTGTGTTCAGCATCCTGTTAGTTAATCATGGTTAAAACTTGTAGCTCAGTGTTAGTGTGAGGCAAACTAGTGATTTCTTTTTTTTTTTTTTTCCTTTGGAAGCTGTTGCCTTTACAGCTGGAAATAAAGACGTCTGTACTGAGGACCTGGCCTTCAGAAGAGTCTGAAGTCAGACTTGCAAACTTTCAGTTGTAGTTGTGATCTCAGTGAGAGAACAGCAGCTGTAGACATCTATGGAAGCAAGCTGGTTGCCTGCTTTCCTTTTTGCTTTGCAAGAGAGGATACAAAAGTCCTGTCTGCAGTTCAGGGAGTCTCCTAAAGCCTTTGTTGTGGATCAATCTATTTGGAATCATCCAACAGTGTTAAGTTTCTTGCCCATTGCTAGAAGGAGGAAATGTATGGTAGAAGTGCCAAAAAGATATCTATGTACAGCCATTCCAATGAACGGCTGCCTTGCATTGGTTCATAGTCAGGTTTATTTTCCCAGCGTGAAGGCAAAAGATGTTTTCCTATGACTGCACTGGTGCATCAGAGAGCAAGACTTTGAACCATAGGATTAATTCTCCTGTTTTTCACTACATCAGCCCACATCAATTACTGTTAGACTTAATTCTTTTCTCAAGTTCCTCAGCTAACGAAGAAGCCAGCAAATTACATTTCACACTTTCCCCATTAATTGTTGGAATATTTCCCTCAGTGCTAAACAGTCATAGTTAATCATTAGCCACATTAGCAAAAGGGGTAACACTTCTCTTTCTGTTGATTGCCCAGACCATCCGAGTTAATGTGCAAGGATCATGATGGAAGGGCTTGTGGTTTTTATGAGTTCTTGTGCTTAGTCTTCCATGACATGCAGGAATATTCCCCAATTATATGGTTCTAACTAGATAGCCACAAAAGGAATTCTGCCTTATCCTCTATTATCCCCACCTCTGAGAATGTATTTTTTAGGGACCTTAAAAAAAAAAAATTAGATTCTTTGTCTCTGTAGTAGCCTGAGTGGAGAAGACCTGAAAAATGCATGTCTATCTTGCCCATATGGAGGGAAAAGGGAATTCCTGCAAGGACTATTCTTTATCTTAATCAGCAGATAATCTAACAAACAAATAAACGCACTTCTGTGGCTTTGCCTGCTGAATGGAACTATTTTTAAGAAATCAAATATGCTGGTATAAGTACTCTCTGCTTGGGGAGTGTTGCATTTGAACATATTATTTTTACTTCATGTTTCCTTCATGTTTGGAAGGTCAGTAGCTCTTTTCTGTTTACTTGACAAACCTGGGAACACAGAGATGTGGGAAAACCTGCATGTTTGTAGAAAACACTACACACCAGATATAACTACCAGTGTCCACAGCAAGGAAAAAAAGTAACTCAATGAAGATATCTTTTTGGCAAACAGGCCTGTTTGTTAAAGGGAGATCCCTCCATAGACTCTGGCACCTCGCAGAGCAGTTGGAGGTAGCTGATTGTGCCATGCATTGTTGATGGGTGACATTCCCTTTCCATTGTGTTTGGAGCATAGCCTGACTGAAGTAGTTTCTTTCTCCTGTGTAATCCAGCTGACACAATCCCCAGATATTTTGGTTCATTTTCTCAAAGACACTGTTTTACTTCTTACTTGTGGTGACAATATAACAAATGAGCAGAAGTCCAGATTTTTTCATGAGTGTTGTAACGACTACCCCTTGGAGAGCTGAGCTAATCAAATAAAAGACTGGAAAGAAAATAATCCAGTGTTTGGTCATGTAGCTGCTCGAATTTTCTGTTGAAGAGTGTGCTGTGTGCTTAAGAAAGACCAGGGTATACAGTTTTGTGTATAACAGATTAATCAGAACCTGAAATCTGTTGCTGCCCAGCTTCCCGGAACGCATTTGTCACAGCAGTCTTTTGAAATCAATTGAAATGTATCTTTTCCTCCTGCTAACTGACATGATAGATTGGTAATAATCAAACACCATTTGTGCAATGTCAGTCTAGCTTTTCTGTCACGAGTGATTGAATATCCTTTAAATACTATTGTGGCATTGCTCCTGAATTGAAACCTAATGAGAAAACTTTATATTTGGACTAAAGTCATGTTCGCAACTCCCAGTGGGGCACTCAGCGCAGACACACCTTGCTTTATCTCCATGCTTAGCAGGGATTGTTTAACAGGCTGCTCCTGCAAACTGTCAAGCCAAATACAAAGTGTACATGCAGTATTTTAATTAATGTTTAATGATTTTTTTCTGATCAGGCTTAAAATTCTCTCTGTGCAAGTGATTATAGGTAATTCTGTAGCTGTAACAAGATCATTTGATAATAAGGCTGATAAAGAAAAGCAATTACTTAAATATCAGCAGCTTAATATCAGTAATGACTATTTTCTTCTTGTTCAGGCTTTGTGCAAATGTGTTAATACAGTATAATCTTGATACTAATTTTCATGACACTGCAATCGCGCATAAACACAAGTAGAGCGAAGATTTCCCAAGGGAGAGGGATTTCCAAAATTTGGTTCCTCATAATGACTCCACTTGATGGTAAGAAAAAGGTAGCACATGAATATTCATAATTTACACGGTCACTGTAATTTTTAGTAAGTAGCAATTCTTCTTGCTCAGTCTGGTCAAATTAGCATAAGGCTCTGTTGCATGCTTTGCAGTGGTTTCTGGCTCGTGGGGAGAAATAGTTTATTTATGGAACTGTCTGCTCTGAGGCTTGTCCAGGGCTACATCTGTGTATGCAATAGGGAGCAGCTTCAATAATTTTGATCGACAAATTACTGTAAGGTTTTTCTCTGAAATCACATGAGTTAGAGTCTACTTATAATTGATTTGTACTTTGGTAAGAACTCTGCTCATTTATAAAAAAAGTACTATAATTTTGCAAGACAAGTGGAAGAACCACCTTCTCTCTGGGAGTTTTGAAGCCAATTCACATGCACTTAAGCTCTTTGTGCCAGAATCAATGCCTTGTGCTGATGCTGCAGAACTTGATCTTGCTAGGCAGATGTAACTGAGAGGTAACTACTTTTCTTCCACACTAACAAAAATATTAATCTTCAAATAATGACAACTGACTTGAAGTACTGTGATGTTCAGAAACATGGAAATAGCAAAATGCAGTGGTGCTGGTTTGGGCTGGGATAGAGTAGCTGTTACGGAGCTGTGTTCTGGTTTTGTGCTGAAAGCGGTGTTGGTAACAACAAGGATGTATTCATTATTGCATGGGGTCAAGGCCTTTTCTGCTTCTTATCCCACCAGAGAGAGGGCTGGGGCTATACAAGATGTTGGTCAAGTGACAGCTGACCCCAACTGACCGGAGAAACATTCCATACCTTACAACACTGTGTTCAGCAATACAATCTCTTGAAGAAGTTTGTCAGGGCTGCTGCTGCTCAGGGACTGTCTGGGCTTGGCTGATGGTAAACAATTGGGTTTTTTTCCCATCATATTTTTTTTCCTATTCTTTCTTTTCCTTATTAAACTGTCTTTATCTCAGCCTATGAGTTTTGTACTTTTTGCTCTTTTGGTTCTCTCTCCCATCTCACTGTAGAGGAGTGAATGAGGCTTAGCTGCCTACTGGAGTCAAATCACAAGAGCTGTAAAGAAAAAATGTCACCAAATCCCTTTAGAATTTTTTTCTTATTTGCTCCAAATTATGGCCTGGCTCTTTACTGGTGACTCTGGGGCTGAATAAGAGCTTTCTTTACCTGGCCAGGGTGTTTCTGAAAACTGAAGACCATCTGAGTCAATAGCCAGAAGACAAATCTCAGTCACAAAGGTAATGAAGTATGAGGAGAGGATGGGAAGTAGCCCCTTCTTTATTCATAAAAGAAAGCAGAACTGGAGATGCCACAGAGCACACACACTTCAGACAAGAAGCCCCTGCAGTGAAAGTGCGATAGGAAGCAGAAGGGAAATGATGGTTGAGGTTCTCTGTGTGAGGGAGTGTAGCAGTGGGGCAGACCACCGGGAATTCATCCCGGTAGGCTGACCATACGTAGTGCTGCTTTGTACATGTCCCTCCCCTGTTTACCCAGGACTGGCCGGGTGTCACTGGTCAATCATTTGCCCATTGGCTCGTCCCTCGCCTTGCCCTCCCCTGACGGAAGGCATAAGAGACTCAGGCGAGAGACAATCGAGGCCATTTTGCCAGGTTTACCATCTCGCAGTTGTTCTTTGCACCTTCCTTTTCCCTCTGTGAGGGAAATAAAGAACGCTGATAAAAAGGCAAGTGGTCCGTCTGTTTTTACCTGCAAACAGCTGCCACCGCCCGCCCAGGACTGGAGTTCCTGAGCTAAGGGAGCTACCAAGGGTGGGCACGGTGGTCCCAGAGAAGTCCAGCGCTGAAACAGCAAAGATACAAGGGAGCAGAGCTCTGCTCTGAGGCTTGGCGTCCATCCCACATACCTGGTGAATGAAGGAATCACGCCTCTCTGCCAGGTCCGACTCATGCAGGGGTAACAGTGCTGCTTTTGGAGGCAGGGTAGGCCATCTTCACACTGGTTCAGAGGTCCATGGCAGATTGAGAGAAGGTGGCATGGAGCTCAACTCTGCTTCCACTGACTTGAAGCAGAGCAGGTGAAATGATCTTCAGTCAGGCTTTTATCTGTGGAACGTAATGCTCTCCTTTTAAAAGGAGAACATTCAGATGTTTTTCCTCCTTTTACGCAGGTATATGTTGGTGTATATGTAATCATAGCAACTATGCCTGGAAAAATTGAGATTTAGGAGTTTTTAAATTGCCTTCAGCATAAGTTTAACAATGAAAGTTGAAAGCAGACAGTATAGCTCATGGAGAAGTAGATGATAAAAATGGAAGGAAATTTTATTGCTAAACTTACTCAAGCCAAAAAAGTTCTAGTAAGTGAAAGAATAGCTTACCTCCCTTAAACATGCATTTTTACATCTCATTAACATTTCAGCTTTACCTCCAGGCAAATGATCATATTTTTGTGGTAAAATTGATATCTACTGTCATTTAGTCATAGTAACTATTTTTAAATATGAGTTCTTAATACATGCTGAGTTAACATGAGCTCAACTGAGCTTTGTTCAACTGTGTTGACTGCATGGCTTATGGATTTAAACAAGGACTCCTTCAATCGTATTGTTTACTCTGCTTTGAACCCCCGCTGCCTGTGCCTGAACAAGCAGCATACAAATGGAATCCTCTGTTTTTGTACCTGACCTAGAGCCTGGGAGAGATGTACAAAGTGACGAACACCCATGGGAGCAGTAGATGAGGACAGGCTTCTGCTACACATGAGAAAATAGCAGATGGGTGCTGTTAAGATTAAGGACCCCCAAACACCTGTAGTCACCTGCTTTTGGAAATATAAAGTCAAGGCACCTTAGATCTCTTGGGTGATTTTAGGAATTTAGGATCTACAAAATGAAGCAGTTTATTGCACACCTAGTAGTCATAAAGCGCTTCCTGGAAATGAAGTGACAGGAAACAAAAGTGCGACGTGTTTATCAAAAGCTTGAGAAAGTTTTCAAGATAATGAGTAGATGAATTAAACTTGGAAAAGGTTGAATGTATGCAATGCATGCCCACTCCATATTTAGGAGACTTTTTTTCAGGAGAATCTTCATCTCTCTCCACAGAGGACCTTTGCACATAAAAAAGAACAATATAGCTGCTTAGGACTTCCATCTGTCAGAAACCAGGTTTTAAAAAAATTAGTCAGTGCAGAGGAATGCCACATGTATATGCATACTGGAAATGAAAAGCAGAAGTCATGACCAGTAGTTAGATTTCAAATGCAAGAATCATTTTAATTATAGCAAAGCACTCAAACATGAAACATTAATTTCCTTACTTTGACTGTTGTATCAGTCTTGTCCAAGGGCACGGGGGAACCAAGGGGTTGGAATGCACCATTTAGTTCGGTACCGAGGTAATTCTCAAGGAAGGGAAAGATGGCACAGATGGAATAGTGCAGTACTGGGTTGCTGTAGCTGAGCAGCAGCTGTTCAAATTTTGGAGCATAAAATCTTATAGATCTGGAAAGCAACCAGTATGCTCCCAAAGGAAATGAGAAACCTCCTGAGTTACATGATATATTTTAGGATGGAGGGGAAGATGGTAAATCTTTGATGATTGTACCTCATCTGTGATACTTGAGCACTTTGTTTTGATAGCTTTAAAAATGGATCTTGGAATAGAATTTTAGACACCTGCCTTTGATTGTTGCCTTTTAACATTTATTCCTTCACGCTGCAGATAGATTGGTTAAAATTTTGTCATGTATTGGCCTCCTTTCACTTTTTGTCGCTCTGGGTGATGCCAGGCAGCACTGGACCTACAAATGTCGTGTCCCACTTCTGTGCTGACCACAGTCCCTCAGGAGCTCCTTGCTCCTGTCTGCCCTTATGGGGCTTTGCTACTCCTCTCCCTGGGCAGCAGGGGACAGCAAAAAGAGAAGGTTCAGCAGGAACTGAGTGCACACAGTGTGAGTTGCATGTCAAGTGCTGTTTGCTTAGCATATCCAATTATTCATTGTGTACTTATGGAAAAATTATTCTCTGATGTATAGGAGGACAACTGTGTTACTGAATAGGACTTTTAACTCATTTCCTGCAGGGTCTCATGGATGTCTAAACTGTCTAAGAAATGTTTAGTACTTGAGGAAATATGTCAATAATAAATATATTAGTTGATTTTTTGAGAGAACAGCGTTATAAATATTGAAGCAATGAATGAAGAAAAACATGATAACATGATTCCATAAGGTTAAATCCTCTTCCCATTAGTGACTAATATTTTGATGTGATTCATTGTCTCTTTCTTCACAGAGTATCTGTGCTGATATATTTTGAATAACATACCTTGGGAGTGAAAAATAATACCAGATAGGAAATCAATAGGAACATTTGTTCTTGTTGCTCGTGTCAGCTGCTGTTCAGGGGACATTAAGATGACTGTAGTGTTTATACAACAGCACTTGTTCTCAGACCATTTCCAGTTGTGTCATATTTTCGTGAGTGATGCTTACTAATATTTTCTTACTTCATTCCTCAAGAGAATAAATGAGAAAAAGTAAGCACTGGTAACTGAGTGAATAGGCTGAAGTGGGATGAGTGTTGTCAGAACTGATTATTCCAAGGGATAATTCCAAAAACTTTAGTTCTTAAAAGAAAAAGATCCTAAAGGATCAATTCATCAAAGCCACAAAATGTTCCTGGATTTCCTCTAAGATGATCCAGTTAGCTGAAGTCTCTAAATGTACATCTCTTACTTTGTAGATTTCCATCAGGCTGTGCTAGCCAAGCAGCAATTCCCAAGGAATATTCTTGCTTCTGAGATGTCCAGTTAAGTAATGACATTGCGAACGCAAATGTGGGAAACGTCATGCAAGTGACTCATGATGTCATTGCTGGCTGAATGATGAAAAGTGCCAATCTGTCCAAAAAACTGTCTTCTTGTGTTTCTTGTGTCGATCAAGTGCACATGCCAGAAAGAACTTTTAGCTCTGCTGTTGCCTAAATCCCTGGAGATGCTGAGTGGTGGAGGCACTTACCGTGCCAAACCTTGATTTGGATGGTCCCCAAGTCACTTTTATTCTAAGAAGACCATCAGAGAGGATTTTACGCCCAGTAGAGTCTGTCACTGGCAGCACATTTGCATATGGAAACCATGACTGAACCATAAAAAGTAATGTGAAGAATAGCTGCCACTCTGTGATTTAAAACTCCCTAAGCAGAACAGAAGGAGATAAATGAAGCCAAGAAAAGTGTCTTTGGAAAGAAAACAGCAAGAATGTTGCACCTGAGGTAGAAAAATGAGGTCTGAGGCAGGTGTAGGTGTTACCAGACTCAAAGTATCTGGTATCCCTAGATACTGTAAAAAGGTGACAGCAACAAAGACCCTCTGATCATTTTGAATGTAAAGAAACTGAATCTGCATGGATTTCTTACATATAGGGTCTCCAGGTTCCAAAGACTCCCCAGATATCTGGCTGAAAGACTCATGAGATCTTCTAAATGTGGACTACAAAGTTTCTTATCACTGCACAATTATATACTATTTAAATAAATTGCCTTTGTCAGAGGGCAGACTGTCTGTTTCAGGGTTGGCTTCACTGGCATGATTTCTCGCTTTGCCAACTAACTGGTGCAGCTGCAATTCCTTTTGAATAATGTTTCTTGAAAGCCGGGTATTAGTGTAAAATTACAGCAAGTCTTATAACTGAACTGCAAAGTTTTAGTATGTTTAGAATTACACTTATCATCGTGTTATTTACTCCTATAATTAATATCCATTGAGAAATCTTGAATATTGAGAATTGCATAAGACTCTTGTTGTGGGGATTTATAGTGTGAATGTATTTTATTAGAGAGTTGTGAAGCGTCTCAATATTTCTGAGATATATGAATACATAAAAAATATTGAGCCTGAAATCCAACTGATGATGAATTTTGACAGTGAGCAGATTTTCAAAAATCCCTGCATGATTTGCCTGGCTAAAGTTACCTCATTCCATCAGGTGTAAGTGTGCAGATAATCAGGACTTTCACTGTTTATTCATGTATGTTCAAATCATGACACTAACAGCTGTGGAGGTCTGTATTGCAGCCTTGTTCTCAGGTCATGTTTTCCTTCAGTTCCCTGGATATTCAAGAATCACCTCCAGTACCTAGCTGCTGATGTGTAGTTAGAACACCTGAAGAATTAATTGATTGCTTCCAGAATAATCATTCCTTGTACTTTCACAGCTGCACACAACTTACATACTGTAGCTTCAGAGGAATGGTGGTGTCCTGGAGTTTTGTAAAATGGCTAAATATAGTGAATGATCACTTCAGTGTACTCATTAAGATGGAAAAAGTCAGTCTAAAAGTCTTAGGTTTATTCTCTGGAAATCTCAAACGAGTGAAATTTCTGTGTTCTTGGAGATACCTTTGATATGGCTGCTGGACGAAAGACCAACATTACATCAGTAAAACTCCGGTGGTCCTTTCTAGGAAAAACATCCACCAAACTTTGTCTTCTCTCTGTCACACAAACTTTTTTTACTTTTAAGAATATGTAAGATGGCTGAATTTTCAGAGGATATGGCAATGATTAGTTTGGCTGGCCTCCACTTTTTGTACTTTTAAAAAAAACCCACTTGATTTTATGGCATGTGACATTTTTTCTGGGATGAAATCAAAGTTCAAAACTGTTTACTGTTTTCCATTTCACAGCTGACACACAACTGCATTGCTTTATTCTGTTCCCTCAGTGACCAAAATCACAGAGCAGCTGTACCATAATTCCTGAAATACTGACAAACTTTATCTTGGGATAGAGAATTTCTGAATATACATTCAGAAAATAGATAAAAATATAAATTATAAATATATTATATAAATATTACTTATAATTTATTATATTATAAATATTATTTATAATTTATTATATTATAAATTATAGATATTACTCTGGGTAAGAACTCCTTCTAAAATAAATAGCTTTTTTTTCTTTTTTTCCCAGCTGTCAGTGTTTGGAGGAGTGGAAGAGACAGAAACCTGATTGTGTAAATGCAGTACCCCATGCCTAAATTCATATTTGTGGTCATAGTGGAATTAAGAGATTTTGCAAGATCATTAAAATCTTGCTCAGATCTTTGTGATGAAGAACTCAGAATAATACTACTAGACTGACAAACCATGCACAAGTGGCTTGAAGTTTGCTGCTCATGTCAGCCTCCCTCTCTTTAGGCCAGTTGGAGACAAAATCCCATTCTCCTTTAACTGCAAGTGAAGAGCTGCACTTTCTTGAATCTCCAGCCCTTGCATTTGTTATAAACTCTGCATGTTAAAGGTTTGCCTGTGATCTAAACCAGAGATAATTTTTGCATTGTTTCAGATGAAGCAAAAGTCACATTTGTCTTGTGCAGCTGGGATGCTCCAAAATTCAGTCAATCTATTTACCCAAATTTCAACCAATAAAATGACTATTAAGGGGTTTGAAAGTGCTTCTGTGTGAAAGACTAGAGTTTTTTGGCAGGTAATTTTAATGGTTAAAATACTGGAGATTAGAGATAAGCATATTGCCAAAGCCCAAACTTTATATCAGTGAAATGCAGGAAAATGACAAAAATGTATTTTATAGTTTATGATATTATAATCAACTCGACACAATTGTGTATGTTATGTTTTTTCCCCCCCCCAATCCTAATACAGTACACTAAAAGACAGTCTTTTTTAGATGAAGACGTGATACAGTCAACTCAAAAACTGTCTCATACTTGGGTGGGCATTGAGAAAAATCAGGGCTGAAAGAGTTTCTGTAAACAGAAAGAATTGTTTTTGTCTCTCAAGCTCTACAGAAACTTCACAACTTAGACAAATAAAGGTGGAGATTTTGTCAAAATTCCACTAACTCTGCTTGTGCCCTAAGATGATCCTTCTTGAGCAGGGAGGTTGGACCAGTTGACCCACTGTGGTCCCTTCCAGCCCAACTTATTCTGTGACTCTGTTACTCTGATGTACCCAAGTAGGAGTATACATCTTCCTCCAACATATTTCTCAGTTTGCTTATAACAGTGGTTTGGGTGAATGGTGGCAGGGTTTTTAATTAGAGACCAGCAGAATTAGCAGATATTCTTGAAAGATGCCAGCAGCACTGCTCCCTTCAGCAGGGTATAAAGGATTTACCCTGCAAGGGGCTGTGGCTGGGTACCTCTGTGAAATCATCTGTATTGCCCCCAGGGCCTGTGCTCTGACAGGGTCGCAGGGGAAAAAATGGAAAACCCACACCTGCCATGGCCCTGTTGTCCAGGTACTTTTGGGGAAAGTAACCTATCTGATCAGGGGTTCTCAGACCGAAACTGCACAGCTTGATATTCCCTCCCATGAACCATCCAACTGTCATGGTATAAAAATGGTATGTACAATCTCATTACCCTAATTACAATTTACAGAGCACAGCCTAGGCCAAGAGGCACAGCCTAGGTCAAGAGATGCAACTCTAATCTAAGAGTCAATGGATTTACAAAATACCTTTCTCCTTTCAGTGACCAAAGTTGAGCTCTTCAAACATGTTGTTACTCTCTGTATTAAGACAACACCTTTTTCTGCCAGGAAAAAGACATAGCACTGTGATGTGAGTGTGGAAAACTGGGTACTACAAATATGGCAAGGTGTTTGGAGGAGATCAGACAGAATCATTTTTATTAAAATTGATGTTTGTTTGCATGAAACAGTGAAGCCCCTATGAATGAATATTTTTCCAGATACCAGTCTGCTAATAAACTATGAAAAGATACTGAAATTCATGCATTCATCTTTTATTAATAGCTTCATAACCGGGCATAGTGATTCTCCCTCCTTTCCTTTGTGAAGAATATTAACTGATGGCAGTTTTGACACTTTCCATCTTTGTTCTTTATAGGCCATTTAAAAACAAAGAGTTTAAAATGTGATCAATTGTAGTGGCTTACATGGACAGGTACTCAAAGGCACATGGAAAATAAGATTTTATGCCCTGATACATATATATCATGTGGTTTTCTGAAGACTTGGAACACCTAGAAGGAAATAGAGATCATTAGATAGGAATGTCTTTAGGTCACTATCAATAGTCTTCTTTTTATTCATAATTAACTAGTATTTCCCTCTTTTTCCTTGCCTGCCAGGACAAATTGGATCAGATATCTGTTTTTCTGTTATTTGAATGACTTCATTATTCACCAAAGAGGTGTTTGGCAGGGTGAGTAAGGAGAAGAATAATGAAATGAGTTGAGAAAGTTTAATAAACATAAATAAAACTTGAAAACAACAGCTTAAGGTTTTTGAGCCTTGGATGACCCTTTGATTACTTCCATTTTTCACTCCTGTGTGTAAATATGCACTGCAGCAAATAGAGTAGGAGAGGGAGTGAATGGAATAAAATTTGCCATAAATAAAAAGGGAAAACCAGGAAGAGGTAGAATTGGACCTGACCACTTGAGTGAAGAAACACCTTTTGTCGTAACTCATATTTGGCAAATGCATCTGTTGAAAAAACAGGCTGAACTATATCCTCCTACATTTGAAAGCTTGCTGGTTTTTAAAGCTGAATAAAATGGTCCAGATCTCATGGTTTCTCATGGGTGCTCTTTCCCATGGGAGACTTGTCTTTTTGCTCTTCCACATGGAAGCTGTGGCTGTGAAGGGGTCTCTGGCTCCTGGACCCCACAGATATGCACTGGTTATATTTTGATAAGGTTGGGTTTAGAATGAAGAAGTTACCTGTAAGTTGAAGATCCACTGCATTATGCTGTAAAGAGAGTATTTGTGAGAGGGGAGCACACTCTGAGGCCACACAAAACAAAATAATGCTAGAAATGAGGAAGAAAGTCAGAGAAAATTAGAACTGTTATCAGGAAATCCTAGCCAGACAGACCAGCTGTTGGGTACTACTGGATTCAGAAACCTCCTTTTTCTCAGCATAATGCTTCTAGGAAACCTTCACTACAATGTCTCCTACTCCCACTGCAAAGATCTGTTTTGTGTGTATTAGCTTAAAGGTAGAAATATGGGTGTCTCTCAACGGTGGCTGACATTCTGTTTCATAATTTCATACATTCTCTTGAAAAAGCAAAATCCCTCTTTTAAAATTCCTATTACTTGCAATGATGGTTAGAACCCCAAATCTCATGACAGGAGGGCTGTTATATAGTCTTTTTGCTTGCCACCTCTGGTCTGCATTTCAGATATGTGCTGTTGCTTCCACTTCCTACCAGAAGAAAAGTAAAAAGAGTAAGTATTTGTTGGTTCTGATGCCCCAGGTATTCTAGGTTGATGTATCCCTGTCCCTTCCCTCCGACAAAGTCATTGCCCAAGGGCCAGTAAGTTTTTTATTTTCACACTTTGTTGTTGATTATATTTGCTTTACTGAAACTTTACACATTTTTTTTCTATTTGTTTTTTCTTCATTTCTTCTTTTCTATTCTTTCACAAGACTGGCCTATCTTCTCCTTGTGCAGTTATGTCCCACAAAAAACAATCCTTACTTTTGTGGGAATACAGGTGAATTGAAGGTTCTGACTGGAGCATTCAAATCACCACAATTTAAAAATTGCCAGATCAAGGGTGACCTTCAAACAGAAGGTGCAAAAGTTTCAGTTTTCTAGCATGTTTTTTAAAAGACTTTAAGCCAAGAGCACCCATGGGCAAACTCATTTTGCTTCTTCCATCTTCTAGGAAAAGCTGATTTGATATTTTGTGAGAGCAACATATATTGACAAACAGAGACCACAATCTTCTTTATTAATGACTGCAAGGTTGTGGTGTGAAAATCTGTCTCAGTCTTCAATGCACTGCAAATGTATTCCTGCATGGCAAGCCTGAAATTGCAGTAATACTGTTTTCTATTACCTTGTAAATTGACCTTCTACAATAAAAAGGCAGCACAAGAGGACAGCCTGGGTAATACTACAGTTGCTTCTTAGATTTTTCAGGGACTTCGTGCTTCCCACCTTTGACATTGCAAATTTTGCAGCTAATAAAGAAATAATAAATACTTTGTGCAGCTTAAGCTTCAGAGTAGGTTAGATCAAAACTAAAAGGGGACTGTGACAAACTGTAGCTGAATTTTAAATGAGTATAAGACTATTATGACTACTGATGTCTTGAATCCTAAGTTCTATATTAAGGTCAAGATAATGGCTTAGTGTTTTATGAGCCTTTGTAGTCTGAGCGGCACCATCTCTTTAATCTTAACTTTGCCTCAAGCCAAAATAAATCTCAATGTTGTAAACTCTATTGTAACATATCTGCCCTGTTCAGGAATGATCATTTTTTCTAAATGTCACTAATGTCTTACTGTGACAAAACAAGAAAAGAAATCTTACTCCTTCTCTTGAAATGGCAAATCTGGAAGTATTGTAGCTTTTCTGTGTGAACTGAATCTTTGGTTTTGAGCATTTTGTCTCCAGCATTTTGAGCTGGTTCAGTTATTTTCATCACTGCATAACTCAGGTTGAAAAGAAAACTGACTACCATCTTCAGTGGCATTCTTTGAATGTGCAGAGCTTATTTATTTATGCATCTGCCATACCCTGAGACATATTTGAATACATCAAGAAGGGACCTTATGAGTGTGTCTCTGAATGTTTGAGAAAGAACTGCCTTGACTGGGTGGAGGGAGAGAAAGTAGCAAATAGGGTAGGGACTTTATTCCATGAATGTCACAGCCCTATAGTTTTCTGCCTGAACCAAGAATATGTAAGGCTGTGCCTATGTACAACACTCAGTATAATGGATTTGTCACAGGAGCCGTTCTATAGGTGATACCTCTGTGATTTTCCTTAACATTGTGCTGCTACTGTTATTTTCCTCATATTTTCTATTTTGTACTTTGTTGTCAGCTTTTTATTACTTACTTTTTTTTTTTTTTTTTTTTTTTTGCATTGGCATGTATCTATTCAGCATCTGTTCTTTTCAGGCTCTTAAAAATTGGGAGATCATTTAGAAATGCAGATGAACGCCTTCACAGTTAACTGTGATGGAAATTAGAGTTTCATGCAGTGTTCTTTGATAAGACATAGGATGCATCCTGGATTACTTTGCACATCAAATGATTTCCATGTTGCTACCCATTCCTTGAAAAAGCTGACAGTGAAGTGCATGGATGGATAGGTATCATAATTATTTGCCAAAGGCAAATAAAGAGTAGACAATGTTTAATAGTCAATTTAGTGTTTTATGTTGTCCTAGAGAAATATCATGGGGAGAATGCATTTTTGACATCTGTTTTTTTATAAATAATAATTTTGTATTCAACCACTCATATTCTGGATGTTGGTCTGGTGAAAGATATTCCTGAGTATGAATGGGAAAGTGGACTAGATGATCTTTTGAGGTTCCTTTCAACCCAAACTGTTGATTGTATTTAGTGTTAGGTCATCTAATCTCCCTCCACAGCAGTGGAGAGAGATGCCTCAAGAGAATGATCTGTTGCATCCCAAATTGGTCTGTGTGAGATAAAGGAAAATAATTGTCTTCTAGGAGCACTTGCCACTCTTCATTTCATGGAGGGAATCTTGTTTGTCATAGTAGGAAATATAACCGGTGTTTTAGTGAGATACCCTGGACTGAAGGGAAATCCCTTCTGTAAAACATTTTTTATGGGAACATTCAAGTGTGGGAATATTCACAAAGGGAAGAGATGTTGGGGTGACTTTAGCATGAAATACTCTGAACCAATTCAACATTTTTTAACCCTGGAGGAAAATCTTACCTCTCATAATAATCTTCTTTGGTACATGGCAAACAAAGTTTGCTGTGTTTTTTACCTGTAGACCATTGCAATCAGATCAAGATTCTTGCCAATTGCCATTTAAAACCTGAATGGCACAACAACCTGTATCCTTCTCTCTCTCTCTCTTTTTTTTTTGACTTGAAGTTGCATTGCAAAATCCTAGTTTTTATCATCACTCCTTTGAAACTCAAATCTGCTCTCTAAACGCAATAAAATATTATTTAATGCTCTCTCTGATGTATATCTTCAGAATCTCTGTAGGCTGGCATTGATCATTCATGGCAGATATTAGGTCTGCCATTCTTCCTTCAACTCATTCACCTTGCATCAAGGAGGGTGTGAGGATAAATTGCTCCTTTTCTGCTACCACCTTTGCCATCATTTAACAGCCTTGTGTCAGGGCAGAAGTGCCTATAGGTTTTGAATCATGTATGCTTTCACAAGCGTTATTCATTAAAAGTGAAAAAAATTTCTGGTATGATGCATTGGAAAAAGTTCTTCCCTCCATGGAAGTGTTGCTGGACATATTTAAGAACGTGTTGCATTTACAAATCCAGTTGTTTCTGTTAAAGCAATGGTATTATTCATGGCTATTTGGTCTGTGCATATTAAAGAGATAGGGATTTTTTTATTGTTACAGGAGGATCTTGAGGAAAAAGTTTAAAAAAACCCAATAAAAATGGTTAGTGTAAAATACTATGCAATTTCAGGCACTGCACCAAGTAAATTTTGTTTTATTGTGATTTTTTTTTAGTGAAAACTGCAGTACTTTCAGACAAGGATCTGGAATGCTTCCACCTTTCTCTCCCTTGTATTTCTAACCAATTTATGGCATAAGAGCTTCCGGGTGTAGAGTGCTTTTTAAACAGTTTTGTACAATGTTAGGACAATGAGATTTCAGTCCTATTTGAGATCTGCTGAAGTCACTGTATTGCTAATAATAATGCTCTGAAAAAGCACTATTAAAGTTTAAAGCCCCTGGGGACTTCACATTGATGATATGATGCTCACCAGTTCACCTCTGCAGAGATCCTGATTCGTGCTCTTAAGGCAACCTGAAGTCTGGCTGCCTTAGACATTTAAACTGTGTAACTTAAACCAAACTTATTTATGATGATAGATACAAATCTCTGCCTTGAGGAACAGTTACTGTCAGGACCCTGACCCTGCCTTAACTGATCATGACAGCTATTGTACTTCTATCTAACAAGTATTCTTCCCAATCCAATTACAAAGGGAACTGGTTCTAAGAAAACCCCATTTGAATCTGTCTGGTGGCAGAATTTAATAGCTGTTAACATAACCAAATAAGTTGGCAGTAGCTGACAGAGAATAATGCATATGACAAAATTAGCCACCACCACTGAATATGGGCAGCTGTCAGGCAGAGCTGCTCCGGACTTCTTTGTGAACACCAGTGTCTCTTACGCTAGGGAAAACAGTTTGCAGCGGCCACTGAAAACCAGGCCCCCAAACTAGTCTCCTGTGTTGGTAATAGGTCATAAATTTAGAGGAGATATTTCTGTCTCCTGCTTGGCTGGGTGCAGAGAAGAACCTGAAAGAATAAGCATTGTGAAGCCTGCAGTACGACAGTGAGAACCCTTGCAAAAGTAAGTGTAAAATGTGCTTTTTGCCTATGCCTATGCAAATAAAACATGATGGTTCCAGTCTTGAACTAAAGCAAATGTCAAAGGAATAAGATGTGTTTTCCTGTGCATTGGCAGCAGAGCTGCGCAACAGCCTCTACAAAGTGAATAAAGATATGTGCAGAATACAGGAGCCACTGTACCAGTTTGGGCCAAAGCTATATCTACCCCAGAATATGGTCTCTGGGAATGGTCTCTGGACTCCAGGGAGGAGTGTATGCAAGGGCAGGGGAGAGAGACGGAGGGAGATGAATGGAGAATATGACCACTTTGAACACTCTGTGCATACACAGACTCATTTGGGGAACAACTGCATGTGACAGGCAGTTACAAGGACCCTCCGTACTTATAACTGAGGCAGGGAGATGAAGACAAAGAACTCACTTTACCAGATATGATTCTCAAGGTTGTTTGTAGTGTTACAAGTTCCAGACTTGTTACACTCTTTTTAAGCATTGTCACCTAAAGATGCAATTAATTAGATATATTTTAATGGCTTGTGTTAGAGTGGGATGATCCAGGATCCTTCACTGAGCTCAAAGGGGAAGTAGAGTGGGCAGCCCCATGGGCAGCCCCTGGCACTCTGCACCTCACATCTTCTCACCACCGGAGACCCTCCCAGTGCTCATCACTGTTCTTCCCGAGGCTTAGGAAACACATAATTTATTTTCCTAATTATCATTACTGATCAGGAACGTTGCTCTCCTCCTTTGAGGCTGCAGAGAGGAATGCTTTCTTTCCTTTGAGCTAGTGAGTACTGCCTGCAAAGAGGAAAGAAAAGCTCTTTCACCTTAGAGACAAAAAAATCTTGTTTGCTTTGTCTTATAGGATATTTGGTGGTTATGAAATTTGTGAAAGACAGTAGGGAAATAATTTCAGAATAATATACACTGGGCTTTATAGAATTATTTTAGTATATACAAATAAAGTATGTGATTATAAACAGTTATTACAGTAGTATAATGCTTCAAAACAATTTTTTGTGTTGGCACCTGAGAATACTCATATTTCTACAAAATTATTTGACAGAGTAGCCCTGTTACATGTGTGATGGCTAGAAAGCTCTTTCCTTGGAGTATATTAAATCTGAGGTTACATTCTAGAACACTTACAGTTCACAATCTCTCCTTCTTTCTCTCTAAACAAACTCACACAAGATATGGCATGCACGTCCGTGCTTTCTGCTGTGGGAAACAAGTGCTGAGCTGCCCGTACAGATTGCATATTAAAGAATTTAGCTACCCAAGCTGCAAGTGACATAGCTAGTAATAAACCCAGGTAAGATTAATGACAAGAAGCTGGGAAAATTTTCTTTGAAACTGAACCACTTTGGTGGTACTAATAATTGTTATTCATTACAGGTTAGGTCTAGCAGCACAACAAACACTTTTGCCAAGCTTGCTAATTCCCTGAGCTTGTTTACCCACTTGTTTAAGAAGATTTCGTGCTTAGTGCTGTTTATTCATGTTCCTCTCTATCCTTTTTTAGGGTTGGCTTTGATTTTTTCATTTTCTCCAGAGCAAGTGGCTATGTTCCCTCTTTGCAGCTCTTGACATGGCAAAACCTGCTAAGAAGATGGAGTGAAAAGTTTGATAAATATAAAAGGAACTCTGCTGCCTCTCAAACAAAGGAACAATACTGTAAAGTTGGAGACACCTTTTTAGCAATTGAGCAGAGGCAGTTATGCTTTGTTTAGCTTGGAAAGGTAGTCTGATAAAAAAAAATAGCTTTTTGGGTTTCCTTTTTTCCTCTAAATCTTTAGCAAATGAGTCTGTACTAGGCTCATTTACACTGAAAACTTCACTTTGGCATTGAAATATAAATGGCGTCCTTATGATAACAACATAGCACATTTACAATATAATTTCTATTTTTTATATTCCTCTTACTTCAATTTTTTAGAATACCTGAAATTATAGGAGATTTATAAAATATATGAAAAATTAAATTATGTGTAATTCCTCTAATTTCTACACATACTAAGGTTTTAGGATAACCATGACACTTCTTTATTATCACTTCTCCTCCAGTTATCTTTTAATGTCTCTGTATCACACTGTTGTTCATATATTCTAGTAACGGGAAAAGAATATCAGTAGAAAAAGATCATAATGTTCTAGGAGCATGCCTCTCTCCTTTTGTTAGTATAGCATCCAGAAAGCCTAACCAGAGTTTGGTAAAAAAGATCTTTTAAATTTTAGATTGATTTATCAGAATTCGAGAGTCTGATTTAAACTCAACAGAAAATAAATAAACAAAAAACTCAGAGCAAAACAAAATATGGGGAAAATGGTGCAAGGCTTTATTTATATAATCCAAGCGTGAGTAACAGACATAGCTGGCTCATATTTCTGGACCTTTGATATTGAGTGAGGAGGTTGACTCAAAGACCTTAAATTAGCCTTGCTCTGAATTGCCTTGTGGAAGAATCTGTCCCTCTGCAACCGGTTTTAAGGAAATCCTGTATGACTAGCTGGATGAGGTAAATGATATGAAAATGAGCCCCTCAGAGGATGCTGTTTTCCTTTATGTGTTTTTTGTAAACTCTAAGAGAGAGACTTTGTGTATACTTGAGTGGTATCTGGCATGATGGGAGAGGATTCACCAGAGGGCGTCTCATCTGCTGTCATGGTAAATTAATGTTAAAATAAGAATTTCACGTTTGAATCAAGTTGTTCAGAATAACAATAATTATGAAAAATATTTACTTGAGAAGATACTGTGGGACCAGGTAGAGTTCTGCCTACATTTCTGAAGGGAAGCACCAAAAATATTCCAAAGGATTGTGGCCAAGTCACTGAAAAAGCCAAATAAATGAAAATGAGGAGCAGCAGCCAGAATAACCAGAACTGCTCTCTTCTCTTCAAAACTTGATCATGTCAATAAATTTAATGTCCAACATCAAATACTGAGATTGCTGGAAGAGTGGGAGAAAGCAAAGAAATGTTGACAAAATCTCTTCAACATATCTGAGCTACGATCTTGCCCTTAAATTGGGTTCCAACACACCATGCTGTTCAAATGACCCCTTCTTAAAAAGACTGCCAAAAACTGCAGTAAGTGGAGACCTGTGCTGGCCTCTGCTTTCTCTGGGTAATATATACCCTGGAGAAAAGAAATAACTCACAGCATAATCAAGTTAGATCTATAATTTCTAGGGTATTTTGTATTGTCCTTTCAGATAATGTAAGGTCAGTAGATAAATCTAAAAAAGTAAAATGTCAGAAGAAACATCAGCCTTGTCTTCTGTATAAAGAGATCCTGACATAGTCCAAAACAAAGATTTATAAGATCATGTCCTTGTAAATAATGTTCCTCAATTTTAAGATCAAAATGTTCAATAAAATTTTAGCATGGATGACAATCCTCTCAATTATGAACAAACTGGTAAGGATTTTTTGTTCCCTCCCTGTTCCATGGGTACAGGAAACACAGGCCAGTCACAATGTCAGCGTCCAAAATTTGGACCAAAGTTCATTTTCCCCAACATTTTCCCTTATTACTTTGTTTATTGGCAAATAAGGTTTCTGTCTGGATTCCTAGTACTCTTTATATCTTGAGTGAGCCACTGGACAATGATGCTGACGTAGGTCTCTCTTCCACTTGCAACTCTGTTACTGAACTTCTCCTAAATCTGGCCAGAGGTTGTATTCTTTTAATGCAGTCGTTATTCACTTTGTTTTTTGGAAAAATATGCTGTGATCAGAAGTCTCTGTAAAAGAAACAGGAAATTAGGAAGGTAAGAGTAATTCCTACCATAAAGCAAAATGACCAATAAAACTTTTCAGAAGGTCAACCACAAATCTTTACAATGCAAAGCTACCATTGGAGACTGGATTGCTTCACTGAAAAATGTCCTGTCCCCTAGAATTCTTTTGCACCTCATTCCAAATATTTTTAGCAACAAACTATTTTGGCCAATTTTTCTTTGTATGTAATTTCTGTTAGATGGATATTAGCTGAGAAACCTGGACCTATGTGTATGTCACGGTAATTAAGACATGAATTCTGGTCTTCTCAAAGCTGTAACTTGCAAATGCATGGAGAAAGTTGCATGCCTATCAGCATGGGTGTAAATACATACACATATATGTATGTGTATGGTTAAACTGAAAATAGACCCCCCAAAGTTTTATCATTATTTTAAAAGGATGCAGTCAGTGTTTGTTACTTTCAAGACCTAATTTCTATGCTTTCCTGTTTTGGTTCAAAATTAGGAACAAATCCCATTTTTGTGCAAAGGTCTTCGGATTTGGTTACTAGGCTTCAAGGCAGATATGGAAAACTAGGCTGAGACTGTTCCAGTTCACTGATGCTCACACGCTGTTTGCAAGAGCTTGTAAAACACAGATTCTGCATGTCATCTAAATGATATCATGTATGACTCTGTGCCATGTGTGCTTATAATGGAGTTTGCTTTGACATGATAAGGTGTAATTTTCAGTTCTTAACACCTGTGCAGAATCTGTTGCCCTGTAATCCACTTGCAGAATATATATGATCTTGCACAATCATCTGTGATGTTTCTTTTCTGGTGATTTCAGGCCTTGTATTAAGACTAAGCTGCTTTGCAGGCTTGCACAGAGAGCACAAGCTTTCAAAAGTCCATGTGAAAGTTTGTTGAGAGCTCTGATAAAAATCAGAGCCTTTGAAGTTCATCAATTGCTATTTAGAATAACAGGAATAAGGACTATTATTTCATTTTAATTAGCATTGGCTGGTGGATGAAGCACTAAGAGATAAACTGTTTGCTAAAGCTTAGGAGTACACCACAGAAGTCTGAGTCAGTGTTGTTACTTGAATGCATCAATGAATAACAATGAAAGCCATATAATGAAAAGTTTTTCCTCTCATTTAATTCTAATATGCCATAATGGAAGCTTGTGTGGTATGAGAAGCCTTTTCATATATAATTATATTGTTGAAAGCCCCCCAAAAATGAAAATTTTAAATTCTGAAGGCCGCAGAAGGACAGATAAATGAATGGCAAATTCCACTGAGCATTTTATCAGCTTCCTGCCATTCTCTGAACAGTGCCAGATAAAACCCCCAGTGCTTAAAGGTCTTGTGAAAGGCTGTGCATAAGCTTGTAAAATGTGTTATTAATTATAGAAAGTACATCATAGTCTCCTCAAACTTCAGTTAGTTTTCTCCAAATACACAAACATCTCTAGCACATTCCTATCTGGCCAAGATGGCTGCTTTTAAGATTGAAATTGCTGAACTGCCTTTATGAAATTAATTGGCCAAAGACTCTTATTATTTGCAGATAGAGTTTTAGCTTATCTACTGCTGTTTCTCTTATACTTTCTGTTATATACAGAGCAGGTAGTGAGATGTGCCCTTCACTTTGTTCAACAGATACTGTTAGAAGACACTGATCTGAACAGCTTAGACCACATCACAGACACATGGGCTCAATCTGTTCATGATGGCTATTCATGTGAACAATTTTCCAATTTCAGAATATGAAATTAGGGAAACATGCTATTCTGTCTGTCCTACAAAAGTTGAAAATTCTGTATACTTCAGAATTTAAAAATATGTTATTAGGTAAAGAGGAGGAGAAACAACCTGAAGTATTTTTTGGGTAACACCTTGGAAAAAAATTTCTAAATCTGAACAATCACACACACACAAGGAAAAAAAAGGCAAGTGGAAATTTGTTAATTTTATAAGCTGAAATTTTTCAAAGATTGAGCATAGCCCATCCTCTCCTACTGTTAACTGTGACATGGCCAACAGTTTTTCGGAAGAAGTGAGAAACATCTTCCCTGAAACTATCTTTCTTAGAAACACTGAAATGCTTCAGCAACAGGCATGCTGGCTGAGCAGTGAAGGCAGGGATGGGCTGTTGCTCTTGGGTGTTCAGGGGAAGGAGAGAGAAAGAAGAAAGAAGTGCAGGTGGAATGCAGAATTTAGAGGAGAGAATGAAAACAAATAGGGCATGAGTTTAGGGAAATATGGAACAAGTGATATCAGAAGATTTGAGAAAATCACACAGAAATGGGAGACTTGAGCTGAATGGAGATAGAAATCAAAGCAAATTGTGTATAATCAGTGGAGGAAATATTCTTGCTGAGCCCAGGGCTGAGAAGATCCAGTTGAAGTCTGTCTGCCCATGAGGCAAGCCTATTCCTTCTTTTTTCAAGTATTTCTGAACATTTTACAGCAATTTTCTGAATTGAAACAAATACTGGTTGGCTAGGTTGCTTTAGTTTGTTGGATTTTTTTAAAGAAGTTGTTGTTGCTATGGACAAAATTCATTTGCATCTCTCTAGCATTTAACAGGCTCATTGGATCAGCTATTGGATCACCTGGAGACTTTTGAATAGTTTTGGAGTCAAAATAAAATTATGTTGAGGAATAAAATTAGTGCAGGTAGCTCAATGTGCAGCTGCAGTGGGAGCTGCAGGTTGAGCTCTGGGTGATGGAAGCCTCAGACAAGAGGCTGGGAACTGGTGTTGACCCTTTTCTCAGGAAAGGGCACAGGGACCTGTGGCCCTGCCAGGTGACTGGACACTCAGAGACATGGCAGGAGCCAATGGCCCAGAGGAAAAGCGCCCCACTATCTCACACACAGGCTGTGAGGGTATAAAAATACAGGGGTTCCTCGGTTTGGGATCCCTGCTCAGGGACCAGCTCAAGCTGTTGTTCTGTTGTTGCACCATGATGAACGTCTTTTAAGGATCCAGATGTCTGAGGCTCTGCTATGGGAAACTGAGGGTTGAGTGGGTTAGGAAACCTTGTCTGACTGTGGGGTGTGGGGTGTGTAGGAAGTCAAGTGAGGCACCCATCAGCTCCCTGGAGCTGCCCGCTGCAAAGGGGCCTGGGTCCCAGTGTGTGACTGCCAGAGGAGCTCCTGGATGGTCAGACAGAAAAGTTTCCTTAATGTTTACATAGTTACTGTAGTTGGAATGCATACTACATTGCTATTGCTACAAATACTTATGAGAATGTCACCAAAATACATTTTTCTTTTGGGGATTCTTATGTATGAAGAAACTTTGTTTTGTCTTGGTACGCTTTTAAAAACAGTTTTACCAGATTCATGAACTACTGTGCACATATATCCTCTCTTTTTTCAAAGGAGAACTGAGAAGAAAGCACTTCCCCATTTTTGCAGTAGTACTGTGTATGTGAACAAAAGCAGCTTCTCTCCATTGCAGTCAACCAGAAGTTTATGTTGCATATGCATTTCAGTTTTATCTCTGCTCACATTCTTGAGCAGTTTCTTTTTTATGCTGACACATGAAAGGCACATTACCTTTGTCTTAACATACAAGCTAGGCTTGTCCTTTGCATCAACCAGGCCCAGGCTGATGCTGTTTGAGACAGGCAATGCAACTTCTGTTGATCAACATCATGGAGTAGTGCTGTCTTTACTCCTGCAGCCCTCGTGGCTGCTCTCTGCAGGCTTGTCCTCTCTCGGTGCTGCACTTCAGGGATTATGAAGTGGATGTTAAAAGTCCACAGCATGCAAGATCCACTGCTTCCCACGTCACCACTGGAGCAAGGGGTTTATCATATCCTGTAGGGAGCTCACTGAATGGCTAGTCACAACTGCAATGCAATTCCTCTAGGAAGTCTTAACCGTCTGACTGTGCTAGTTTTTTTTGAGAGAAGGTCATTAACAATTCTCTGAAGTGCCATATTTTAAATGAAAATAAGTTTTCTTAAATCTTCACTATTTTTATTTTAATTTATTCTGCTAGCAGCTTCACCTAAGAAGTATAACATTGAGTGAAGTCTTAAGCTGGATAATTGAATTTTCTCTTTTAGCCTGTGGTCAAGCATATCGTGGGTCACACAAACAGGGCAGTGAGTCACAGTCTGGAAAGTCAGCTGATGGCTCCAGCTGAGCATGTTGGGTTTTTTGCCAGCATGTAGGCAGTTTGCTGGATCAGAACCTGGGGTAGAAACCTTGGATCTCAGCAGGAGGAACAGCTCTGCCTCTGTGCTTGGCTTTTAGCAGTTTTTTAACAGAAGTTAATTTGATTGTAGGTTAATATTCACACTTTTAAAATTAGTTATTAGGGCTTGGATAGCTCTTCTAATGTGTTTTGTAAACTCCATTTACACCTTTGCAAATCTTAGTGGGGGTTCAGCATTTACTGAGAACAATAAAATGTTTGGCTAGTTTGCTCACAAATTTTTGTTCTTTGCCAGAGGCACTTAAAAAACAATACTCCAGAAAAATGCCCAGAAAACTGTGTGTGTGTGTTTTTTATTTTTCTGTCTCTTGCTTAGTGCTGCTTCCCAGAACCTCACCCGCTTCTCCCTAGAGAGTGGAGAATAAAAAGGAAAGTTCATTTAGTATTTTTTTTATCCTAAACTGACATCCAAAATTCTCTTTTTTGGTCATCAGCAGCTGAAGCAGATAGTGGAGCTGTGCTAATAATTTATAATTTTTGTTATAGATGAGTGTGAATTGTAGAGAGCTGTCCCCTGTGTCAGTCACTTTTGGTGTTTGTGGCTTATTGAGAGGAAATTTCTGGTGTCACAGTGATACTGTGCAGTTTCAATCAGGTTTAGATTTGTTCCAGGACCACTTGATTTGTGTCAAGGTTTAGATTTGTTCCAGGACCACTTGATTTGTGTCAAGCTTTTCCTTGCATAAATGTCTACTGAGATTTTAGAGGGCACAAAAAAGTTCTGGTTTCTCAGGAGATGTCTAAAATATTTTGTTTAGCAGATCTGAAGGCCGTTTAAGAGCATTCAGAGTAGTATGGAGAAATGGAAAGATTAGGAATCCTCCACTCATTTCAGGTACCCATCCTTCTGTGGTGACATGTAAGGGTCAGGAGGAAAATGTCTCCTATGCTTAAGAATATGAGTCTTTCTGCTTTGTCCTCCATTGGGGATGCTAAGGATTGACTGGAGATAATGCCTGAGTGGGTGTAGCTGTAGACACCCTCTCGCTGTAAGCTGGATAGAGAGGTGGCTTCAGGCTTTATGACATCTTGCTCTTGAATCTAGCCATAGGGAATCTGGATTTTTAAAAAGCTCCTTTGTTTTCCTGAATATTATTTTTAGCTATATTCAAATGACTAAGTTAGGAAAAAAATTTTCTATTAAAGCAGAACTGCAGGTCATGGATGACCTGTAGCAGAATCTGCTGGAAAGAATCTCATCTGTCTATAGTCTCCTGGTCTCTCCTGCTTGTAAAAGTTGAGTAAAGTCTATCAGAACTGTACCATTAGGACTAGAAATAGAGTTGAAGAAGCCAGGCAGATTGTATGCTTGTACCTTGGCTGTATTAATTGTTTCTCCAAGGTCATGAGATATTTCCATCTCATTTTTGAACCATCACCAGGGAGCTACATGAACAGCAGATGCTTCCCAACAAATTGGGTAACTCTTGTTGAACTCAGACACTCAGTTGTGTGATGTAAAGAGAAACAAGACTGGAGATGTTACTTCTTTGTCTGTGTTGTGTTAGGAGCTGCATGTACCTCAGAGACAGTGATTCATCATCCAAGTTACTGTGAGAGGTTACAAATTCCCTTGGCTGCTAAGGTTGAGACACCCAAAGAATGCTGCAAAGACCTGGAAATAATCCCTGTAGTTATTCCTTATGAATTAATTTCCATTGTTTTAAAAATACCAATGAACATTAACTTGCAGCAAAAAATCTCAAGACCAGGGAAATGAAATCATGTGCATTTCAGAGGCCGGGTAGAACATAACTTCACATGAATGTTTGACTTGTCCCCCTTACCTGGACACAGATGGTAATGGAGGGATTACTTTGTTGTTGGGGCCAGCCTAACTTATTTGAGATTTTTCATATGTGCTAAGGATGAAATTGCTTCCAGGGTGAGGTTTCAGACTGTTCACTCTGTCCTCTGCCACTGATCTATTGTAATCATTGGAAAGTTACTCTTTGGGAGGGCTTTGTGTAGATCGTCTGGTTTGTGTCATGGAATGCTCATGTGGCTGATGCTGGTGCCACCGAGTGCTGCTGGGGACCAGGACGTGTGCCTTCCACAGGGCACCTGGGTAGCTGCTCCTGGCACAGGCTTGATCACAGGCTCCACAGGCAGAAATAATGTGCCAAAATCAGAGTCCCTTTCCTAGTGAGAAATCCTAGAGTTAGACCAGAACTCACAGATTTTAAAATATTGTTTTGAGCTGGCCCTGGTAAAATTAAATTTTTTCTCTTAGTATTTTATACTAACTTAAAAGGGTGTGCATACCTGCTCTTTTTAGTCCTTTGGTTGCCCTAAAAGCATGGCATGGATTGCTTTTAGACAGATTTTTTTACCGGTCTTTATAGTACATATTTCCTTGGAATTAAAACAGAATATTGAAATAAAGCCTAAGATTCTCTTCACACAGATTTCTTTAAGGAGAAAAAAACCCTGGATAAAATTATATTATAAAATCTGCTTGCAGTTGATGTTTCACCATATTAACAATAGTGAAAGATTATTATGGAACTTCACATTTATGTAAAGTCTCAAATGCAGTCTGACTCTGTTTGATGATGACTAAACCATTGTAAACTCCAACATCAAATTTTTGTTGAGTATTCTAACACTTCTGTTTGGGTTCTGCTACATCTTAGACTATCTACAGGTTTCTGCTATCGTTCCTATTTTCATGTAAAGAGGAATTAATTTTAGCTATAAAAATATTACTGCTTTGGTCTCCAGTTGAAAGAAAAAGTGTTCTGTAAAAGATTAAAAATAAACACATTTATTTGATTAAAAGTAATATTTTCACATCTCTCACACTTGAGCTGAAATGACAGAAATTTAAAAGTTAAAATTTGTCACAGAGAACTTTAATCTGTATTAGTTTCTTAAGCAGATTGCCGCAAAGACTTGAAGTTTGTCTGCAGCAAAAAAAAAAGATCCATTGAATTAAACAAAAATTATTAGACCCATAAATTCAGCAATGATTTTTTTTTAAACAGGAATGTTAATGAAATCTTTCAACTATTTCTTGTTAGTAAACTGACTTTCAAGCTCACTTGCCTCACAGGGCAGTTGCACTAGTGCAAGTCCAAAGTCTAATCCAAACACCACACTTGGATTTACAGAGAGACCATTTAATTATTGTCTGAGGATATTTACATCAACTGGGACTCATTAACAAAGACAATTCTGCTTTAAGATGTTCTTAATTTGGTTATATATAAAAGTAATCTCAAAGGTTTAAGCTTTCATCACACAGATGGAGTGATTTCTAAATTTGTAGCTTATTTGTAATTTAGTTAAACTACTTATATGCATTCACACTAATAGGTCTCAGAGCAGGTCTTCGTCATTTATTAAAGACAGAGTTGCTAAATCTGACACGGGTTGTACGAAGCGTCACACAACACAGTCCATCTGGGCACAAGTAGCCTGTGAATTCCAGCAGCAGGGAAAGCAAATCCAGCTCTTGTCAGTGGCAGTGACTGTGCAAAGGAAGATACATGGGCTGTGTGTGCAGGCAGAATTCCTTCTTATCCACTGTCTCTCCCTTTGAATGCTTTTGCTGATCAGCAGATGTCACTCATTTTTCCTGTAACCTGTTGAGATTTTTCTTTAAGTCTTCACTTTTGAGCTGTGTTTTCATCTTATGGAATTGTTCCATACAAAGCCTCTGAGACAGGCTGTCCTATCCATCCATGTGTACACATTGCTAGTGCAGGTTCCCTTCACATCTTTATTCCTGGAATCTTTTCCTCTGACACCTGCTGTCTTGCCTTGCTCACTTCCACTCACAATGGTGCTGCAAAGATAATTCCTCTACTCTACTAATTTGAAATCAACTGGCTCTTTCAGTTTCCCAGTTGCCATTCCTTCTCTCTCAAACATGAGTCACTTGTCCTTATTTTTCAAGACATTTTCTCATGTCTCTCACACTTTTTGTTTACTAATGAAATGTCTGTTTAAATCCTTGATTGGTTGTGATGCCCTGATGAATTGTAGATGACCACAGACATGATTTTGGTGTTTTGAAACATCTTTTGACTTCCAAATTTAGATTACAAGATGCTATTGTAAAATGAGTAAATTTGTAGGTGTGCCCTCCCTGCCCCCACTGTATTCAGTAGTTACCTCCAGGCCCCTGATTCCTTTTCAAATCAAAAGGAGCAGACTTGTATTAAGAAAATGCTAGGAGCTGGAATTTTAAAGACTTAAGCACTCTATTATGAACATATTCAAAATGAAAATGCATTTTGAGATTTTACTGGCTGTGGAAACAGAACAATGTCTGTTGTAAATAAATTCATAATTTTCTTTATTCCATTGAAAAGGACACATTCAAAGAATGAGAAAGATGACATGAGGGAGATGCTTGGATTCAGGTGGCCTAATTTCTGGCTGAGTTGTGAAATGCTTCCTGGCCCTTCCCTTAACCCTGGCCTGTTATTCCCAGGAGCTGGTGCAAGTATCACTAGAGCATTTTGTAGGCCCAGTGTACAACTGTGATGGTTCATGAACAGTCTTGGTTCCCCCTCACTTCTTTATCTCTCAGGAGAGTGAAAAATCCTGTCCAAGCATACACCACTGCACTAGCTAGTGCATTTACTTCCAAACCAGCAGGAATTCACTTACTAATTCACTCTTCAAAACATGATTTATTCTGCAGAGCCATCTACTTTAATTACTATTTGAGCTTTCTAGAACCACAGGTCTGGGTAATTATTTTCACTGCCTCCCCTTGGTTGCTTATGCTGTATAGATCTGCTGCTTAATGAGTCACTCAGAGGCCAGAAGGAAAACTGAATTCCTGAAGTATAGTGTGTCTAGACAAAAATGCACAAGCAAATATTTCCACTGTAAGCAAAGAGACAGTATTTGCTTATGATAAACTGGTTCTGAAAAATTTATTTCTAACCTTGATGTGAGGTAGACAGATCTTATCACAGGGATGAGAAAGGGGGAAAAAGGAATGCAGTGATGCGGGCAGTGATTTCAGTCATTCATTTAATTATTGTTATTTAGAATGTTGAGAGCAGAGCCCCACTGTGTCAGATACTGCTAGTGTACAATAAGAGACAGACAGTTGCTGCAGTATAGCTTCTACACAGGTCAGTAATAGCAAAGTTAAAATTTATACTCTGGTAAAAATCATATATGTATGCACTATCCTCACATAATTGTACTTGGCATAGGTTTGTTTTTTTTTATTGGCCGCAGTTTTTATTAAATGTTTACATTACAAGCAGCTGATTTCCACTTTTTATTACAAATACAGTCAACACAGTTATCCATGCAGGATTCGATTTATTGGTGGATTTACTCTATCACACATGGGGCAACATGCTGGTTGTGTGCAGAGCCAGCCGTAGCTGAGGGGTTTCTGTGTTAAACTTGGGTGTGATGCTGCACACGCGTGGCCATGCTGGGCACAGGGCTGGTGACCAGTGAGGTCCTGATGTGACAGCAGTGTCCCCACTGCACTGGGCTCTGGCAGCAGCCGTTCCCCAGCCTACCTGCCAAGCCAGTGACTGTCTGTGCCAAGCAAGCTTGCCCAGAGAGCACACAGGCTGCTGAATCATTCCCATGCCTCCCAATCCTGGAAACAATTTATATAGATAAGCTACAAAGACTGTCAGCGTAAGAAAAAGAAATGAGCTGGAACTGGGTTTCTGCTAATAAATTCTGCTGGACATGAGAGACCCTGAACTATTGCTACAGTGTTCTTCAGAGCTTCCCTTGAACCTACAATTTCCACTTTTTACTTCCTTTTCCAGAATATTCCAAACATCCGTGCTCTCTAATAATGTAGGTTATGCTACATGTCTGAATAGGAAAGAGTTTTCCTATTCTGTGGAAAATTTCCCTACTGCTTCTGTAGCACAAATTTAATTTTTTGATGGTTGACCAAAAATTATTTCTCTATTTCACAGAGTAAGGTTAGGGGTAAATGGCATCTTACATTGATACTGAACAGTTTTCTGATTGCATTTCTTTGTATAATGTCCTTAGAATGTTGGCACTGATTCAAGAAGTTTGATGAAATGATGATGACAGAGTTAAAGGTAAAATAATGGTGTGTTTCATGATTTTGTGTAGAAACAGAGAGAAGAATTGAAATGTTGGGCCTGTGTATTGTGTACAAGGCTATGTATTTTGTGTAAGTACTATGAAAAAAGAGAAGCAGTTGAGGGTACTCAGCTCTATACTGTAAACAATATGTACTAAAAAAAAGAAACATATGGGTAAGAAAAATAGTTTTGTATTCTTCTGTCTTCCATGGGTGTGTTCCCCATCTCTGTTGTCAAGCCTTGTTTTCTGAAGTGTGTTTCTCCTCTGGTAGTCAAAAACATCTCTTTTATCATATGTCATGAAATGATAGCTCATTCCCTTGCCTCTAAGCTATCACACACACTTAGAAAGAAACTCATCAATATAAATGTTTGTGTCTATGTCTGATTGGTTTCTCATGTTTAAAAAGAAAAGGGAGATTGATTGTAGAGACCGTAAAAGTAATGATGCGTTTAATGAAAACATACATTTTATAGGAAAAACACGCTTAAAAATTACTTGAAGCTGCTGCATATGAGTTAATGAAATTAAATGACCTTCAAAATTTTGCTAATTTGACCCCGGGTTATCCCTTTGAGCCTTCAGCCTGTTTTACTTTTATTTGCATATATGGCAGTTATTTTTGTATATTTGGTCTATCTCAAGAGCTTTTTTCAGCTCTCCCTATTGAGAGTGTGGCTGCAGAGATACTCTGCAGTGGTTACACAGTGTGAGAACCAGGCTGCCGACTGTCTGGCTGCCCCTGAAGAGGCAGTCACCCTTCCTTCTCCCAGTCCTTCACTTTATGGTGTTGCCATAAATTTGCCTTGAGAAAGCAATATCCTCTAAATTGTCTGTTGCTAACTACTTCTTTTCATATCAAAACCAAACCGTAACCAGGTCCAACCTGAAATGTGGCTGCATGGCTGAGTTTCCTATGGGAAATGATGTCAGAAATTCTCTATAGAAGTAAGTAAGTAGTAATATGGCATAATTGCATCTCTTACTGAGCTGAAGAGTGGAATTGAGATTACATCCACTGTCAGGCTAGTCCATCTCTCTGAGGCAATGTTTGTTCATGGAAAGGAACAGAAAAAAGAACACAAAGTGAAGACTGTGGTCATATGTATGTTGTAAGTGTGGTTGTACAGCTGGCATCCATCCTAATGACCACTCTCATGCCAAGTTGTACTGAAAGGTTCATGTTCACATTGGTCAAAACTATTCTTCTCTGCAATGGATGAATCATCTCAGTACTACCTAGCATTTGGATTCTAGTTATGTAGCCCTTTGGGCCTTGAGATTTTGTAGTAGTAATCATTAATTATAATTAATAAAATTAGTAACTCATTAATAATTTGTTGTAATGATTAGTAGGGTTTTGTCGTTCTCAGTTGCAAGTAAGTACTGAGGAGGCTCTGTTGCAGCATGCAAGAATGTGTTTTTATTTTTTAGTGGGATTTCCCAGACACGTTGTGCAGCCTCAGCTGTGGTATAAGCAGAGTTTCAGACCAAGATCAAACATAACTGGGAGGCAGCGTGAGGTGCAGTCATGTACGTAATGTATAGAAACTACTTCCCAGAAAAAACTGTCTGCTGAACCTCATCTGGATTTCTTCACCAAGGGAGAGGTAGCACAAGCATGATGTGAATGTGCAGGACCCGTCTTCCTGAGCTGGTAAAGGTGGCTTTGACTTGTACATTGGCTCTCAGGTGGGATGGATATGGTGCCAGGTGCAGCACTAGGATGGATCATGTCCCTGCTGGAGCACAGACCATATCATGGCTCCCTGCTTCACCCCCAAAAAACTTTCTCATTCATTTATGCCATGAAAAACTCTTGGGTATATTGAAACACTAATTAAACTTACAAAGAACTAAAAGCTCTTGTCCCGAGGGTCGCTCTGGTGGTCCTTGGTGGTCGTCGATTCTAAAGTTCTACCTGACCACTTGAACTTGGTGTTTCTTCCCAAATTTGGAGATGAGTTGGCAATACTAGTCTGGGTCACTATTTTGTGTCCTTCTTTTGGTTAATATTCAGTGTAATTTTGCACAATGAGCATTGTGTGGTTCCATATGCTAGTGGTTTTGCAGAATAAGCATTATATTTTTCCACTAGATGAGCAAATAGTTCTTTACCTGGCAACAATCTGGCATTTAGCATCTTGTCTGAGAAGCTGGAAGAACATTAGGGATGAAAAATCCCTAGTGCTGAATTAAGGTAATAAGGTAACTCTTTGACCAAAGAGTCAGTTAGATGGTACCTCTCCCACCATCACTCTGGGAAATGAATTTGAGTCTTTACAGATGCATATTAGGAGAAGCTACAGTTGTCCTGAAATTTCAGCACAGCTGTAGGTACCTAGGAGCTGAGACATCCTGCTTTTCCTCTAACCATGGCAACATCTGCAAATACCAGACAGATACCACAGTGTATTTATTACAGGGGATCTGTCTGGGAACAGCAAAGAAATGGCTTGCCCCTGTTCAACTGGAAAGGGTCTGGAATGGAAGATGACAGATGTGTCATTCACTTCTCTCTACCTGTTACAGCCTGCTGTGGCAAAACCTCTGTGTACGGTCCTGTGAGCACCTAGCTCTCTGGGAGGTACCACCTCATATCTAAGCTCACAAAGAGGGAAGATGTAGCCATAAAACCCATGAGAATCTGAATACAGTCTGCTGGTCACAGAGAAACCACTAACAGGCAATTGAGAGACAGCATGAAACTGAAGCACATGTCTGATAAACCTTACTTATTGTATTTGGCTAGCTTCAGACCACCAGTCTTGGAAGACTAATTTAGTTCTGTGCTATATAGATGTTTTTTTTTTTTTTTTCAAGGTGGAGGAAATAGAGTGGAAAGTCATGTTTCATTTCAACTGACTTTAATATTTTTGGGTAAAACAGAAAACTACCATTTGTCTGTTTGTTTCTCTATTTCTCTCTTATTCTAGGATTTTTGTGTGAGGGAAAATACTAGACTTTTTTAAAGTGGAAATAGTGGTACTCATTCCTCTTTTAAGATGCATTGTAATGTCCTGGGACAGTGTTTTGCAATATATCAATACTATTTTACATTGCCCTAAAATTATAGTAAGACCTTTTTTGACAAATCTGTTTTTTTTTTTTTTTTTTTTTTTTTTTTTTTNNNTTTTTTTTTTTTTTGTTTTGTTTTTTTTTGTTTTGGTTTTTTTTTTTTTTTTAAGACAAGTTTTTGCAATAGTTTATGGGGAGAGAGTAACATTTAAAGTGTGGTCATAAACCACGTGAAGGTCTTTATAATTCTACCACAAATCCTAGTTTACTATTTATATCTAACTCTCCCCCCTACTGGAAAACGGTAAAGGTTGCTTCTGTGACTGTGGCATGCTGCCCTATCTGCAGTTTGAGATGCATAGAGATGGCATTTGCCCTCAGGGAGATTCGGATATCACTTCTAAGCCCAAGGTCCCACCTGTATTGGGGGAAGAAACCAGTGGAAGTGATGCTGATAAATTCAGTGCAGGATGAAGACTGGCCCCCTTTTATTTGCCATCCCACAGCTGCTCCCTACTGAATGGTTTTCTCTCATTTCACCACTTCTGCTTCATCCCCTCTGAATACCTGTATCTTCCCTGACAATTTTGCTTCCTGCCTTCATGGCATTTGGGTCCATTGAGTGCCTTAAGGTGAGCTGAGGATTTCAGATATTCATGATCAGTAAATTTCACTGTGCAAACAAAATCATAAATCCACAGTGCGTGGGCAGGGTTGTCACGTTTCAGAATGGAGCTGCTTTTGTTCCTAAGGTGCCTATCGAAAACGCAGCATGGGCTCTCCATTCTCTGGGCTCTTTCATCTTCTGAGAGTGAACTATGGACCCTGAGTATTTTATTCTGGCATCCACAGAATTTACAATGTCTGTTTTGAAGCAGTCTTCCTGATAAGATGTATTGAGAAAACAAGGAAATAAAAATAGACAAGATACTTAGTTCAGGCATTTTTCTTCACAGGCAATGAGACCGATACATTTTCTGGCTCTCAGAATAGCACTATTATCCTTTTAAGAAACTTTAGAACAGAAAGAGGCTGAGGCCCATCTAGGTCAATCCCCTCTAACTCTTCAGACATTGTGTGATTATTTTTAAAATATGCAAAATATAACAAATAGTTTGAAAAGCATTAGAAATTTATCAGAAAGCACTAGAGAAGAGCTTTCAAGAAGCTTGTGCTTCAATATACCTGTATCAGTGCTTGCTATTGGTTTCTTCTTCATGTTACTGGGTGCAGACAAGCTTCTATATAAAATGCCGTATGATTTTAGGCTAAAATTTGACCACGACTCTACATGGTAAAATCCATGTTACTACATGTTACTACATGTGGCCACAAGCTACTTATTTCTGCCGTCTACACTACAATCTTCTTGTAATAATGCAAATTATATAGTAATTACAGATGGAATAACATGGTCTCTTCAGCCATTAGTACTCTGCAATTTGCAGTAGCAATACAAGGATTTCTGTGCCTAGATTGTATATTAGCAGAAAAGAGGAGTTGTATTAACATGATCAAATGCAGGAACTAAGAAGGAGGTTAGGTAGGCTTTTTGCTGTTTTGTGCGTGTTAAGTGTTTTCCCAGGTTTGTTTCCAGATGTGCCTGCTGGGGATATAACACAGCTGTTGGCTTTACAGTCTGATCTCAAAGAGGCCCCATGGAAACTGGATTTTTGCTATGGAGGTCCTCAGGGTTTTTTGTCCACATTATCTTTGGCTAACATATATTTAAGAATTTTCTATTTTTTTCTCCTCTTTTTCATTATAATAATTTTTTTTTCTGTGCTTGGATCTACATCTTAGGAATTATGTCAATGATTTATTCCAGGTTTTTTCTGTCTCCTGAAATATACTTGATTCTTCTTCCAGAGAAGGCTGAGCAGGGTATGTCTGCAGCGATCCTTTCTTACTCCATTCCCTCCCTGATATATTTTACTTGCTCCTTAATTTCTGGGCAGGCTGTTTCCAGCTACATGCCCCTATGTCTTCAGTGTAAAGGGGAACTTCTAGACAGAAAAAGGAGACTGGCAGATGAAAATGAATGACAAAGCCCCATTAACTTTGTATTGGTGGTGGATAGAGAGCAGGGACAGGTATAAAGCCTTTTTTGACATCAGGAATATTCGTGCAGAAAATGCAACGAACCTTCTTCTTCCTCTGAAGTGTTCCCGGTGTGCCAGCAGCTTTCCTCTGAGCTCAGTTCCTCCCTGGTACTCTGAGGGAACGTGTGTGCACAGCCTGAAGCGGGCCCTTGGAAAGGTGCAGGGTACTATCTTTCTAACAGGTGATGATACTGTTAGACACACAGCTGGCTGGCTGCAGGCACCCAGGAGCAGTGCTGGCACAGTCCCTGTAGTAAAGTTACAGACCTGATAATTATCTCAAGCTACTCAACCTTGCATGCCTTCAGCATCTTGATAAGACAATCTTACCCTGAACTCCCACAGATTTTCACTCCCTTTGCAACTGTCAGTGATATTGCTTTTTCCACCATCTCCTTCCCAAAAACCTCCACTTGAGAACATGGCTCCTGCAGGCAGTGTGTGTGCGTGTGTGTTTGGATGTGGAGGATCCCATCTGCTTACAGTCACAGCAGCCAAGGGGTGAAGCCAAGCACAACCAGGAAGGATCACCCTTCCCATGCAAAATACCGTGAAATGCATGTGCAGCACAGTCCATGCTGGCCATGTCAGACACAGCTTCTGGCAGGCCCCATGCCCTCGCTGTCTGAGTTTTGTGGTTGTTCTGCGCCTGCATTGACAAGGGCAGTGACATCCAGTGTGCATGGCCAGGGATGTGCAGCAAATGGAAGATGCAAATAGAGAAGGATGGTCCTGGTCTCAGCCCTACATGTCATCCTCCACACCATTCTCTGAGAATTGGATGTCTGAGATTCTGTTGCAGGAAACCTAGGGTATAGAATTTTCTCTGCCATCCTATGGTGGTTTGTGGGGTGGTGACAGGGCTGCCTGTGCTGCTGGGGACTGAGTGACTCATAGCATGGTCCTACCTGGCAGGTGTGGATGTCTCTCTCTGGGTAGCCAGCACACAAGTTGTGGGTGTGGATGCCCCCATATATCACTGGCTGCTGTTCAGAGCTGGACATCAGTGAGGTGGATCTTGGCCTCCTGCGGGGTATCACTTGGCCTTTGAGCTGTGAGCAGAGAAAGAAATGAGCACCCAGCAGGTCATTGTCAGTTCTCACCTGCCTGAGGGTGACCCCCTTCCCTAGGGCTTGGTTTTGACTCTGGAGAGGTGTTTCTATGTCCGTTCTATCTGACTCTGCAGAGAGGGCCAGGTCCAACTCTCCAGAGCCATACATCCTGCAGCCTGATTCTGACTTTGGCCTCTGCTCTTGGGAAAGACAAACCTGTCTCCCTAGTGCACGGAGTTTGCCCTCAGGACTCAGATCCTCTTTGGGAACTCACCTCTCACAGTGCTGGAACTCACCTCTCACAGTGCTGAAACTCCAGCCAGAGGCATAGCAGGTGTTGTCAGCATGGAGGCAGGCACACCGGCCAGCCCTAACCAGGAGCTGCATTGGACAGGCTGCTCCCATTCCAGCAAGGTGATGTCATTCCTCCGATCAACAGCACTGTGCTGTTGGTGAACTAGCAGCTGCTCAGTCTGGTGCACTTTAGGCCCAGGGCCCAGCTCAGTCAACCAGGTGACGCTGATCACCACATGACATGCCAATGTTCCTGGAAGGCAGATGGAGAAAGGGGTGAAAGGGACCAGAGCCATGAGCTGCAGCAGGCCAGTAGTTTCCTACCTTCTGCTTCACAACGCAGAAACTCCAGGAATGTTGGTTGAAGGCTGCTGGGAAGCAGTGGCTCAAGTCCAGCCTTCTCCTGAGCAGTCTCTCATCTGGACTCTGCAGTGCCCAGGCACTGAATGTACTGTAAGGAGAGGGGATGGGAACAGCACATGGTGCTGCCAACAAGGCACCTGCTCATGTTGAGGAGATGTCCCCATTTTCTAGTCCTCCTTACCTGGCCTTGATGAAGTGGTGGGCCACTGTGAGGACCCACTCTGTGCTGATGAGGGACCGTGTGCATACATGCCACTTGTCTGGTTGCCAGGGATGCTGATGAGCCAGGGCAAAGCTCCTGGCTGTACACCTGTGTCACCCACAATGTGTGTCACACCGTAGTCATATGCCATGGGGCCATATTCATCAGCCATGGACTGGAGCCCACAGGACACTTTATAAGCGGAAAGTCATCACTGTCCTGCTTGCTGGCTTGTTGCTGCTGAGGCTCAGGGTCAGCTGTCTGCCCTCCCCACCAGGTGTTGCATGGACAGTGGGGCAAGGAAAGCCTGTGGAACATGTGTCCATCCACCCCAGCACCTGAGTGCTGGCAAGGAACTGTGGCTTCCCCATGCAGTGTGGCCAGGGGACACAAGCAGGCACCCTCCAGGGACTCCCCTAAATATCAGCCAAGCTCACTTCCAGAGCCTGGGACCACTTATTCGCTGGTGTCCCATGTGCCCAGTACAGGCCCACACATGGCCAGCAGGACGAGAAGGCACAGTATATACACCACTGCCAGTGGCACATGTCAGCCGCAAGAAGTGAGGACTCCTCACCCTCAGCACAGCCACTTCCACAGTTCCTGCTCATTTCCCTCAGTGCTCTCAGCTCCAGGGCTGATGTTACAGAGGGCCCGGTTCTGGGTCCCAGGCACTGTGGCCTCTGAGCCAGGGGAAGAGATGGGAATGGTGGATGGGAGGAGCAGCACAGAATCATAGAGCCATAGAATGGGTTGTGTTGGAAGAGTCCTTAAAGATAACCTAGTTGCAACCCTCCTGCCATGGGCATCTTGGGCAGGGATACTTTGCACTGGACCAGCTTGCTTGAGGTCCTGTCCAGGTTGGCTGGGAACACTTCCAGGGATGGGGCATACACAGCTGCTCTGGGCAATGCATCCCTCTCTAGTTTACCTCTGCTTGCAGGATGAGGGTGTGCAGACCCTGGGGCAGGCAGCCGTGCCTGGCTCCCAGCACTGCCTGCCAACAGCTTGCAGGAAAACACCCCACGTGGCATCACTGCCACCCTGCTCTCTGCAGCTATTTGCCACCAGCTCCTTCCCACAAGTAAACACAGCTGAGAACGCGGCTCCTGCAGGCAGCATACATTTGGGTGTGAAGGAGCCAGACTGGTTACAGCCATGATGGGCAAGCAGTTAGGGGCAAGCCCAGTAAGCCAAGCAGGTTCACCTTTCCTGTGTAGAGCATGGTGAAACACAGGTGCAATTGTTGACAAGATGGACAAATTTCCTTTTATTCTTTCAAGTACGAAAATTAGACTGATTTTTTCCTGTCATGTTATATTTCAGCACAAGTCAATTCTGTCATGAACGTGTGTCATTTGGACCTGAATATATAACATGAAAGATATCTGTGTCACTGCTCTATAGGATTACTTTTCAGCTGCTGTCAGCCCTCTCTCTGAAGGACTATATAACAACTAAGTACTTCTCACAAAGGACAAGGCATAGAGAAAACACTGATGAAAGCACAGGTTATTAAGAAGCATTTAGACATACCTGATAAAATCTAGCTTTGCTTTTTGTTCCAGCTACACACAATTAAACAGATTAAATTAGGGTGCACCGAGCTCTGGGTGGCCACACCAGCTGCTTCTGATACCCAAGTTGCTTGTTTAAAGTTCACTCAGAAATTTCTGCAGCCTAATGTAGTTTTCTGTCTGCAGAGCTTTCCCATAGACTGATAATATTATCCCTGTGAATAAAACCATATGCAATCCCTGCTCTTCTCTAAAGTAAGATTAGAAGGTGCTTAAAATGTACACAGAAGCAAAGCATGCACACGATTAGCATCACCAGCTCCTTCCTCAACTGAGTAACTTTCACTGTTTTCACAGCTTCCCTGGAGTCAGTGTAGTCATAGCTAGAAGGCAGTCAACATGAGATCTCCTATGTTTCTATGCAAAGTGTTTCTGTGTAAGTAAATAATGCTCTGAAATTTCAATTTCAGCTTAACAGAGCTAAGCTCTGGTAACAGCAATCACCCTGGCCGTGTTACCACTCAGGCTAAGTGCCCTGCCTGTGTCAGGCTCCAGGCTGATGCATCAGCACAGCTCTGGGCACCCAGGAATACAACCAGTGTGAGCAGGCTCAAAATGGCCTTAGATTACTCTAGATGACTCACTGATGCAGCTTTGTAGAGTGTGAAAAAGTCAAAGATCCCTTTCTACAATGTGAGACCCAGCTGCTTTAATCTGTCTGCCGACACAGGCCCACAGAAACTTGATACCTTATTTGCATTCTACTTTCTGTCTAATATACAGTTTGAATGGAGACTAAGACAGTTATGGCAAATCATCATAGGCTTTTCAGTGAACTGTCTGCAGGAATCCCTGTCTGCTGCTGGAAAGTACAGAACAAGGCAAAAATTGAAAAAAAGAAAAGGTATAAATTCTTCTCTTTCCCTCATCCAGTATGTTCTTGTCATTGCCCATCCAAAGACCCAGAGCTCCCAGACTTCCTACACTCATTTTTCAGCCTTCCTGGAGGATGTGGACAAGAAATAGCTATGGCTTTCTCCATTGTAAAGCATGTTTGCTCTTCATTTCACTCCTTCCTCTTCTCACCACATCAAAGTGAAGCTTCTTGATATGTGGTCAGAACTCCTTCAAATAGGGGAGGATCAAAGTTGCATTTTCCACTTGCAGTGTCTCTGCTATGTGTAAATGCATACACTGAAAACCTCCTGAAGATCCTTAACCAAACAAAAAAAAAAAAAAAAAGGAAAGATGCTTTCAAAATGGCATCTAAAAATTAACCTGCTGACTGATGGATATATACAACTAATATGTGTATATATACCCATTATTCTAGTCCCATATTGTGTCACGTCCCTTTAATGTTTTCAATCAGAGCAAGGAAGAAAAGACACATACAAAGAAGAAAGAATGGAAGACTTGAGAAAGGGGTAAAATCTCTATTTGCAAGCAAGTTAAACTTTTTGGGCACCTCAATAATTGAGTGCTTTCTTTTGAATTTTTTTAGAAGTGCCCAGTTTTTTGAGAGTATCTGTCCTCACATAGTGATGGTTACCTGAAGTGTCAGTGCCAGCTGAGCAACTGCCAATACTTGTTATTTTGGGAAATGCAGACCCAATGGGTTTACACTTCTGATTGTCAATCTCTTTCAAGGAGTTGGTGAATGGTTTCGTGTGCATTGGTTTTACTATTTGAATGCCTTCCTCATCCTTATGATAAACCTTTCTCTCAGTGAGAGGTTGAATTTCTGGTATGGTAATAACCGTTCACATAAAAATGAGAGTTCAATACATTTTAAAAAAGAGAGACTTTTAATCATTGATGAAGGTGCAATATTCTAAGTAGGTCTTAAAACCACCAGAGGTCACACACGGATTTCCTCCCTCCCTTTCTCCCCTTTCAGCCTTTGTTGTTGTTGTTTTCTGATGCCTATGCAGCTGGATTTTTGATCCTATGAGGTGGATAAACTTCAAGGATGGAAGGTACTTAAAAATTACACCACTTAATGTTCAAACAGCCCTGGTGTTTCTAAACCCTTTTTTTTCCTGTGAAAATTTGTGGTATGCCAGAATATAAAACAGTGCTCATTTGCATAGCTTGACAAATTTATAATGCATCATTTTAGTGTCAAACAGGAGAAGTTAAAAGCATGTGGTACATTTTAAAAAAATGGAATCAGAAATCAAAACATTTGGAGAAATACCTCACACTGAATGTTTATAAAGTAATACCAGCTAGAAGCAAATCCTCTGCTAGCTTAAGAGTCATCTAGAAAGTCCTGTTACTGAAGATGATGCTGAACAACTAGTCTGAATGGGATATATTCCTCATGCTGATTTACATTTTGCTAGAGAAATACAGACTTTGGATAAACTACATGGTTGTTGTCTCTTCATCTCAACCTGTCACAGCATCCTGAGTATGCGTATAAATATAGGTATCTAGGATAGATCTTAAGTACATATTAATATTTTTTAATTCATACAGTTTAGTGGTATGATATCTTACAATTAGGTGGAGACATGTTTCAACTCTAAATGAATTCCCAAACAAAAAATAATTGAGAGTACTTAAAAACTAGTTGAAAGTGGTTAATCAGACTCTTCAATTAATTAGGAAAAAAATCAAAGAGGTGATGGAGTGTGTGTTGCAGAATCACAAACGACTGCACCAAATAAGCTCAAATCAACAAAAAGCTAATAAGAAATCACATAATTACCTACAATATACTCTTGAAAGACAAGAGGAGTACAAAGTATCTACTACTTTCTAAATAGAGGAAACTGAAATAGTAGAAAATATTTGAATACTCCAGTGTGCTTCCCTGTCCAAAGAAGTGCATCTTTTAAATGGATGTGAGGACAAATTTGAAAGTTTCATAAGAATATGTGTATTTGTTAATTAAAAAAAAAAAATTAACTCTTGTCTTGCACAAAAGTGAAGCTAAGAAATATGGTGTCTAAGTAAAGATGGTGCTTAAATGCTTTTTGCATGTTGAAGTATATGAGGGGGATTGTAGTTTAGCCCAGACTGAGGGCAAAACTGTTATCTTGTTGAATGTCAGAACTCACAGCAGTTTAGAAGAAAATTAGAGTTTTACCACTAGGATTAAAGTCTAGGGTCCATTTATATGTAGAACAAAGGAAGGAGCTCAGTCTGAGAAGGAATAAGATAGCAAAAGCTTTTATGGAATAAACACTGATCACCCGCACTTTAACAAACTGGTAGCTTATAAAAAATACCTCTCATTTTTATTTGGCCTGTTAACAGCAATACATCAAGAGGAAATAGCTCCAAATTCCAAATATAAAATGAAGATCTAAATCCTGTCTGAATCTCCTATCCAATAGAACAGCAAGTGAGGAAATAAAATTCCTACTGAAGCATGGGGATAGCAAGGAGAAATGCACCTTTGCTTTACTGCATTAACACAGGACTACTCCATTGCCTGCAAAAAATCCTACTGTGGTTATGTATCTCTGTTTCTGAAAACCCTAACGGAAACAATCTTTGGAAACCATGACAGAGAGTAAAATTAATTATATACACATATTATTTTTTTCCCTGTCTGGTCCCTAATAGACAACATTTTTGGAGCAGAAGAAAAATGTTTTTGTTTCCATGGCAACAATATCCACTCGTCTCCTTTCTGTCACAAACCACTGTTTCTGAGCATATTTAGGAAAATTGAAATGTGGGTAACTCAGAATGATAAAGCCAAGTGCAGCAAATATTCAACTAAATAAATATTTGTATTCAGTCTTGTATCCATCGGCTTTGAAAATTTTCAAGGTCAGGGTATTTGTTTGCTGTGCTGATAGCATTCCCATTAAATACTTTGTCCTGTTCACAACAAGAATTCTTATTTGAACGTGTCTTGAATGTTGCTGATGTTACCCTTAAATAATTGAAGTAATTAAAGCAAGAAGCAACACTGCATAACATCTTTCAGAACAGCAAAGAATGCTGCTGTAGCTCTTGAGGACTTAAGGCAACTGTTGTATAGAGCATACAAGAATACATGCTGGAAGGGTCAAGTCTTTAATTTATAAGTGGCTTCAGGGTGTCCTTCTTCTCACAGTGGGCGATGCTAACTGTGCTGTCAAAGTTCAGCAACAGTCTGTACAGAAAAATGTTGAACTGATCTGCTCAGGCTCTGCTTTCTTCTTTTCAATTCCTTCTCAGTGCAAACCTCTCAGCTACAGATTCAGTCTTTCTTGTCTGTTGGACTTGTTTCTCTCTGAATAATTTCTTTACACTCACTGGGCCAGACTTTCAAGTCTGTGCTCCAGAAACATTTATTTGTAAAAGATGGCAAGGTTTTAACAAGAGAAACGGAGACCTGCACAAATATATACACAGTGGTAGAACTTGGCTATATGAAGCTGTATATTGATGCCAAGCGTCAACTTCAAAAGAGAAATGAAGTGTTTTTATTGGAGTCATTTCAACCCAAGTAAAATATGGTGGTTTGTTTTTTTTTTGATGGGAATAAAAAAGAAATAACTTACTGTTATCAAATTTAAAATATTACTTACAGGAAATGCTCAATGATCACATTTTCTCGTTAAAAACATGCAGACAAAAAATTTTCTCCAGTAGTTTTCTCTGTAACTTTGAAAAGTGATTTGAATAGACAAAGCATAAAGTATTGAAAGGACTAGAACTTCAGACTCAAAGTGATGCCTCTGATTGTGTTGCCCTCCTGCCTGTGTAACTATTTATGTTTGTGTCCGTGGGGAGCACACTGAGTACACCATGCCTGCACCACAATGTACAAACTGCCTGTGTTCAGAGGACTCTCTTTAGGGGTCTCAGCAGACTGATTAACTCAGCTATAGGTACAAGGTGGCAAAGAAAACCCATGTGGCTTTTTTAAGTGTATGTGCCCCTGCCTGTTTTGTGCTGATGCATGACAGCCGTGGAAGCACTGTGGGTGCTGCAGAGAAGCTGGCAGGCAATGGGAGAGACAGAGACTTTACTTTCCTCTCATCAATCCTTTTCGCCTAAGGGTTTGGGTTTTTTTTTAGTTTTCTTGTTCTTATATAAATGTTCTTATTTATCAAATTCAGTACTGACTTCTAAATAAATACTATCTAAGAATATTACAATGACTGCTCAGACCAGATAAAGACTATCTAAGTTGAAACAAGAAACCAAAATGATTCTGTTCCAGGTGCCCTTCGCACAACCAACTTTTCACAGGTAGCTGCTCTGCATGCTAAGAGATGTCTGATATCTCTAACATTTGGTGTAAGGGAAAATGCCACAGTTATAACTCTTGGCAGTGTGATGTTTTCTGCATGCACAGCTCCTGATGTCAGGCTATTAAAGCCTCTTTGAGAATAAACCTACCTTTAACTGTTGTCAGGACTGGGATCACTGTTAGGGCTTGTCCTGATTACCACAATATCTGTGTTTCACCTCAGGGTACTATGTATTTCAGGTAGCCTGAGGTAAAAATACAAGTGAAAGCATTGCACTAGGTAACTGTGCACAAGGGTGCAGATTTTACCTCCACTGTGGTTTTAGCTTAGAATACTTGACACACAGTAGAGGATACCCTGAGGTGAAAAGGGAAGTTTTGCTGGCAGGGAGTTGGAGGCCTCTTTCCTGTTTCTTTTTTCAGAAAAATGAAAGAAACTCTGCTCATTTCCTTTTGCTATGATTCCTTACATGTGTCCATTTGGTAGCATTTTTTGTTTAGTACTGAAAATGAATCAGTGAGAAAAAAATACCATGGGTGCAACATGATGGATGCAAAAAACCTCACAGCCGAGCTGAGGCACTGAATGAAGAATTACAATTGGATTTTACCTCAAGGCATAAAACCCCTGAAAAATGTGAGTTTGTAATGGAAAGGCTATTGCTGACACAACCTTAACTTGAACATTGCCAATAGTCACACTATCACTTTATATAGCAATTTAATGGCCAGCTTTCGCCTTGCCGGTGGGAACACAGCCAGTTGAGGTGATTGCGTTTGCATGCTATAAAGCAGCTCAACCTTGGAATCCGTTGATGTAAAAACACTCATTCTTCATTAGCCAAATTTGAAATAATGGACTGAAAATAAAAGCATGTGACTTGCATGTTGAATTTACACTGGTGCTGTGTATGTATGACTGTCACCTTGCCTCCAGAGTTTAATGGACTTAATGAGCAGTTAAAGTGTTTTAGGCAGCCTGTGATGGACATCTGTGGTGTCAGTCAACAGCTGCAGCTGTCAATGTGTTCTTCAGAGTGACCCACGTGTAGCAGAGCCTGGCCTGCAGGAGCTACTGCTTTTTATAGCTCAGGCAGTGCTCCTCAGCTTGCTCTATTTTACTGAACCATCAGGTATAAACAACTTATTTCCTTTTGAGGTGCAATAAATACAATAGCAATCAAATGGCATTTCTTTAGCTGTTGATTTTCTCCCTCACCTGAAATCACCGGAAGCTGGGATTACAGTCTATAGGCAATTCAGCTATTTTAAAGAATATTTTGTCCTTCATGTCAAAAAAAGTGCATTGGTTTGGGACTATCAGAATGCTTTGTGAATGAAATATATTGAAATGACATAATATTATGAATTGATTAAAATAAAAGAGCCATGATTTACGTAAATCTATAACCTGCATAAAATAAACAGAATGCATATGACATGACTGTTTTCGTATATATATTTATATATTTACATATAGTATATAACAAGTGTTATGTTATGAGCAAACCTAAGTGCACCAGTTACAATTTTACTGATATGTTTTTGAGTTTACTCCTCGTGAAAATCTCAGAGAAGTGGACATGTTTTCAAATTTCAGTTTAACTGTGTATTTCTATCTGAAAAAATATTTTTCAGCTCACCTTAATCCAATTGTACAAAAATCCAATTGTAATTCTTTCAAGGATTCCTAGCCAGGATCCTGGCTAGGAATACATCACAGAGGAGTGAACAAGGTCTGGGAGCTGTGATTTTTCTTCCTAGCCTTCATTGCCTTTAAAGACTTTGGAAATGTCTGGGATGACATGTGAGTGTATTCAGCACAGATACATAGAATGGAGTCTCTGTCTATCCAGGAATTAAAATGTTGAAATTGCCTGAAAAGTGGGTGGTCAGAAACAGACTTTTAAACTTCCTACTGTGTTTAGGTACTGACTTAACTGAGGTTTTCTTTTTTAGGAGGGAGTTGTTCTAGAATTGTGATTAATAGATATTCATGGACAGTGAGGTGCAACTAGACAGCAGAAGCTTAATTCTTCTGAGTGTTGTAGGGCCTAACTGCATCCCTCAGGGACCCCCTGCTCTCACCCCCGCCAGTGTTGCAGCCTGAGATGCGTGACTGTGCATCATTAAGTGCTGACAGGGATGCACAGCCACCATGCACATCTGCCCTGGGATGCCAACACCAATTCACTTTTTCTTTTCTTTCATTCAGCAAGAATCCCAGTGTGAATTAAGTTAGAACAACTGTATTTAAAAGTGGAAATAAGAATGAAAACAATGCAAACCCAAATCTGTATTGACTTTTTTTTCTGCCAAGCTTATCCAAGTGTAGATTTAACTGTATTTATGCAAATACAGCTTTAAAGAAGCTTTTCTCTTAGTCTTAATTATGAAAATCCTCTTGAGTCAGTCCACAGTGAGCTATGTTGCTGATTTTCATAACTGAGACAATTTGAGTTATCCTGAAAATCTTTAGCTGCCTTCTGCTAGATGCCCAGAAGACTTTGCTGCAGCTCTGCTCAGGGTCAATTGTTCCTTAAACTCCTTTTAGACTCTGTTCGACACGACAGGCAAATCAATCTTTCCAATTCAGGAGCTGATGAAACTCAACATTTTATAAAGCGTTGCCATGAGAGTAGGAACTGAGTAGATGGCTTTCAGACCTGTTCAGTGTCACTTTACACAGCTAGGATTTCTACAAATGCAGAATACTAGTCTGCCTGAGTCTGTTCAACACAAATAACCGGATCCAGCCAAATAATGAAACATCCTTTTCATAAAGAAATGGCTCTGTGACATTTTCTAGCTTCTCTTTCTCTTACTTGGTGTATGCATATGCATGCAAACACACTTTGCATTTAAGAGTCATCAGGTGACTATATATACACCTACTGGGCGTAACCAGTAGATTTTATAGAGTGTGCAGTTTTAAATGAGATCACATGATAAATAATAATTTACAGTTAGTTGACCCATATTAATTTAGTAGATTTTTCCAAACAATAGCATCAGATGGTGACATATAAATTTATAGCTTTGTCTTAGTGCATGAGTATTTCCTCACCTGTCTGTCATTAATAGTAAAATCTCCATGCTTAGTGAAGCAACTTAAAACCATATTATGCAAAGATCATAACTGGGTGATTCTTTCAAGGCTGATCCCTGAAACAGTCTGTCTCTTATTAAAGTAATGAATGAAGTTTTGGTTCAGGAGGACTCCATAATTTGCAGTGAGTGCTTGCTTAAGCTTCAAGATGTAGGATGTGATGCAGGATCATGATTGCCTATTTGGAGGGGACTATGGAGAACAGAATAACAAAAATGTTTCCTAATGTTAAATGCGTAATTGTGGGGAATCCAATAAAGCAGAAATATATTACTATCTGAAAATTAGACATTTTTAAGGCATCTCAAGTTGTGCACTAAAAATGCCCTGTCTATCAGTTATTTCCACAACAGAAGCCTGAGGGAAGACAGAGTTCTCTTTCTGTACACTGTTGGCCAAATGTTATAGATCTTCTGAGTGTATGAACACAGCAGAGATGAGCCCCTCAGACCTGGAAGTGCTTCCTTGTGAAGATTTGTACATTTGGGAAGGTAGTTCTAAACTTTCTGAACTTTATTTTAAACAATTCTAGATTGAAACATGGTGGAGTTTGAGACAAATAGGAAATAAATAGTTCTGGAAATTTTTTGCATTTTGAATTAGAGGGAATTAGATTTCAGCACAAATTATGTAACCCCTCCTCCCCACACACCCCAGTGATCCTTTTCATTGTTCTTGATCTATCTTGTTTATCATAGCTACCACCTGAGATTTTTTATTTGGTTTTGTTATTTTTGGATGATTTCTTTTCCTTCTTCTCTTTATTTTTACTGTCTGATGCCAGATAATCCCTTCCTGCCTCTGTCCCATTTCTGCCTTTACAATAGGCAAACATGATTTTGCATTTCTGAGAATTATGAGAGTAAAATGCCATACTGGTATGACTGTATTCTCAAATCTAAAGTATTTTTGAGAAGGATTGAGGGACACAAACCAAGAGACTTTTCTTGATATTCCTGCAGATCATAAACAAAGCAACAGTCCTTTTTGAGAGAGTGATTGCTTTAGTTAGAGGACCACAATTGGAAGTTTACAGATTTTCAGTTTCATGCATGAGAATATTTTCAAATCAGTGAAAGTAGTAAATTAAAAATTCCATATGATTTTAAGGTCTGCTTAGTTTAATTCTGCAAATAGTTCAGCCATCAGAAAGTGTACCTCATGTGCTATAAAATTCTAGATTTTATTTTTATCTCCATTATCCTTCAGTCAATGGGAACTTCTGCTACCCAGTTTTCCACATCTGATTAAATTCTGAAATTTAGATCAGCTGGTCTTACAATGACTTGTAACCACAGTCATGGGAGTTTTTTGGTCTTGTCATGGTTCAGTTTAGAATGTCTTTTGTTTTTTGGTGGTTTTTAAAAAATTTTATGAAGAAATATTAAATCCTAAGAGGTAACACATAGAATTATAATATTTTACCACATTATGCAAAGCTTACAAGAGTATTAGTAGGTGCATTTTCATAATGTAAAGTGTAGTTGGAAGTCATTGGGAGAATCTCAATACCTTCCACTGCTGACTCTTAACCAACTCAGTAAATCTGGGCTATTTTTCATTTACATGAATGCTTTGCTACGTGTTAATCGTCACTAAATACATAATATTCTTAGATAAAGGATGGTTTTGATGCAATATAATTCTGAGAACCATCAGAATCCTGCTCTTAAAATAAATAATATACCATTTTTATAATTTATTTATTCCATTGGGCAAAACTCTAACAAAACATGCCTATTGCTTAGGCTTCAAAAGTGGAAAATAGTGTTATTAGGTTACTGAACTGTGGCACAGGAGAAGATAAGGAAGTTAATTTTTCTTCCACAAGATCTAGGGGACTTCAGCAATTTTTAGTCTCTTTCCTGTGATACTGACTGTGAGGACCAAAATGAACACAGACAAAAAAACTAAGCTAATGACAGTGATCTTGAGAAGAATGATGCAATACTAAATTTATAATGTTAAGGTTGTATTTTAGTGAATTCTCTCAGATACACTGCAAATGATTGAATATTATTTCCTCTTTCAATAAGTTATTGAAAAGGTGAAGGGATTGTAACATAATGCTTGTCAGAAAGATTTCTGAACACACGTAGCTGTAGTAGTTGCATATTCTCAAGTTGTCTTTATTCATATACTTATAATCTACAAATTTGTCAGACCCAATAATTCAACTTTCAAAGATGTTTGCACTCAGTATGTATATTTAAATAGAGTTATATCTGAAAAGGGCTTCAACCTACTGCTTTACAGAGAAGTCATCAGGAGGCTTCAGATCAATTTCTGTTATAAAAATTCTGTTATTGTACTTCCATTAATTCCTGTAACACTGACCTTTATGACATATCTTTCCATGCTTGAGAGAATATTTGGATTCAGCAGAATCCTTTCAGCTGCCTTTGGGTTATAAAAGAATCCTATTTAAATATATGAAGTAAATCCTACTTTTTTCTCCAGATAGGAGGAAAAGGAAATATTTCAAAACTCACCAAGTTTTACACTTCAAATTGTACAAGTACAATAGCTCATAATAAGCAGCTGAATCAGTATGAAAATTTAAAGAAGTGTTCATGTAATCCAGTCCTAGGCAGCAGATACGATCACCTTATTATCCAAACTCTTCCTATTGTCAAGCTCTTCAGAGAGCTCGGATTTACATAGTCTGAACTACCTTCATGAAAAAACTTCTTTCTTTCTCCAAGGTGTGGTGGCCAGACTTGAGAAAGAATAGTTGTTTAAATTATGTGGCTAAAGATATGTGGTATCAATAACCCCTTTCATCACAGAAAAATGTTATTACTAGTCTTTAAAAATGTGTCCCAATATGTGCATGAAGTGGAACTGGACAACTTTTTCCAAATTTCACAGAAATCATGTAGCATGCCAGAATGATGTGGAGGACCCAGAGCTTATAATTGGATCTGTGCTGGATTCAACCATACATTGTGGTTTAAAAATGTTGTTTATTTAGCACTTCTGATACATTTACAAAGAAAGCATGCCTTGCTAATTCTTGAGGAGTGCCCATCAAAGCTGGGCTTGCCAGGGAAGCAAATGAGCTCAACTCTCCTTCCCTCAGCATATTGCCTGTGGTTGCATTGCTCACTTGACATCCTATGGCAGAGGAGTAGATCTGCAGCCCTCTCTTTATTTTGAGGGTTTCTGTAGGTGTCGTACCTGTTTTCACCTCTTTTTTCCCCTTTAGACACTGTCCAGGGTTTCTCAGCCATTGAGATGGTGTTATGTTTGTCATGGATTCTTTAGTTTGCATTAAACACATACATGTGCTGTTAAGAATTTGTCTGTTGGGCCCAGTTTGAGCTGAAGAAACTTGAAAAGTAACAAGAAACCAATACTGTTGCTTAAAAATAGTATATATAGCAAAAGTAGGTAATTCAGCCCAATTTCTGTCATGAGCAAAATAGTCTTGATTGAACTAATTACTGGTTTCAGTCTTTCATTGTTGTTTTCTTTCACATTATTTTCCTCAGAAATACTTGATTCTTTTTTGTTGTTAATTATAGAGCTGTTGATTTGCAAATAAATGTAAATGACACATTAAATCTACACACTGCTACTCCTTAATTTAATATTTTATTATTAAAATGCTAAGTGAAATTTTTTGTTCATTGTCGGATACTTTAATATTCTTTGTGTTAAACTACTGTAAATGTAAATAGTAACTTCATTAAACTGGAGTTCCATTTAATTTCAGAAAATGTATCTTTTTTATTTATTAATGAAATAAAATAACTTTTAATAGACTGGTTGCATATATTTAAATTAAAACACTTTGTATTATGAACTAATTGATTTATTAATGAGAAAAATTCATTGTAACTAGTGAATAAATCAAGTTTCTTATGATTACATCTCCCCCAAGACTTTAAAATAATTAGCTTTTACTCTTTCATTGTTTGCTTTCGTTTGTAGATGGATGTGGAAGACAAAGTATTACTTTTTAACCCCACTCAGTTTTATACTTTGAATGAACCAAATACTGTACAAAACTGTTAAACCAGAATAAAGGGGGAAAAACGTCTTTGAGCACTTGAAAAATTGCTACTAAAGTAAACACTCACACACGTGAGGTTTACACGTGATCTCACCTGATGTTCCCCATCAGTTTCCTGGTTTTACCTTTCATAAAAACTTAGCCACAAAATTGTTCTATTTGCGTGTTGATTTCAACTACTTAAACATTTTTAAACAATTATAAGAGGACTGACCTTAATCATTATTGCAAATTTAACTTTCGAAACATTTATTTATTTTTTTAACTATTTCAATCCTTTTTTTTAAATAACATGCTCTTATATTTTAGTTCCTGAGTGGTACTTGAATATGTCTAAAGCCATAATAATGTCTTTCTTCTTCAGAGAGTATAGACTCAAGCAGAATAACTTACAGGATGGGTTTTGTTCTGAGGGTGTTTGAAAGGCAACTCAAAGAGACCAAAGCAATTTTGCCACAATACTCTCAGGTACAACTACAGCTCCCTAAGCATATAATTGAAATTGATTTAATGTGAAATCAGTTGAATAGGATTGATTCCTATTGAAATCAAGGAGACCACAGAAACGAGTAACAATTAACTGCTTCAGTCAGAGTGACAAATCTTTAGTTCCTAGCTGTACAAATACAGAAATGGAATGCTATATCAGGAAAGAATGTTAATACATATTTTTCCTTTTGAATGCAAAAATGTATACAGAAAACACACTTCTGGATGAACTAAGACAAGAGAAGTAGAGTTTTAACATAGGTGCAGCTGTGAAAAGCAAGGTGAGGTGCTCAACAGTTTCTCTTGTCACTTTGAGGGTCTACGTTCAGTTTTTTAATGATTACACTCTGAATATAATAAAAATTCTGTAAAGGTGTGTAAGTGGTACCTCAGAACGGCTGGGGATAATGCCTCCTGCAGAGTGTGTGTGTGTGTGTGTGTATGTGTGTGTGTGTGTAAACCTGTCATAGGTAATTATCATACTAATACCTCTTGTTTCACAAGTTATTTTGAGGGAGGGTGCAGAGCTAGTGTGCCACTAGATGCTGCTCTAAGACAACATCTAACAAAAGAAGAATTCTAAAACTCATGCAATCTCCAATATTGCATCAATCAACAGAGTTCTGTTTAAAAATAATTTACATTTAAATCTTAAACTTTAGAAACAGGTTCCAAAAATTAAAAAAAAAAAAAAAAGAAGAAAAAAGATGGGAAAAAAGTACATCATGAACTGATATTAAAACTTACAGTATCAGAGGTACTGCATTTCTGGGAACAGTATAACTAAGAATACTATTTTATCAGAAACCTTTGGTTTTATAAGACTGTCTTATCTAATTCTTGAATTGCTTTCTGTTAAGCAAATTCACAGGCTTCAAAAAAGCAGAGCATAAATTCCTTAAGTCTTTCTATTTCAAAATATGAGATTTGTGCGTGCTCAAGGTTAGTGGTTAAACAAGTTTGCTGATCTTGTCTGAACTAACATGGATCTTTCACTGTATTTAGCTAACTTCATCTTGCTGCATGGGCACTTAAAAGTTAAACAGAAGAGATGTTAATTAGCTCAATATGGAAATAAATCTGCAGAGTTGTAAGAAGGCGCTTGCACAGTGTCTACTGAAACAGGTGTGGTTTTAGTTTAGGTTTGCAGTAATTCACTTGCAGAAATAAATAGATTAATAAAAGAGAAGAAAAAACCTTTGAAAAGCAGAGAATTTGCTCTTATGGGAATCAGTGAAGGCTGGGACCAAGGTCCTTAGTAAACTAATTCAGAATGGGGGGAGATATGTATGTGGAAGGCTTTTGCTGTATAAGAGGCTAAAATGGCAGCAGAGCAGATGACACAGCCAGATACTCCCTGGAGTGAATACTCAGTTTTTCTTTGACCCCACTGAACAGTTCCATGTATGCTTAGCTTTCAGTAGTCATATTGTTTAGACTTTTAAAAATTTTCTCATTTATACTTGATTCACCTAACTGAACAACATACAGATATGATATAAATCAAAGATAGGTTATTTTTTATAGAAAATGTTAGTAGCTCACTGATTAAATATGAAGTGGGCATTGAGAGATCATTAACGCTGTGACATTTTAAAAAAGCAGCATGTACACTTTCCTTTAGCTCTGTGGTGGGTCTTAAATGAATAAAGTCTTTCCTGATCATCTTCTTTTTGCATTTGGAGGTGATATATCCTACCAGTTATGCTCTACAGGAAATGGTTGAGATTAGTTTTCATTAGTTCATTTATACTGTACTTGCCTGTAAGATTGCAGCTTGATCTCATTACACCATCAGAATCTGTAAAACCTTTTTTTAAAGCCAAACCACAAATATATCATTTTAAAAAGAATTTCAGTAAAATAATACTGAAATATAATTTTTTAAAGGCAGTTTACACACAGTTGTCTTTGTGTAGTAAAACATTTTAAAATTCTCTAGGATCTATTTTACAATAGTTTTCCCATCAATAGGATACAGAAATACTGTGTACTATATTAAGGTGTTTAAGTTACCTTCCACACATCTGGTCTTTCCTTCTTTTCCTCAGGGCCAAGGGAGAGGCACACATGTGCTCACACACAGGACTGTACACCAAGTTAGGAGCTAATAAAGATATCAACCACTGCTCTCTGTGATGAGCTGTGACACACAACACAAAGCACCCTGCCTACTCCTGATATTGTCATTTTCGGTAAGTGTTAGCTTCTCTTCTGTTTTTATTAGCTAATGCATCAACACCCTGCACCCAGGAAGAGACTCAATAAAGCCAATTAATTAGGCTGCCCTTTTAGGCACCAAGGAGGCAGGAGTACAGGAGCTGTCCAGGGCCACAATCCTGTGCAGTTTGTGCTATTCCCAAAGCCTAATTAGCTTAGGTCTGGTTTTGAGGGGAAAATAGAGGCACAGAGAAGAAATATCAAGGTTCCTGGCTGCTTGCAGGGCCTTTGTAGCAGGGTTTGTTTAGGTAATGCAGTGAAGCAGCAGGACACGTGCCTCCTGGGTCCACTGCCAGTCACCACCGTGTGCAAGGGGAGGGAGAGGAGCTAGGCAGGAGCTGCCTGTGAGCAAACCCAGCCGAGGAACAGTCATGCCCCATTTTCCAGAGAAGCAGTAAAAACTACTAAGGAGATTTCTCCATCTGCACAGCTATTACATATCAGAGACAATGTCTGTATTTTCAGTGGATATATAAAGCTACTGTGTTTGAGATTTATTTCTGGCTGGTAAAAATAGTTTTGTCTCCTTGTGGGCTGAGTGTATTAGACGGCTTTCTTGTTTCTGTGATTCAGTAACAGCGTCAGTCTTTACAGACATAATGTGCATATTGCTGACATTGTTCCAAAAAATAGATGACCCAGGGCCACCTTTGGGGAATTCTTTAAATGAAAGAATCGGAAATGATCATCTCACACTGGGTGTTGAAGCACTCTCTTTGCATGCTGAGAGTACTGAAAGAGGACCTGGAACAGTCCCTGTGCACGTATTTACACAACAGACTATAGCTGCTTTGAGTTGTCAGCCCAGTGGTTCAATAATGTTCACTCTTAAAAACCTTCAGTGTGCATTTACCTACCAGAGTTAGCATTGTAAAGGGCCTGTAAATAATTGTGTACCTCTCCTAGAGAGGAGGTTAGTACCCTCTCAGGAGCAGAGATGAGATTTTGTTTCCTTCGACAATTTCCCCCTCACAGCAATGGGAGCAAAATGGGACCCTGCTTGCTGGAAATTCTTTCTTCCCTGAAATCTGAATGTAGCAGAAAGAGTATGTGCTGCCACAAGTTATCTCTGCACCTCAGAAATATCAGAGAACTTTCCCCTTTCTTTTCTCCTTCAGAAGAGCAGTGCTTCAGACAGCATGGAAGCATAGGAGGGATGGCATGTCATGGATTAGTCATATGGAAGGTACTGTGAAAAGACTAAAGAAAAATACTTTCATATTTGCACCCCCACAATTCCTTTCTCTGTTGTGCCAGGAGGGAAGGGGAACCAACACAGTTGTATCTACACACCAAAGGCACAGTGACCTGTCCTGGAGGCTCTACCTCTCATGGAACAGCCGGAGTGGGGCCAGTGGTCATGATTTTCCTTTGCCCACGAGAGCCTTGAGAGCAGGACAGCCCACAGGGGCTGCAGTAACCTTGCATAGCTCTGTGAAATAGTCCCTACATGGAGCTGGAGGACATTCTGATCCAGCTCTGCCAGGGCTGCTCTTTGGGGTCACTGCGTCTGTGGGACTGCAAGGGTCTTTACTTGGTGCCTTGTCCTCTCTGAAATAAGGAAATGGGCTAGGATAAAGGTCCTTTAGCTATCTAACATATCTGCACTTTTGCGGGAGATCCAGAGTGTGGTCCTGGGGAGCAAATGGTGAGCTGGAGAGGACATGATAACTGAAGGGCAGACAAAAAAACCTGCTCAGTTACTTTGAGTCTGCTGTCTCCATCACATCTGGCTGGCATGTGCCCTTCCAAAACCTACATTAGGAGAAAATGCCACATAGGGATGGGGCACAAGTAATATATTACTTAAACTAAAATGGTAAGAATTTACATTCATTGTTGTTTCTGAAGAATGGCTTGGTGGCTTAAGGATAGATATGGATGGGAGATTAGGTAGTTCCTTCTCACTACTCCTCCCTCTCCATTTTGTGTATGGCCTTGGTGGGACAGGGTAATCTGACAGGCACAGTAATGCTTCCATGGCATTTGCTGGTGAGACACAGCTTGTACTAGTTTGAAAACAAACCAGTGGGAGATCGCAAGTCAGAATTATAATTTAATAGGAAAATTAAAACAAATGCTGTAGTACAGGAAACACTGACAGAGTTAGGATACAACCTGACACCCTGTTAGTCTGGGTGGTGGTAGCAGTCCAGATGAAGTGGTTCTGTTGAAGTGATGATCCTGTAGAAGGGTCTGGTCTTCACCTGAAGGTCCAGTGGTAGCTCTTGTCCTCTAGAAATCCAGTAGGCAGAGCCTGCCTGTACAGTTCCAAAGCCCAGGTTATATCCAGGTGGGAATGCTTGGCTCCTCCCCCCTGGGCGGAGCATCTCACAATGGGATGAGGCAATTCCATGAGTCATGCGGTGGGATCTTGACTGCTCATTAACAGAGATAGCCCCTGGAGGGAGTTATCAGGGGTGAATCATGGCAGGAGATAATGAACAGTGCCCCACCTGCTTTAACAGCTTGTGGAGATGGTAATAGAATATTTCTTACATTATTACCTAGGACACAACTGAAGTCCCCTGAGGCTATGCATGAATGGAGCTTGAGGAGAATAGTCCTTTCTTCTATAGTATTATAAAAACTAAAAATTAGAACTTAGAAATTCACCCATCAGAACCAGTTTGTATCATTGGTGAGAAGTTATTCTGTGCTGCAGGCACTCGTCAGTTATGAAGAAGGATAGGCCCACCACGTAAATAAACTAAATCTATCTCATTTTACATGGATGCTCAAACAGCCATCTTATGATAACTCTCAATCACTGCCAGGGTGAATCAGCCTCAAACTGTAGGAGTAAAAGAAAGTTTCTCTTCTGATTCTTTGGATCTGCATTGCAGAAATCTGAAATCAGTTTGCAAATATGCTTCAATGTCATATGCTGTAATCCACAGCTCCATTTATACTGATGTGTGTCTTGTGCACCCTGTGCTACTGTATTTCCTAACTACAGTAGGAGTATCAAAGTTTGACTGCAGCCTTAGCCTTGATTTTAATGGCATTGTTGATTTTTATCATGGGTGCAATGCAGATTAAAAAAGAAAAAAAAGCTATATGCATTATGGCTCATGCTGTCTTCAGTTTGTTCTTTAATGGTACTAGCAATCTCTTCAGTTTGAGGTAAAATAAAACTAAAATAGTGAAATAAATAACTCGGGGGTATTTGGAGCGGCATGAAAGTTGTTAAGCTGTTTCTTGGTCCAAACAGCTTCATTGTTATAGAGCTTTAAATGTATAGAAACCTCAGACAGCAAATATTGTAACCAATCCAAGCAGTACAGAACCTCTAGGGCAGGGAGAACCTGTGAGAAGCACAACAGTGGATTAAAAGAGAAGTGCAAGTAATATGCTAGTTATTTGTTACAAAATAAATTAAGTGTTGACACAAGAAGTTACACTATATTTTTCTGTTTGAAATGCTACAGAAGTAAATCTCCTTTCTAAAGGGCAGCATGAAGTGTTGGTCTCGCGTTTCTGTCATGACATTTAACTCATTAGCATGCAGGTGCACTCTCTGGGTTTCATGCAATACCTGTCTCCTTTCACTGTGTTTACAGACAATCTAGCAAGTTCGCTCCCTGAATGTGAGTCCGCAAAGCAGTGAACAAGGCAGCACACTGCTTGGGGAGCTTCCAGCGCAGCTAGCACCAACAGTGGGCATCAACAGTGACATTAAAACCAAAAAACTGGCTTGTAATTGCTTGTAACTGACAACCAGAGTAATTAATTGTAGGTAATGTTACAGTTACTCATTTTTCTTCCCTTTTCTTGAAATCAACTGTCTTGTTTTTTAGCAACTGATCCGTGGTTAATAGCAGTTAGCATTATGCATCTGAGCTCCTGGTTTACTAAACATAATGAATTATTCTGCTTTGTGGGGAACCAACCACACATTTGGTGTGTGAAATGGGAAATCCTTCACAGAGAACTGCAGGCACAGCAGGGACTCTCGTGACTCCACCTCGGGACTGAGTGGCAGATGAAACTCCACAGTGAGAGGGAGCCCTGGCTCCTGCAGCTCTGTGGAACTGCCACTTCCCATGCTCTAAGGACTAGAAGAAGAACCTGTAGCTTTGTTCCTGAAAGGATCTGGGCTCAGGTCTGAGACAAGTGCACACCTCCCTGGCAGCTGATATCCCTGTGTCCTAGCTCTCTGGGACTACAGTCAGCTGCATGGCTGTAATGTCTGCATTTCATGTATTTGTTGGTAGAGATATCTTACCTAACTCTCAGTCCTGCAAGGGCTGGGTGTCAAGATAATTCGCTGGGCTCTTTCTATATTTACAGAAGCCGGAGGAAGAGACATTCATCTCAGGTAAAAGCAGTGTCTACGACAGCTGAGAAAAATGCCCCCTCTATCTACAAGACTATTTCTCTTTGAAGGGGGCCTAAGTAACTAGCTCAGACTCCAAGCTGTTTTTTAAATAGTTGAAATTAGGTGAGGCAATTCTACCTGCTGTATCTGTCTCTTTTGTTAAAATTGTCATCCCTTAAGCCAGGGATGGGCTTTGCTGTATGTCTAACATGGCAAAGCCATCATTGCAGATGGAGCCCCTACACACAGTGTAATATCAAGATGAGATAAAAGGACTCTTAGAGCTGCTGACTGATGTTTAATACCTGACAACATCACCTTATAGCTATATAAAGAGACGGGCAGCAATCTCTGTACATTGATCTAGCACAGGTTACACAATCAGGCTCAGACACAAAACCATGCTTTGGCAGCTTAACAAGCTGCTGCATGTCTACCAAGCAGATCTTAATATCTGTGTGCTGATCTTGTCCTCACCATCTCCTGTGTGCTCCTGTGAAAGTTGTGTACACAAATGGGTGTCTCAGATTGATTCACAATAACTTGTTAAGCCACTGTTATCTTGCTCCTCAGCCCACAGACAACCCCCACAATGGGTCTTGTTTTATTAAGGTTTCATGCTGACACTTGGACATTTATCAAAATCTGCTGTGCAGCCTTAAAGATTTTTGCTAAATATGCAACAAACATCAGGGTGTAGGAGGATATAGGAAAGAGAGCAAAATGGCTATTTGAGAAATGTTTAGCATATGTTCGGTGAGTTTTCATGCATAATTTTGTTGGTAAAGGTTATCAGAAAAGTCAATACCCGTATGCTCAGAAAACATAATATTAGTTGAACTTTTTGACAGGTGCATTACAATGCAGCAGAAGATCATTCAAAGCTGACCAGCAAAATTCTATTGCTCCTGAAGCTAGAAACGCCATGTTATACTCCTGGGCTGCTTTATGAACCTCCTGGTCTGCTAAGCTGAAAGCCATTACTCTGCTCCCAGATGGCAGGAATTTAATTTGGAAAGTCAAGCAGTGTCTCTCATCTTTGCAATGTGCCCATTTGGCAGCCTTTGAAAAAGGGTGAATGAACATTGTTTTAAAACAGAATTTTACGCTTGTAAAAAATGCCAGCTTGAGACTAATAGAAACTTAGGGCCTTTGCTTACCTGTGGAATTTGCACAGTGTGTGTGCTGGCAATGGTCACAGCATTCACACATATTTCTCAACTCTCATTAGATGGACACCAGAACAACAGGTACCTCAGTGTCCTTCTCCGTTCTCCTTAGTATGGAGGTTGCAAAGGTTAACCCTCTCCTCTCATGAGAAAATATCAGGTGATTGCCCTGGCATCGTGCTGGCTGCCTGCTTGCTGGGCACCCCAGGGTCCCTATGCTTAGGTGCCAGCACAGCTGCTCCAGACTCTCTGCTCCACAGGAGGAGGCCACAACTACTCTCCTTCCTGTACTCTCCCACCTCCTCTTGCCGACCCCATTCCTTGTTCACAGACATAACATCCTGCAGCCCACCATCCTTGGTCTCCCAGGCAGTCCAGTTCAGATTCAGCCCTCATGAATCCTGCCTGTGAGGATTTTGAGGTTTCACCTCACCTCTTGAGGCAAACCTGGTAGTTAGGAAGAGGAGAAACATACAGGCTGCATCAGGTTGAGAGATGCAAACATGCCATGCCTTGTGCAAGAAGAATGCACATCTATCTGAAACAACAAAACAGCCCACTTGTGTGTTCAGTCCAAGATCCTTTTAATCTATTTCTGACTTCCATTCTCACCTGAGGAGACTTCTCCCTCCATATAGTACAGTATGTTTCTTGTTTCTGTTCCTGGCCTTTTCTCTTCTCACATTTTTACAGCCAGAGAGATATTCTTATCTTTAAAAGCATTACAGCCCTTTCTCAACTGAATGTATAATCAGGACTGATGAACTGTTAGAACATTGGAGGTAAATGACTTGTTCCTCAGTGGTTTCAACAGCAGAGCTAAAAACCTGGTTTACTTGAGCTGTCTTCTTGTCCATGATGCTCCATTTAAAGAGGTTGTGTTCCTTCTGCTCCTTTTCCTTCAATGCCACCTGAAATCTTTTAATCTCTCCTTCCTTAGTGTTCTTATCTGAGTATAGAAGCAAAAGATCAGGAAGAAAACAATCATTCCACACATTCACAATGGGATCCATAAGTGACTTTCAAACAATTCTTTCAAACACTACAGATGTACTTCAGGCCATTAAACTCTCAGCAAAAAGATTTGTGTTCCTCCCATTTCAATCCCTTGACAGGTCCAATTGCTAGATGTAAAAGTTTTTAATTACATATTTGGAAATCTTTATGAACTGTTGGGATTACTGAGCAGAAACTCAGCACAGCGAAGGCCATAAGGTCTGCTCAGACAGGAAAACCTTTATAAATAAGCATGCACTGAAATAAAAAGCAAAATAACCATTACCATTACCATACAAGCTATGAATCAATGTTTTCCTGAGAGGTTAAGACCCTGAATCAGTAAACTCTTTAAGAGTATCCCTAACTTTAAGTGACCTAATTGACTTTGGTAATATATATGTATCATCAGTTTACTCAGCTGAGACTTTCTCTTATGAGCTGAAATCTTTTTAAAATTCATTTTTAGAGTCTGGAATTGAGGCCTCGATGCAGTTTGCAAAAACACAGTGCCTAGAAAAGTGCAAAACATAAGTTGGGAAAGCAAGGGAGGGTGTAAGTTAGTAGTGCTGCCCCCATTTGCCAGTGTGAGGCATAAGGACCCAAAGGTTTATTTAGGGCCACACAAACAGAATATGGCAAAGCCAGCAAACACATACCAGTGTTCCAAGTCCTGATCTCTATATTTTAATCCTCTGGTGTATATCCTACAGAAATCCCAACCAACCTATATCCTCCTTTAGACCTTCTGTTAACACCTGAGTAGGTAAAAGGAACTGGACTGTTGGTTAGCTAATACTTCACCTGCTGGGGGTCAGGTAATACATCTTCTTCTTTCCTAACATTTGTTTAGAAACTTGAGTATGATATGCTGGTGAAATATGTATTTTTGGATAATAATATTTGAATTTCAAGGGGAAAGTGAAATATTGCATTTTTGGCTAATTCATTCTGATAATTTTACCCAAGACAGTGTTGATAACCAAGCACATTAACCAGTCTAATGCAGCTCACTTCATATTGCAGGAGTGTAAACAATAAGAAGCATGCTGCCAAACCTTGAGAAATTATATAAATATAAGTACAGAAGGCATAATAAAGAGACAGAAAACACTGGGTAAGTTTTCTGAAAAGAAAAAAGACATAATTACTTCAGCCAAAGGGCAACAATAACACAGACACTGACAAAATGCAGGGATTTCATGTGTTTATTGACTCAACTGTTCACAAAAAAAAAGTCGCTATCTTAGCAAATGCCACATTACATGATAATAATCAAGCTACTGCACTGTACCTCTGAGATACAAAGCCCCTTTTACTGGAAATCAAAGGCACTTTTCTGAATAGTTGAGAGAAAAACTTTATGGTTCTTTGATGATATGGACACATATTTTACTTCTTGCTCTTCTAACATTTAGAGCTGATTTTTTTACTCTTTATGGTCATGAAACATTCTGGGGTGTTTTTGTTTGCTTTTGGTAAAGTAGCTGCAGAGTTAGGGTGAAAATTTTTAGCCTGCCCAACTAAGGCACATTTGAGCTCTGAATGATAAGCTTGCAATACAAAATGAATGAAAAAGATAAAGGTGAGCTTATCTTTAAACCCTACTCTCCAGTTTTCCCATCCATCCTTACTGTTAGCAAAGTATCAGTTGGATCAATGCCAGTGAACCTCCATTTTAAGACTGAGGGTATCACCAGGCACTGGAAGAAGAAGCTGGTGTTGAAATTTTTAGCATTTGTGGGTGACGGGAAGTGGGGAGAGACAGTATGTCTTCAGGATAAATGATGCTGTGCCTGTCCTTGGAAGTCATCACCAGTTCTGTTTCCAAAATATAAATGTCACAGTCATGGCAAGATACCCTTGCTTGATATAGAGCATATTCTCATCAGCTTCTCTGCCTTGCCCTCCTTTCCAGCTTCTGCTTTTTTTTTTGTTGTTTTGAAGAGAGAGAACAGATGAATATTGGAATACTTTAACTGAGGATGAGCCATTTTCAGTCTGGGTATAAGGACCATCTTGTCATCCTGGTCATTGTTAGACTGGGTAATCTGAAATGCCAACCAAAATCAGGATACATGCATCACTTCAAAGATTGAAATTCTTTTCCTATTGGTGTTTTTTTCCTAATAACTGTGATCATATCCATCTTAATTAGATTAGGAAAAAAATCCTCTGGAAGTTGAAGAAGAAGGATGTTCTACCTGTGGATGCAAAAGGCTGATGTATTAATTTACAGCTGGAATGTAAATTGTAGCTACCTGAGACTGACTGTTTCATCAGTAGTATATCTGTGATAGATTTAAAATCTATTCTCGTATACGAAAAAAACAAGCCACCATATATATACCAGTTTACCTGAGACTGTGAGGCATAAGAAAATAATATTGTCTTGGAGCTGTATTTTCCATTACAAATCAGCTGCAAATATTTAAGGAGCTTTATTTGCTGATGTACATTTTTTTCTCAGTTGGTATGATATGTCAGAAAGAAAAGTCAACCTCTAATCTCTTTGGGATGGCCGGTGTGATTAAACTTCCTGACTCTGGCTGTACTGTATGCTATGTGAATGTATTATTTGTGGGTGTATTTCATTTTGGATGTGGTGGCACCAATTAGCCTCTGGTATCATGTTTATTTTGTTTTCCTCAAAAACATCACTCTGTTCACAAGACTTTTTAAAGTGAAGAGGAGACAGGAAACAGGTTCTTTTTATATATCAAATTTAACATCTACTGTATCTATGGATAATAGGTTCTGAGGTGAACTGCTGAGTGTGTCACAGTAAGCCTGGCAGAGTTAAGTGTGGAAAGTCGGTCTGAGCACATGCTGTAATGGATTTGACCTCGAAGAGCACTGCAAAGAGAAATTGCAGATAACCATCTGAACTGACTTCAGAAGCCAGTAGCCCTGACTCCCTGGATACCAAGAGAAAAGGGAAGGACTAAATAGATGGAGTGAACAAGCAGAAATACAAGGTTGAATAAATGCTTAATATTTGAAGTGTTGACAGTAGAAGGAAACAGAAAAGCAGTACATTTCCCTGCTTGATTACAACCAGGTTAGGAAACTAAAATTCCTTAAGACAGTTTTATAAAAGTAAGATATATATTCAATAGAAGTGAGGTGTGAAAGTACTGTAGAGGAACAATAAAGACATGCAGCTAGGAAAATCTTAAACTCACCTTAAACTTGCCTTTCCATGGCAAATAATTACTCATTAAGGATACTGCAGAGAAACTGTGGAGAATGAGTCTTGCATTCTCCTCAGCAGACCTGAGTTCAAGTCTCCAGAAGTAGCAGAAAAGGCAGTAGACCCCAACTCATATTGTATCTGCTTCATGTTTTATTGGATGGACATCACTTGGTACTTGGACTTGCTTGGTTGTTCTCCCTATCACATTTATTAGCAAAAGTAGGGATTAGAAAGTGCTTTGAGGATCCGCTGGGACTGGGAACTACTGTGAGCAAGTGCTACTTGTTTTCTCTCTATTATGTTTAAAAAGCAACAGAAAAGGAAAAAAGAAGGTATGCATATGTTCACTGCCACATCTGCTCTACAAAACCCCAAGTCAGAGTCAAAATAAGCCTTTAAAGAGAATATAGACAGCAGCATATTATTTTTGATTTATTAAAATAGTTTTCAGACTGCAGTCTTATTTGTCCTGTGAGAACTGCACTCTCTGGTAATGGGAGCATTGAATTTTCATGTGAAACATTTTAGAGAGCATATTTTTTTCACCTACAAGAGTGTGACAAGAATTTGCTCTTGTATGATGATGTGGAAGTTATAGCTGCTATGCTAAACATGTATTTATGATCACTGCTGGCACGGCTGCTGTGTATTTTGTTTATGTTGTTACAAACCTACTTGTGACACACTATAAAAAATACATTCTTTTGTGGTAGTCTTGCACTGAGGCAGAATAAATCATGCCTCCTGCATCTGCTCCAGTTTTCTGATATTGCCCATTTGCTGTTCCTTACCCTGGAGAAGGGAGCACCTGTGTGATTTTTAGTCCCATACTAGATAATGTCAAAGGCCTCATGAAAGGGTAAAAATAGATGCCTTAATACAGCTGTCAGAGATGTAAACCCCAAACCACAGCATGAGCAGCTACCATCCTTCAATCAGAATAACCTGCTTTCATTAAATGCTAGTTTGGGAATGGTCTAGACAAGCTTTAAGCATGTGAGGAACAACACAGTGAATAATTTTAAAATGAGGAAAACAAAAGAAAACTAAAATAGAAACAAAGCTTCCAAAATGAACAAGAGCTAACCAGATCCAGCACTAAGCAAGAAAGACTGAAATCTTTAATTTTCTCTGGTCTTTCATATTAATGTTGACAAAAACATGACTACTATCTCTGTGTGCCTTAATCACACACACCTCTCTGTGATACTTTAAGAAAAAAAAGTGAAAACTCTGTCAAATACTATTTTAAAAGCTCAAGATTGGTGTTTTAAAAATTATACTTGTTTCTTTTCACTTTCTAAACCAGTGTTTTTCATTCTTGCTTAATTAGCAACATTCTAAGAGTGCTTTTGATTGAGCATAATCATCTGCATTTTATATGAATGTTCTTCATAGCCTTCTTTTTATTAGCCTGTCAATATCCCCACTGACATCAGTAGTACATTCCAAACCCTATTGTTTGATATTTAAAAGATACGGGTTTATGCTATGCCTGTGGAGAAAAATGCAACATTTCTTTTCTTTTTTTTTTTATTTTTGGTGTTTGGGATTTATGCAGATGTGTTTGCAAGACTGGTATCTCAGCATTTATTTGCTTTTATATAAGAAGAAAAGTTATATGAGAGCAGTTCTAAACTTAATGTATTTTGGATATTTTATTGCCTTTCCCCATAGCTGTGATTGCTATCTGTGAATCCAAACCAACTATTACTGAATGCTGAGAAAGAAATGATGGGAACTTTAGTGGATATCATAGTAAAGCCAACATTTCCTACCTGTAATTACAGGTGTTTTTAAGCTTTTCTCTTAACCCAGAAAATAAATCGCACCCATATGTTATGTACTACCAGGCTGTAATTTTTGGTTGACGCTGAACTTTCAATGATGTTTAAGTACTGGCTCTTCAGAAAACAGCTGGTTATGAGGCATTTTGTTTAATTATGCTTTGTTGTTTTTACTCTCCTGTACTGTTTATCATCCTGAGGAACACAGCTGAAGATATAGGTCAATGACCCCTCTATCCATATAGTTTGACACATCGATCCACAGGGGATTAGCTACCTAAATGGAAATTTTTTTCACTACTTCTTTTGTGCTGCTATTCTGAATGACTTTTTCTGTAAGGTTACGTGAGTAAAAAACTAAGGTCAGCAAAACTTTGTTTGCTTAAGTACTTTTAGACAATGCTTTGCAGTGTAATGTAAGGATACTTTTCATGCCATGCAGCAGATCATAATTCAGTAAAGAGAAACTAAGGGGAAGAAAGAAGCACAAGCATACCACAGAGCAGTTTGCTGAACCCTCTCAAATTTCTTTTGACACTTCATGGTGACAGAAAACCCTGTGCTAAATATGTTTGTGCTGGTCTGCTGTGAAAATTCACTGTTCGATAGCTTCCAGAGTTTCTCATCTCTTACCTATGGTGTGCAAACCTGCACCTCTGACCATTGGGCTCCCTTACAAAGTGTGGATGGCTACTGTGTGTCTCAAAGACTTTTAAAGGATTTTTGTGAACTGCTTCCAAGGTGCATCTCTACTTTTAATCGCCTCATGACAGACAATTGTCAGTGCATCATGACATTCATGAGAGGCAAAGTGAACAAATTCCTTAGAATAAAAATAATGGTGGGATCATAAACCCAAATAATTTTGGCTTATTTTTGACAAATATGATTTAGCTGTAATTAAAAGTAGCAAAATTTGGCAATATAGTGATACTTTCTTTTTTCTTATGTCTTAAAGTTGGCTGTTTCACAGCTGGCCCCATGGACTGGGGGTCAAGGACAGAGAAATGAAAATGGAACACAAAGTCATTTAATTTATAATCCTTGATTTTGCCTAGCTACTCCTTTGGCTTATCTCATTTTGACACTGTTGGTATTGTCCATTGACTATTTCCTTTGGAAAATATTCACAGCTGAAGGCTAATTCCAAGACAATGTCACTTTAAAAGGAATAGAGTAGGTTAAATGAAAATTCTATCTATTCTTAGCAGATAGCATTCTATTAGCTACCTGCTAAGAAGAGGACATAGTCAAGATTACTGTAAATTGTTTGGTTATGCAGTCCTTGGGTCCTGTGTTTGTAACCTAAGGGAGAAATCTGTATATTAATATTCTACTTACACTTACAACATAATGATGTAGCAAAGTGTAGTGATATAGTCACAAAGGCTATTTTAGTTTAAGGAGGTCTGGAAACCTATGGATAGCTCAGAGAATTAACAGAATTTACCATTCTCCATATTTTTTAGGTTAAAGCTGAAATCCAGAAAAGCCTCTTTAAGGCATGCATGACTCTGAATTCTGACACTATTACGTTTTGCTGATTGTTGTCGTAAAAGACAAAGTGGGTTTTCTGTCTAATGTAGAAACATAAACCTGTCAAGACATACCAATGAAGACTGAGTCATGGACAAAAGCACTTTGAACAAACACTGAAGGTGTCTAAAAGAACTGGGGTAACTACAAGCCTCATCTCTCTGCAAACTCCATTTGCCTGTAGATGCCCCATCATGTCTCTCAGGTATATATGGAACTGTGAAATTCAGTGCTCCAGCATGTTGTTGGTTAAACTTAGCTTTGGTCTCAGCCTCAGTTTACTGCTGATGAATCAGAGGTTCACTTTGCTAGAATATTCAAAAAAAAAGTTGCTTGCTGAAGATGCACTAAACTCATCCAACTCCTACTGAAGTAAAAATTCTGATTAGTTCCCCATGGCTCATCCAGCTATGCAAAAGCAGGTTGGGAATGCATTTTTCCTTTCAGAAATGGATCATGGAAAAGAAGCCAACTGGATTCCAGGTTTCTCTCCTGAGACCTCAGCAGTCTAGTACTCAGGGCTGTTGGCAGACCTACCTTTCTACCGGCTCTGCAAGGCGAGTAAAATAACACTTCTATCTCCATGTAGCTTTGCCTCATCTGATCTTCTTCTCATTCCAAATAAATGAAAGCCACACATGTTTTATTGCAGATTTTTGGAGTGCAGACAAAGTGCAAGGAGAGGGGATAATTAGACTTCAGGGTGGTATCTCCCTCTAGCATCATAAAACAAAATTATTTAACACTGAATGCAACAGCATGCCCATGGACCCTCTTTCTAAAAGCTCATACTATTTTTTCCTGGATTTTTTTCCCTTTTCTTTTTTGGCTGAACCTTTCTGCTAAAGTAGAAAATTGAAATTTGGCAGTATGAAAGCTTCAGACAGTGAAGCTGACTTTTGATCCCCTAGGTCTTTGATAATTTGAGAATGGGAACAAAGTCTTTGAATTTTTTTGACTGCGTTTATAAATCAAACTTGCTGGACTGTGACTGACCCTGTTTGACTGCAGCATGGTGGTGCGGTTTTGCTACCAATCAAATGTAGGGGCCTGGACTCAGTGCAGTGAAGTCTGCTGAGGATGGATATCAGCATCTCACCCAGCTGCAATCCCCACACAGATCTTATAATGTCTGATATACTTTCCCTATCCAAAACCAACAGAGAAAGCTTTCAATCATTTATGTACAAGTCAGCAGTGACAGTAACATGTGAGTGGATACTGTCCTTTTTTACTTATGCAACACTCCAGCAGAGAAATTCTTTGTGCCGTATCATCCTCATGACAGGAAGACTCTAATTATGAGAACCACCAGGTCATGGGATTGGTGAGTATCGGTTCCCAGAGAAAGGCTGGATTACTAAAGACATTTCCTGCAGCTCTCCAGGTTTTCCCCAAAGTTGCACTTTTTTTTCTGAATGATTCCAGTAATGGCATATTTAATTGCTATTTTGTCTTGCATTTTGTAGGGACATTTTTTTTCCTTTTCTCTGGAGAGCTGTTGAACTGAACAACACAATACTGAAAATGAATATGAGTACACAGTAATTTTTTTTGTCAGTATCTGTCATATAAAACTGTTCAAAAGGGGAAAACTGCTTTCTTCTAAGCATTAGGAGTAGACTTTACATTCTTATCCTTAACAAATTTAATTGAAGTCACGGAGAATTCTAGTTGCATAAACAACACACAGTGTAAGAACTCTTCCCTTAAAATAAGTGACTTGTATGTTCAGAGTCCCAGGCTCAAGTACGGCTATTTAGAAACTAAGTCTATTACATATGTATATTCTGACATATCAGGATAAGAATTTTACCCTTTGTTGCCTTTCATCCAGGAAAACAGAGGGCTGGGAAATTGCTTAAAAAAATTTGACATAAGAAGCAGAGAAAATGGGTTTAGTGGAGATGATGGTGTAAAACCTGGGAGGCATAACACTGAGTCATACTCTGCCAAAACTAGATTTTAAAATTATTTCTGTCGTCTTATGAAAACCCACAATACTTTGTTCTGAATACCCGAAATCTCTTAGAACTTTTGTTCAAAAAAAAATTGTCTGTCCTAATCCCTGTTCCTTCAGATATTCCTACACATTAAGAAGCTGATATAATTTTGACACATTGCATTTGAATAAATGACGTCCTTTTTCCTCAGCTGATGGAACAGAGCTTCTAAGTCTGAGAACAGCTACCAGAGCCAAGTGAAGAGTGTTACAAAATGCATTGGAACTGTATGAAAAAATTGCTATTTGTTAAATTGGGCTGATTTCTCCACCTGGTGCTGCCAATTATTTTGCCCAATTTAACCTTTTAAAATGTCATTCTTTGCCCCTTCTTAAGGATAACTAACTAATGCATTTTTCCCTCTCTTGAATTCTTAAAAGCTACTGCCCTTTCCATGGCTGTAGGAACTTCTCAGGATGATTGTGAACAGGAAGAAAATGTATTGCGAACGCAGTTTCTCTCCTGGGAAGTGAATGATAATTTTGTCCCACTTAACGTCATTGTAATGTAATTAATTTAGTGCTTTTAATCACCTCAAAATATGAAAATGCAAAGCACTGAAAGTAGAATTTTTCAAATTTCCATTTACAACTGGCTAATGTCTGTACATGGCATAGCTGTCTTGTTGGCATCTTGTTTTAATGAATATTCTGAATTCTTTTCCTGTTTAGGAAAAACCCCATCTATTATGCTGCTGTATCTGTAGACCCTGTATTTTTCACAGTTATTAATCTTGTATTATGTCGGGAGTGTATAGTTCTTTCTTCTTTTTAGAGACATTTCACTCTTAACTTTGATGTCCGTTAGTATTTCATTCAGGGAACTATGAAAAATGACGATACTAAATGCTTTACAAATAGGCTTTTATTCATCCGATTTGCCATAATGCAGAATGACGTGATTAGTAATGATTTTAAACTGGCTTCTAAGAAGGTGTCATGTATCAGTTTTGTCATGTGAATTAGTTGTTATGGTAATGAAAGCATATCAATTATTCCTTGTAAGGTTGTATTAGATCAATTATATAATTAATCTGTCTTGTTTCTTTACTTATTTGTTTCTCCAGTAATTTCTTGAGTGCAAAAATATAGGTGTTGCCATATGCAGTTAGTACTTAATTTTTCTGATCTAATTGCATAGATTATTTTGCAAACAATACTCTATGAGGTATTTTTATGTTTTTATTTCATATGAAAAAGGGTTCATTTCATTTGGTTTCTAAATATTAAAAAAAAAAAAATTGTTAATACATTGTTTCCATCTTGTTGTTTTCTTTAAAAAGACAAGTTTGTCAGTAACAGTTTTTCTCTGGCACTGTAAAACACATATGAACTGATGGTATTTGCTGACAAAAATTTGAGATCTGTGGCAGAGACCAGGTGTCTCCCATTCTAAATGCAGTCTCTAACCATCAACTGTCAGGTTGGTTTTCTGCCTCCATTGCCCACTTATTCTTGCCTGCACAGAGTCTTGACTTGAAGGGGGAATGGAGAAAGGCTTAAGTCCAGACTTCATAGTCATGGTTTTCTTCAGACTTTGTAAAGTAAGAAGTCCACTCATCTCCAACAGTTTTATGCTCTGATCACAGACTCCAGCTGAATTTGGATCCACCCAGGCTTGGCTATGTTGAAGTGCAAATGTTTTCCACAATTCCTTATATCTTGCCTACACCAATCTTAAACAAAGATAGATCTGGATATTTCTGAATGGGTGTGTAACTGAGTTATTTATATACACACAGGAAAACTATATCTATGTAAATTATTCCAAGATAAATCCTGTCCTGAATTTCCTCCTCACAGTAGGAAAAAAGCAGCTCAGTTTTCTGAAAATGGCATGATTTGGTTAAAACGTACTTAGACTTCTGTAAAATACTGAAAAATCTTGTATTGTTTGATTTATGAAACACGCAACCTCTAAAAATGTATTTGTGCTCAGAACAACTGCCTTTTTCCTAACATTTAGGCAGTGATATTTTGGACAACCCTACCTGTTAAGAGGTAATTTTGTTAAATTTTTCTGTCACTTATCTATCAAGATAGATAATTGCAATTATGCAACAGATAATGGAGCAGTTGTTCAAAGGTAACATTGTATTCATTCAGTAGAGATTATCACTAGGAAAAAAACAAATACCTTCCAGCTAAGGAAATCCCAACATACTCTTGTAACACAGAAGGGAAAAAAAATTAAGCAGCCTAGATCCAGTCTCCAATATACTGGAAGTCTTGTTTTACTACCAGAGTAAAACATGACTGTGAACACCAAAAGGTGACATTCTCTTGCGAACCGGGTTGTCACCAAATAAGGGTACACACTTATGAAGAGCTGAGTTCATCCTCAAACTGAAATGTGTCTGCCAGGTCCAGTAATCATTTACAAATCTTCACTCACGAATAGATGAAGCCAACTCCCCATGAGGGCCTGGGGCAGCCAAGCATCTCAGCTAGCTCCGTGCACTAGCGCATCTCAGCTCTTGCTCACTCTGGGCACAGCAGACCTGGCTGAGGTGGTTGTCTGGCCCCTCGAGCCACTAGTAGAAGGTAAAGCACATAATGCTTTGAGCCACAACTACAACTGGATCCATGAGATGAATTAAAGTGTGTGGGCTGCAGAGTTCTTGTGCTTCAACTTGCTGTTATCCTTAATCAGCCAAAAAGTCTGAGTGCTTTTTAAAGGGTATGGGTGTCTCTGGAAAGCAAAGTGGGAAGTTATGGTATCCAGTCTTTCAGGCACTAGGATTAGAAGAAGCTTAAATTCCCCAAATTACCAGCTAAGTGGGAGATACCAGTTCAGGCTGAAACTTAGCAACTTTTTATTCCTGAAGTGCTTTAACAATAAGTATAAAAAGTTAATTATAATGAACAGTTGAGACTTTTTGTTTTTTACTCTAATCTTGATTTTGCAAGAAATGAGATAGTGGTGGAGACCTACACTGTACCAACTTGTGTAACTATGGCTATTACCCTGGTGAATGTATCTTTGGGCTGCCTTTTACCATGTGAGAGTCATGTTACTTCACATAGGTGTAAGTGACAGCTGAAAAACAAAACCTTAGAGAAGACATCAGAAATAAAGTTACCAGGACTGCAGTGTTTATATGGTTCTTCAAAATAATAAACAACAGAATGCAATGACAGACTTCAGTAAGTGGTACCCTTTACCTGTCCAAATATGATGATTACTGGTGTCATGGTCCACTCTCAGAACTACATTTTAAGGAGATTTAAAGATTATCAGCTTTGGTCTGGCAATCGTTTGTGTCTATTCAATTGTCATTGTCTCAATGTCCTTCCCAATGCGACATTATTTAAAAAATATAAAGTAGTTTTACCTTAATAGTTTCTTCAATATTGGTGCCATATACTTAATAATATTTGTCACCTTTACATAATTTCTCATCAGGGCACTATTAGAAACTGAGTGTTATTACTGCATTTTTGAAGATATAAAATTGAGGGTACAGAGGAATAATGACTCCTATGAGGACAGTAGTAGAGCCCAAAATAGCAGCTGGGATTCTCAGCTTCTTACTCAGTACCTGAACCAGTTTCTGCTGCTATGATTTAGCATAGCTTGAAAGTGGTACTGATGTAACAATTACATATCTTTCTGAAGGAAGGCACAGTGTATCTGCAAATTTACTGTCAAAGGAGTACAAAAAATTTTTATGATTGTATCATGATGTGGTGGGTTAACACTGACAAGGTACCAGTGCCCCTCCAGTTGCTCTATCACTCTCCCACCTCAGCTGGACAGGGTAGAAATGCAATGAATAAAGCTCGTGGGCTGAGATAAGGACAGGAAAATCACTCAGCAAACACTGTTATGGGCAAGACAGATTTCATTTGAGAAATTAATTCAATTTATAGCCAATAAATAACAGAGTAGGACAGTGAGAAATTAAATTAAAAGCACCTTACCTTACCATGCTTCCCTTCTTCCTGGACTCAACTTCACTCCCACCTCTTCTACCTTCTCCCCCTGAGCAGCAAAGGGGGAGGGGAAATTTGGATTGCCATCAATCCATGGCTCTTTGTCTCTGCTGCTCCTTCCTTCTCACACTCTTCCCCTACTCCAATATGAGTCCCTTGCACAGAAGACAATCCCTCACAAACTTGTCCTTGCTCTAGCATGGACTGCTTCTCTCTTGCAGCTGCTGCACAGTAATTTTTCACACTTTCTGAAGTACTTTCTCAGAGGTGCCACTCACACTGATGATCAACTCAGCTGTGGTCAGTGTCATTTCCATTTTGGAGATGACTGAAACTGGTTCTGCCCAACATGGAGCCAGATCTTGGTGTCTTCGCAAAAGAATCCATCATTGCAGTCTCTCTGTTACTGAAACCTTGACAGGTAAACCCAATACACACAGCAAGGAAAAATGTGACCTTCAAAGATTTGACTTGCTTTTATTTTATTTCACTCTGTGTAGAAAAATTATCAATACTCTCAAAGAGGATAAGTAGTCAAAATCATCTTCTTCATTTTAAAGATACTCGTGAAATATCAGTGGAACAAAAAATGAGTAAATTGTAGCTGTACCTGTGTGTTTTGACAGTCCTGAACAAAAAGTACTACAAAACATTTCTTTGGAAACTGGAAAACATATGAACTAAAGCGTATTTAAAACTTTCAGAGAAAATGCATCTTTATTCTTGTTCTTAATGGGTTAATTATCTTTGAAATATTGCTAGTCTAGCCTTTGACTTAATATTACTTTTCAATTAATTAATTCAAAATTTTTTTAGTGCTCTGGGACAAAGCAGAATATTGTAGCAAATACTGCAGAGAGTTATATGTTCAGATCTTTAATGTACATTTTAGTTACATTGGAATATTTTCCTTTTGTGGTTTAGGTATTAATTTCATATCTCCTGTGTAGAGTTTATGCTCCAAATCTTTCCGTTTATCTTTCCAGTTCCTCCACAAGATTGCACTGATTCTCAGTGGTTCTCCTGGGACATGATGGCCATTCCCGTGGTAACACATTGGTTAATTCTTGACTATTCTTGCTGCACGAAATCTAGGAGACTTTAGAGCCATGAATCTGAATGCTGACGTAATTCCCAATTGGTTTCATTTATATTGGGAGTATATACATTATGTTGGCTCTTTCTATCTTGGCTGAGGCAGTTTGCACGTGATACTCATTTGGCTTCACAAATAAGCTCTAACAGAGTGGAAAATAATAAGGGACATTTTGTGACTAGTTGTTAGGGATATCACAATGCTGAAACTGGACTCACTGTGGAAGGTATGGTCTAATAATTGAAGTTTTTGGGGTGATATGATTCTTAGTGAAAAAAAGATTTTGTGAAGGCTAATTAAAAATAGTTTTATATGTCTCCTAAAAATGCTATAGTAGTAAGATATTAAAGAGGAAAAGTGTGTTAGTAAGACAGCTTGTAATATCATTGCTACAAATCCTTACGTGGCTCTTCACAATGGAAAGATTTCTAATCTGCAAATTGTAATCAATAATTTGTATATGTTACAGTGCTTTGGTTGTCCTGTCTGAAGTCCCAGAAGATTTTTATTCTTGCTTTTTCTCTAATGAGTTATTGATTTTACAGTCCTAGTTTTATCTAGTAAATATTTGATACTAAAGCAGCACAAAATACATTTTATTTCAAAAAATCTTACATGGTTCTAATTTTTAAAAACCTAAATATATCTGTAATTATTTTTTTGTCTGTAATTTGTGGCAGCATGTTACCACATCAAACATCATTAAAACCTACCCTGAACTTTGCTTCCTTATTTTGTTCACCAGCGTTGTTCAGCAGCTCTCTCTGTTACACAGAAATTGACATCAGTTAGAATGATCCTTGCACTTAAACAACTAACTAACAGCTAGAATCTTCCTTTTAAATTGAGTATATCAGGCCACCAAGATGGTTTCAATTGTTGTTCAAAAAGACATTGATTTATGCTAAAAAACAATAACTTCATGCACGAGTCATTTCTGCTAGCTGTTTTCTCTATAAAGACTTATTAGAAAAAATGTATTTGATTTAACAGCTGTCTGAAGGCCAGATGTATTTTCCTGCCCCTTTATGAAAAACAATGCAGTCATTTATGAATAGATTCTCCACTTGGGAGGGCATGCTTGTAATGGCACCCTTCCTTTGAGATTCAATGACTGGCTGGAAGTTCTGAGAGGGAATGCATCTAGAAAGATGCACCCTAAACCACTGTGCCCATTCTTTTGACCAAGACTGCAAGAATTTCTCCTTTCAGGACACCAAAGTGTTGTACTTCTGTCACTGGAGCAATTCCACAACAGAGATAAGGAGTAAGACCTAGTTTTAATATTATACAAACCTACAGATACTCTACAAATTTAAATATATACAGGTATTCCTAGTAAATCTAGCTGGACAGAAATCTCTTCACACGCTTTTTATAATTCCTTTAAGGAACATACTTATAGTATTGATGGAAAGAAGTATTCATTGTCTATTGTATGATGTATCTGTAAGTAGTATGTAAGTAGCTTATATAAATACTTGACCTATGCTCGTCCTTAATAATCACTGATTTGAGAACTGTAGTATTCTCATATCTGTTGAATTATAATTAAGACTTATTTTAAAATAATTGCATGTATCCTCACTTATCTGGGTGTTATCTTTTTCATATCTTACTGATGTGAATTTTAGATGCTTCAATATTATAATTTGAAAGGCTGCTTCCAGACCTACAATCATGTCTGTGTAAATCAAAAATCTACATATATTTATTGGAGGTAAGAATTCTAAATGTAACTAATAATCATAAAAAAGCTCAGGTTGAAAAGAGCTCTAATCTAACTTCAGTGTAAGGAAATATCAGTGCAAACATACAGGATCATCTGTGCTGAGAAAGTTACTTTCTTCTGTAGAACTAAGCTTTTTTATGCCAACCAGAATTTCAAATAGTTTTGATATGCATTTGAGCTTTTGAATACATATATTTGTGACTCTTAGATGACTTCAGCTTCTGTGAACAGTCATGCAGCCAATTTGCCAGCAATGAACATTCACAGAAAACATATGTCAGTCTCCAATCCTAATTTTCTTCATATGAATATTTGAACAAGGGGCAGCATACAAAGCCCATTGTAATCACCTAGAAAGACACCCACTGACTTCAGTTGACTTTCTTTTATTGTTTCTGGAAGTATTAACTTAATTGTCCAGTCAGGGAAAAGAAGTAGCTTTTTAAAATTTTATTTAAAATCTGGGTAATCATAACTGATTCAGAAATGTATAGCATGCTCTGAAAATAATTTGATATTTTATTGAACTCAAAGTTCAAAGGTATATTCTCTTGCATAGAAGAAAACCAACAAAGAATTTTCTGAATACTTAATTGGCAGACCAGATTCATATTCAGATCCACAATCCTGTTTATAATGATTTATATATGTAGAAGCTTGAGATCTGTTTTCTAGAGCCACAGTGGAAATATTGTAAATGTTCTTAGAATTTTGCTTTTACATTACTGTTTTTTAAATTTCAGATAATTCCCTAGAGTGGATCTGCTTTAATTTCCTTGTATTTTAGAGATTCTTCTTCAAATATGCTCAGACAATGTTATTGTACATATTCTCAATGAAATTGAGTTTGTTCTGTTGAGTGATACAGATCTCTTCAATAAGACATTGAGAATAATATCCCATTGTCAACCGTTGGCAGTAAAATAACTGAAAGCTTCTGTCTTCCTAACTAGTGGCTCCAGTCAACTCTCTGGACTAACCATCACAGCTCTCCTTCCAGTGCTGCTGTTTCCAGCTGTACAGAGTGACCTTTCTGCAGCAGCCTCTCATGTGGACCAGCTGATGGAACCAAGCTGTTCCAGTCAGTAACGTTGTACATTTACTTTTTGTAAAAATGAGAAAACGAGATCTTAAACATTGAGGGAAAATAATGTTCAGTTTGATTGAATTGTTTTTTCAATGCTGGTTAAATTATCTACTCCCAGGTTAGTTTTTATGGTGGGGCTGGAACAGATTAGGAGTGTATAAAACTTAACATACCAACAAGAGTTACTTGTCATAAAATGAAGAAGCTGTCACCAATGCTGACTCTTTTTCTTGCAATGCTTCCTTTTTATATAGTAATGTATGTACTTCCCTGACTCTCTTGTTGGATGAAAAATTGCTATGTCTCTCATTTTCCATGTGGGATTAAATAACTTTTCTTCAAGGACTCATCATAAAATATGTAGAAATTATGGCAAACTGGATAAATAGCTAAGGACTATCCCTACATCTCACTGGAATTTCCATTCAGCTCTACTAGTGTTGAAAGGATTTCTGGAGCAATTCCATTCAGGAATGGAAAACTCTCAAACACATGTTCAAATGGGAAAAAGTTGATAACCGAGAATAGCTAAGGCAGAATGGGGTCTTTGATGAATTTGTTATTGTTGTGTTTTGAGTATATCATTTGTGGACATCTAACATTAAGATAGTTAATTTGAAAAGTTCAAAACTTTCTTAAGGCAAACAATTCATTTTTGGAGTGAAAAATTGCACTTTTCACACCAAACAGCTCTGTTATTCTTTCCCCAGAAGATGAGAAGGAAAAACACCTTCTCTCTTTTTAATGCACACTTTTATGAAGAAAAATGCATTTATTTGGACTGTGGATAGAAAAGAAATGGGTTTTAAATCTTCCTGTACTGGCATAAACAGAAAGGCAGACCTCTTGATAGATTACATAATGTTTAAATAAACTCATCCATTTTTTATTGTATTCATCTGATAGTTTACATTTTAAGAACTAAATCCTGAAAATATATTTCATCTTGCTTAATCTCTGAGAACAATATTTTTAAAACAGTTTTTTTCCATTATTTTTTATGTGATACTACTCTAAAGAAAACTTAACCTAATGAAATGGAGGCTTTCTACTCACCTACTCTACGCATTTGTTTATTTATTATTTTTGATTAATTAAGATTCAAGCTTCAAAATCACAAAGAAAGTATTAAATTTTGTCTGACTTCATTAAGCCACATAAATCACCATTACTGTTCCTTCCTCAGAAGTACACTGCCCTCCAAACTGGAGGTGTCTGCCAAAATTTGTTGGTCATTATGCAGTTAATCATTAAGCAAATGTATAGCACACAAACTTCTAAACTGAAATAATATTCTGATGTGAGTGTTGTTGAGCCCATGTACTATTTATATTTGAGCCAGCTTGATGGTGTTTCCACTGTTTCTGAGAGGAGATGGGAGTGGAATTGTGATTTCTATAGCCTACATTTGTTTATTGTGATGTATTCAGCAGTCTCTATTTTAGAAAAAAACCCTGATATATGGATGTTCTGTGAATGTTCTCATTACAAAATATTTTTACACAAAGAGAGTCAAAACACACAAATTTACTGTTTTGAAGAGTACAGCATTCAAAGTATAATCTGGCAGAGAGGTAGACTGTAGCTCTACAGAAGACTATTCAATAGTACTGCATAAAGAGAGAATTACAGGTGAGAGTTCCTTTTTAGCCAGGCTTGAATGCTAGGCTGAAGCCTTAAAGTTTCTGATATATCACTTGAATTGTTTTGGGGATCTTTCTAGTTTGCATGTCATACCCAATCCCTCTGAAGTCCAAGTAACTTTCTCTCTTTTTAGTTATTTGACAACAACCTTTAGGAAGAAGTGTAACATACGTGTAGAATCACAGGATGAGCCAGACAGAGTTATGACTATAGTTACGACCTCATTCTAAGTTTTTCATGCCTTTTTTTGCTGTTTCTGCACTCCTTGCACCTGCAATACTGGCTTATGCCAGGTAGAGACAAAACCAAGATTTCAAACATCATCTGACAAATCCAGCTTCCACACTTCCTGCATGGTGCAAGGACTTGCACTGAGCATGGGCCATGCTCAAAAGAGAAATAATTTTATTTTGGTTCATACTCCCCTTCTGGTTTAGTGTCATAAAGGCAATCTTCAATATAATTTTACTCTAGCATTAGAACATGAAATTTGGTTTCCATTCTTGATGAGTGCCTGGGAAGACAGAAAGAATCAAGCTAATTTTTCATCATGGTAGTTTTGGGTAAACAGATTCCCTATTGTTCTATCAATGATATTTCAGGTTAACCCTGAAACTTTCCTATAAAGTGCAACAAGATAAACCTATCAATCAGAAAATGCATAAGAGAAAGAGACCCCAGAGGAGACAACACATGAGAAAAATCTCTCTGAGACTTCTTTTTTGCTCCAAGGGAGCAAAAGTTGCTATTATGCATTTGCATTAAGGGGACTCATCTGAGGACTGGAAAGCTTCAGGTGTCTGTGACTATGGTGCAATGGGTGGCCCTTGACTGGACACCAAGGCCCTCTATCACTCCTCTTCTCAGCAAGATGGAGGAAGAAAATAAGATGGAAATAAAACCCTTGTAGGTTGAGACAAGGCAGTTTAATCAAGTAAAAGCAAAAGGTTACACATGTGCATAAAGAAAGAAAAAAACACACAGAGATTTTATTCTTTACTTTCCATCAGCAAGTGATGTTAGACCTTTGGTCAGGTTTGGTTCAGCTATCCTGGCTGTCCTCCTCTCAAAATTTTGCCCACTCTCAGTCTGTTGGTAAGGGGAGAATGTTGGAGATACAGTACTGATGCTGTGGAGCACTGCTCAGCAGTGGTGTTACCAAGGAGCAGTTCTTCGTATGTAAACAATGTTCTTTCTTATGGCAATACTACCTCAGTTTTGTCAAGAATAGTTTTAGTAATGATTACAAAAAACAGGCATGTGTGAGCCTAAAATGGTAGACATAGTCATGAGAGATCAAAGAAAAGATTTTATATAGACTTCCATTATTTTTGTCCAACTTAATTTGTTTTTGTGTAAACAGTTACTAATATATCTTTTTAGCAATTGAGCCAGTAGCTGTGTCCATAGGGATGAAATCAAATACATGCTCTTCCAGCAAAGTTAGTGTGCCATTCAGTGATACAGAAGTCAGCTGCACTGCAAAAGTTATGACAACGGGGCAGTTTTTTGTCTGTAGACATCTTTAACTAGACATGGATGCAACATGACACACAGTATAGAATTCAGACTTTCTTTTATTTGGCTATAATCTGTGTCTCAGTCTGTGTAACTGATAAAGCAGAAGATGTTCAAGTCTCAAGGCAAAATGGCATGCAGTTCTGACCATGATCAAAACCATTACAACTTTCTCCAAAGTTACAGAAATGCAATATTCTTTGAAAGGGCTTTAATATTAAAACCCGGACAGGCCCAGACATATAAAAATATAATGCCCTGCTTCATTACACTGGTCAGGCATGGAATACTTGTTATTAGGTGACTTAGCATATCTTTGTTTTCTGCTTCGTATACCCAAACAGATTTTTCTCCTCTTCTATCACATGCTACTGTGAGGGAAATTTCAACTGTTTCCAGCTGCAATTCATAACTGTGCACATAGAACACTATGTTTCATTTTAAGCATCAGTTTTGCTTTGGCTTTAGAGTGTTTGGATTAAATCTGAAATTAAGGTTCAACTTCAAACCCAACCTTTTTATCCTTTCGTGATTAGTTTAGTTTATGTTCTTGCTTAGCAGCGGGAGATTAATTCAAATGTCTGTTCCTACTCAAGAGAAGGTTCAGCTCAGCCCTGTTTTTACTCTTCTTGCTTCACTCCCTTGAGTCTACATTTATATTCCAAAGCTGTTTTAGGCAGAGAATTTTGTGAAGCTCTTCTATCAGTCCAAGGGTAAATGAGCCTGAAAATAAATATTTCAGCAGATATAGGAAGTTCTGTTATTGAGTTGGACTCCATACAAATAACAGTGCTGTTTTTCTACACATACATTTAATAGTGGTTTTGCAATGATAAGTTTTACTATTAAAATACAAAGCTTTATGAAGTTTTAAAAGGGTTTAATTTTACTGATAAAATGGAAATGAACAGTTTTATCTCTGCAACATGAAAAATGAAGACTCTCAGAAAATCCTGGTCATTGTTTCTTGAGGAAAGAATGTCATACATTCTGCTCTTTGACTTCCTTTCTGTGTCACTGCATACTCATTTTCATCCGTAGTTTATGTAGGATTTCTGTTTAGGTTCAGCAGCACTTACAGAAAAGTAGGTAGGTACTCATAAAGCGAGGAAGTTTAGTGACATTTCTTATCACATGAAAAGTCCTGTTGTCTAAGGGGAAGTTGAGACAACTGTTTGTTTAAAAGAGAGAAGAGAAGGCTAAGGGAGGATCTAGTTATTGTCTTCAAATATCTGAGGGGATTAGAACACAGAACCAGGATTCATTCCTATAGCAAAAGGGCTAGAGGCAACCGTCACAAGCCGCAGGAAGGGAAATTCCAACTAGATATATGGAAGAAGTAAAAAGATCACCCTTTTGTGCTCAAGCACTGGAATGGGTTCTCCAGAGGGATTTTGGTATCTGCATTCTGGAGGTGTTCAGAGCTTGTCTTGAGGTAGCTGCTCTAATAGTTTTGGTCCTATAGCTGGGTTATAGATGGTGTTAGGACTGCTCTTGGAACTAGTGATTCTTTCCAAACCAAATTACTGTACAAATTTGAAAACACAGAGGTAGATCAAGTATGACAGAAACCTTATTCACTTTACAGGTATGTAGTGTTCCACCACACAGTAATATTAGGAATGGAGCAGCTCTGCTCTGGGCTCTGGTTCTTTAAGAACTGGCAGGATGTCCAGCACCTGACATCCGTTCCCTGCTGTTGGAAGAAAGCTTCTGTTTGAAAAAATGCTACATAGACATGAGGGTCAGTCCCAGCTACAGAGTGAGACACCTGAACTTAGGTATTTAGAATGTGGGTTTACTTATTTGAGTTTGGTGCCTCACCACCTGTCACAACTAGTCGATTAATTTACCTAAATCCAGGTGTCTATCCCCTTCCAAAAACTCTTGCTGGTGTCTAGGTTCTACTCCAGGAGTGGTCACCTGTGGAACCTTGTTTTTGATACAATATTAATATAAAATTATTGCATAATGACCAGTTCCTGTGACTACATTTGCCAAACATTTGATATATATATTTGTCTAGGAAAGGTTTTCTTTGGTCTGTAAATGGTAAGTCTCTATGCTGGAACACAGATATATTCCTGAGAAGAGAGATGAAGAGCACTCTGAATCCCTCATGCTTTGAATTTAGCCCTTAGTCTGCATCAATTCCATATGCTGGTGGAGTTTACAGCAGGAGAAGAGAATTAATGCATTCCCACCTCCCCAGGTGTCTTTTAGATTTTTCCTGTTTAGATGAGCTTGCAGCTTTGCTTCAGCTGCAACAGACACATGGGACAAAATCTAAGCCTACTGGTATTTTTCATTTTGATAAAAAAATAAAACCAAACATTTTCTTTCTTAAATCACAAGATAAATTGCTCGGCATCCTACTTATATAACATGTGTGTAGCATGCTATACCTAAATTGTGTTTCTTTAAAAGTAACTGTATCTGAAAGTATAATTATCCACAAACACAAAAACCAAGGTTTTTTTCCTACAAGTCTGAAAGTTTAGCTAAGAAAACAGTGATATGTACTGGGAGGTGTTAGTGTTGTGACTCCAGGATCTTTGACTCCAGAGGAGCAGACTGATCTTATTTCAAATTCTTTCAAGAGCAGCATTAGCATTGATTGCAGAAGTAACCTTAGAAGGAGCCTTTAGACATTTCTCCTAGCTAAAAGACAGTAGCAATAACACTAAATGGTGATATCTGCCTAAGCAAGACAAAGGAAACAATGGATAAAATATTTCAGAATGCTTAAGAAAATGTTTTATTTTCATAATGAATAGAGAAGTTTGTATGACAGTATGTTCTAGATGCCATTTCACAGCAGGTAGGAGTTTCCATCTATGCCTTTTCATTCATTAGGCATCTCAGGAGGCATACAAAGCATCCAGTCCATTATGCATTGGCATAAAATAGATACAATCTAGGATCAAAGACACCATCTACATTAAAAAAAAAAGACTGAAAAATGTCTTTAAATCACCTGTAATTGTACAAAAATGACCAGATTTCCTGTGAATAATCTTTCCTGTGAATTTTCAAGTTTTTCCTTCTTAGGGCAATGATGCTGTAAGAAAAGTGTTTTGCCTTACATGAGATTTCTGCTCTTTGAGACAGGTTGAATACCAAGTGTGACCAGAGGAGCAGTTTGTGAAAGGATTCTTGTTTCATGACTGCATAAAGATTCGAGTAATTCCATTTAAGCATTTTTGAGCAACACACAATTGTAGTGTTGGTCAGGTACTGTAAAAGACTTACATTTCTGAGACTTAAAGAACATCATTATTTTCAGGTAACACTGTGCAGCAGGATTACCCAGTAACTCAGTGGTCTGCAATAGTACTTACAGCATACTCCTCAACTAGTCATGGGGGTTTTATAAGAGTTTATAAAGCAAAATATTAGTGAAAGGCAGTATACATCAGTCTAGTCAGACATCTGTGCATGACCAGAATCTGTGTACCTATTTTTACTAAGTAGCAACACACAGTGTACTTCAGATATGAATAATAAGAATAGAAGATAAGGTTCCGAGGTGTAATAGCAGGTAAGATTCCAGCAGCATTTTACACTAATGCTTTCTAAACTATTTCAGAACAACTTACAGAAGAGACAGGTTTTAATCATTGCAAATTGCCTTCCAAGCTCTCTCAGTTTTGAAAGACAATACATTATATTTATGTATTTTTTCTCACCAAGAGGAAGTTTTGATCAACTTTTGATCTTCAGTAGTTCAGGAGCACTTAGTTGCTTCTGACATGTTGTTTCTGAGAAGCTGAGAGGAAATGTAGCATTCTAAAGATGCTTATTAGCTCCAGTTTAGCATATTTGGCAAGAGCTATGAGGAAAAGGTCTCAAAAGAGAATGTAGAAGTTTGGGAAGGAGTCTATATTCTGGATTACAGACATTATAAAACTGATAGGATAGTTGGGTGTATAGCTGCTTCTTGAACCGACAAATTTGGTTGATAAATAGCTTTATGTGGAGATAGACATTTAAGGATATACATATCCTTCTTATAGAGGAAAAACATGAAAATAAAAAAAATTATCCTGAGTACTATCCAAATTATATTCTGTGGACCTACATGCATTTAGGCAGTGTAAAGATAAACTGAAAGCTGATAATAGGAAATTCTTGAGAGAAAAGGTTAGGAAAAGTTTGATATCAAAATTGATGTGAGAATTTTAATATGTGGCTCACAGAATTGTTTCTTAACTATATGGAGACATTTTACCACCCTATTCACTGTAATTATTCATTCTGCTCTATGAACTGAGTTCAGGCATCTGCAATATGAAAGTGTTTAGAAGAGAATTGGTTTCTTATTTCTTTTATTAAAAATTACTGGTTAATAGCTTTCCATAAGGTGCATTTGTACACACACACAGGCCTTTTCTCCTTCCTTTCAAAAAACTACATGAAAGGGTAACAGGCACAGATCTAGCTAACTCCTTTGAGGATGCCTCAGGGGTAGTTTGTGTTGCATTTTGTGCAGTAATCTTCCAAGGTGATTTCTATGGTAACCTCTATTTGCATTCTTTCAAATGATTGTAAATTCTGACACATTCCATTAAATATTGATAGCAGTGTTTCATCTGCTGGAAACCCACATGGGAATATTTAACTTTATCTATTGTCTGAGACTATTCTTTTGTATCAGCAAGCTTTATACAGTTAAAATGTTAATTAGATTTTTATAACCATTTTTATTGTTCTGCTCTTCATCTAGATTGCTCCAAACACATTTATTTACAATTCCAAAATGCTTCCCTTAATATTCCACAGTATCTTACTCAGAGATTATCTTAATAGGAAACCTCAAAAATGTACTTAAAGGCTTGTGAAACACCTACAGAATCATAATATCGTAGATTTCTTTGGCTAATGGCCAAGTGATTTGTAAGATCAGCTTTTAAGGAAAAGAGACAAGCCTGAAAGAGAAAATGTCATAATTAGTCTCAAAATTGCATTGGTTTCTGAAACATAAAACAGTATGGAAACTATTTGCATAAAGGATTTTTTTATTGCTGAGGTGGGGTGGGGTAAAGTAGGGTAAGAAAAATGGAAAAATAGAGTGCAGGTAGTTTTATCTTCATGAGTGACACATGAAGTATCTCCAAAGGATTAAAAAAACTTCCAGTCCTCTGGAAAAACAGCCTTGCATCACACTAAGGATTATGTGTTCATTTTATATTAAACAGTGTTTGGGGATCTGATGGGTGACTGTTTTCTTATGAAGAAATTAGCAAACATGAATTTACAGCAGAGGCTCTGAACCGCTACTGTTTTGTGTTTCGCATCGCTGCTTACACATTTGAATAGTAAATACACGCTAGATTTAAAGCACCACTAGGTAAAGAAGGCACCACTGCTGCTCACCAGTGTGTAGCTGAACAAAGTGCCAGCATCTGAACAAGTGGTACCAACACAAGTTTAAATTGCGATGACGTTTTGTTATTTGTTCTACTGGCCTACAGGTGGAAAGGGTCACATAGTAATGGGGAACTTCTGACCTGCTTTGCACTTTTGAGCAGGTTCTGTGCTGTGATGTAATTACAGGAGATGCTTTTAGAAAATTGATGCTAATATTAAAGTTTTGTGGGTTCCATTAAGGTCTGGAATCAGAAATCCTTGTGCTGAGAGAGAAAATTGAAAATATTTGATACTAAGATTGGCATTGTGAAGAGAAACAGCACTATACATTACTCTAAGCAGTAAAACTGCAATTCTTTTGAATTGTTTGCTTCCATACCCCACCCCCAGGCCACCTCAATTACAGATGCACAGCTAGTGGGAATTAATTTGTTTGTAGATCTCATACAATATAATGGAATGTATAGATCACATAATGTTATCTTTAAGATCTAATGCATTATTGCCAAAAATTCTCGACCTCAAACTAACCAGTTTAAGCCATGTAATGTCCCTTCCTTCTCCTTTGTTTTTTTCCCAAGACTAGCTTCCTGGGGAGATCATTTTGGAATCTGTTGAAAAATCAATGGTGTGATATTGCAGCCTTATATGATGCATTTAGAAAAATCCTTGGAAGTTGTGAAATGCTGTAAGCAGTGCTCTCCAGGGTCTAGGGGCTACTTTCAGTGCTCCATTATGAAAATCCAGCTGTAGTTCTATTTATGATAGTGCATCACTCTTCAGAGCAAGGGTAGAACATGTCCATTTGCTTCCAAGGCTGATTAGGGATAATATAATTAGGGAGTAGGGAGGTAAAGGGAGTGGCACAGGGGTGGGGGAAGTTAGGTAGGAAAGGAAAAGAGGGAAACCTAGAGGTAAAGGGAAATAGAAGGAAGAGAGAAAATGTTGATCCAGGTTTGCGCTGCCAAAGTTGATTAATGGAAATGAAGTGGCATGTTTCCAGAGTAAATCCAGGTTAAGTACTGTTAAGCACTACAACAAGGCTCAGAATCAGATCTCATAAGCCCTGTGGACTGGAGCCAATTGAATACTGTGGGCACATGGTCCTATAATCACTGGGAAGGCAATGCAAAATACATCTTTGAATTATGCTCCGTATTCTGTGAGGGTTATTGCTTTAGGAAGAACACCAAACTCAAGATGATTTCATTCTACACATAGCTTAAGTAAAAAACCTGTGTTCTGCAGAGCATAGCAGAGACTGCCCAAGCTCTGAACAGGAGTCAGTATGGTCCAGCAGAACCAGGGTTGTGCTGCTGCTGCAGCCTGGCGGATGGAGGAGCACGAGTATCTACCTGGTTCTGATGTACTAAAGTGAGGCAGAGTAATAATACCTTCCTCAGCAGCAATGAGTCTGTGCTTTGTCACAGCAATGATCCAGGATTTGTGACTTTGGGCTCAGCGCTAAAGAATATAAAAATGGCTCTGAACACAAAACATAGCAAATCCTGTTAGGTTGGTGCTGCACCTGCATTAATGAAATTTGATGATCGGAGCTGGACCTGTACCACGTATCTCTACTGCAGCATCTTTCTCTTGCAGCTTACCAAGTGGCACCTGCACTCCGAGCAGTGCTCACTATGCTGGACAAGATGTGCTGTCTGGCTAACTAACTAACCAAAACTAGGGGCAGGTAAAGGTGCATTGCAACAGTCTTCAGGTCTTACCTAGTCATTCTTCATGTAGCTTATTAATGTTAACATGTACAGTACAACCATTGGGTTCATGAAATAGATTTACTTTCCTAGAACCAGACCCTAACCTTTTGAAGCAGTTAAAATACTACTAATTTCAATAGGGACAGTCGTCTTTTACTTATTGTCTGTAGACAGTATGTTTACATACTGTCTTTTCAAAAGAGGAGGAAAATTGTTTTAATTCTATAATCCTACAGGAATGAAAGGGCTTTGGCAGTTCAAAACTGTAATGAATGTAAAAGAAAAATTATTTTATATGTATATGTTTTACAACTGAGACATGAAATTTAGTGGCTCTATGAGATCATGTCCTGTTGGTAGTCATAAACAACATTTGTTTAGTGGGATTTTGAAAAAAACACTGCCATGAAAGCAGAGTAAAATGTTGCCACATTTTTAATCTAAAAAGTCTAGAAGCCATGTTTTTCTAGCATATAATTCTAGAATTAATTAAACTATAAGTACGTCATTTACTCCCCTGTGCAGGGGAGGTGCTCGGGCATTCCCATGGAAACCGAAACATACAGTAATCCACTGAACTCTATGTTGTAGGGGCTTTACCTCACCCCCAATGGATCACGACTGACCATCACTTTGACCAACAGACATCAGAATTGCAACAATCAAGTCTCATTGCTGGATCTGGGGTCAGTGAGATCTTACCGTATCTCTCCTTTCTCTTTCTTCCTTTTCCCTTTTGCATTTTTTTAAGTGGTATTACTGTAGATAATAACAACCAAAATGGCTACATACATGCTTTCCATTGCAATCAAATAGTTCTGAAATAAACTCACATAAAAACAGGCAATCAATCAAACAAACAAATAAATATCTATAAACACCAATCATTCAGTGTCGTTTCACTCTAATTTACCTCAAAGGATCTATGAACAAGAACCTGAGTTATCCTCATCTTCAGAGAGAGGTCATAGCAGTGTCAGGACTATTTTTTTCCCTATGTGAACTAAGAAACATAATTATGGCAGTGCTTCAGGCACCTACAAAATACCAGAGCATAATCAGGCTGAATCACCGTGAAGTGGTGAAGCTCTGGCCCTCATGTTAAGTTTTCCACTGTGGTAACTGAATGAACATAAGTTGTGCTAGTTGTACCAAATGCAGAATGGGAATATGTACCAGACTTCTAGCTGATGTGACAATTCCATCTGCTCTGGGTTTATGTCCCAAAGCCACATAAGGACAAGACCAGTAACTCATATTAGCTCCTTTTCACATAAGGAAAACCTGAATATGTGAGTTAGAGGAAAGACACAGAAAATTCAGTCACATTTCTACAAGAGAATCAGGACTTCAGGGTTTCTCTCTGTAGACATAGTCCAAGATAACTCAAAATTTAGCACTGAAATCAAGCATATTTATACATGCATGCACCTGTACATATGCATACTAGGTTCCCTCGACATACACACAGATTTCAGGCACTTTAGGGTCTCTGAGACCTCCCCATAAGACTACTTTCTAGAGCATGCGGTTAAGGAAGACCCACATTGCCCTGGCTGGAGGATAAGCAGGATCTCCTACAATGATTCCCCTAACATGATTCTTGACAGCTATGTTTGTGCAATTGAACTGTGTTCCAGAGGTTTAGCTTGGAAAATTCCCTTATGAAGTCCTTTCTAATATCAATCAAAAGACAGGCTTCTCCTTGGGCAAAACAATTCACAAGATATGTGAACATTGGACTTTTCTATGCTCTCTTGGAGGAGTTGTCAGGGTAATGAGATCCCAAGCACAGGCAATTAGACACCACTTTGTTCACCCGAAAAATATCCTTAGCACCGTGAAGAGAATAAGGGCAATTCACGGGACAGTGGGAGAAGGGAGGTTGAAGGCTGATATTTGTGCTAAGCATCAATGTGTGTTCCTGATGGGATTGGTAAAAGTTGATAGTTTGTCTATCATTTTCATGAGTGATAATTTCTTTAGCTTTGAAGGGTCAGACCCTCTGTTGGGATGAAGAAGAGGAAGAGAAAGTGAAGAAATGGAGAGAAAGAGCAGCAAGAGGTAAGGAAGGATTGCCTAACTGCAGAACTGCCACCAACAGAATAAACAGTTTTGCCTCGAGCAGGACATCTGCACTGGAGCAGCTATTCATTTACACCCCTTTGTTGTCCCCAAAGCAAAATCAAATGTTTGTACGGCTCTGCTCCAGTTGGGGGGACTGAAAGCGTCCTGTAGTGAAGATAATCTTTGCTTCCCTTTCCTTCAACCCCCAATTCATTATAGATTGCACTTAGAAGGCAAAATTAACAGCTCTGATTCCCAGCATCAATTCTGGTAAATAATAGGGGGCAAGAGCTGTGTAACACCAACTCACTGCTTCTCTACGCAGATTTCACTGACTGGGGAGATGGTAACTTCTAATAGGTTGAACACCCTGAGCTACTAAGGGAAATTTCATACACAGCTCTGAAAACTTAGACTAAATTATGGTCAGTAATCACTCCAGTATCACTGAGAGTCCAGATATAAACTCTGTGACATTTCATTGGCTCTTAAAGCCATCCATTCCCTACAAGTACTTTTCAGTACCACTGCAATTTCCTTCCTTCCTTCCTTCCTTCCTTCCTTCCTTCCTTCCA
>VZTJ01006358.1:222532-277190 GCA_013397795.1 Orthonyx spaldingii | reverse complement strand
TTTTTTGGGTTTTTTTTCCTCCTGCATTCCTGATATTTTATAAACATTTAATTCTTTGGGAGTCTGAGCTGGTATAATTTCCTTCTACTTTGGTGGAAAAGCTTCTGGGCTGTCTTTCGTGAGAAAGTGTGTTGCAGGTGACAGTGAAGAAACGTGGCTGCTCTTATCTTAGTGCTGTCTGGCAGTTCCCTGTGTCTGGAGCTCAAGTGAGCCATAACTGCAAACACTATAGGCTATTTTACAGTGGCCTTACCTTGTGACACATGCTTTGCACTTCTAGCATGAATGACCCAAGCCATTATCCACCCCTTCTATTCTTTAGCTTTGCACTTGGAGTATTACTTTACACAGAATCCTTGTTAATGCTTTTCTCTGATCCACCTCTGTAGGAAGTGTTACCCTATTCCCAGGAGCATATTCATGGATATCCAGAGGAGAGGGTAGAGATAAAAATCAGTCTTCCTGTGTATAAAATGGAAAAAATCCTTCTACAGAATATTATATAAATCTAACTTTCTTTTTTTCTTCTGTTTTTTCTTTTTTTTTTGTTGCAACAATCCCATTTAGTGTATGCTTGAGAGAGTCTGAGCCAGGAAATGGAATAAGTCTCTGCAGACATGGCAGGTATATTTGGTGCAATAGAGGTAGCATGACAGGGCTCTATTACAGTAAATAATACAATTCCAGAAATAACCTATGCGGAACATATTGCTTCTGCTGCACATGTCAGGAAATGGACTTTGATCGATGTTGGTGCAACACAAAACCACATACTAAAACTTTTTAATTATGATGACAGTATAAAAGTGTAGATGGTGCTCACTGGCAGTGTTCATAGCCCTTATAATTAAAAAATGGACGGTGCAGATTAATTCTGCATGCTCTTCATGTTTAACAATTCTTTCCAGTTGCTGCCATCAGCATGTATAGAAGGAATGAGGCACAAGAGAGGGCCTGGTTCTCATCACCTCTGGGGTGTTAACAGGCATCCTCAAGGGGAGTGATTATCTCACGATAACCACACCACCTGGAGCTACCATATTGCTGCTATAAAAATTCATTAATGTAAGAGAAAAACATGTATTTTGTGCTACAGGATGGAGTTAGGAGTTCAGAATGCTAAAGAGCTTTATCAGGAGCTCTAGTTTTCCTCTATTCAACTCCATATGAGAATATTCACAAGGCTACTGTACAACTTTCTCAGTTTTGTAAACTAGAACACCACTTTAGCAGTACTTTTGCAGCAGCCTAGTATGATAGTCAACAATTAAAAAGAGATGGCACAACCATCAGAGAACAGAAAGTCACATACTTCAAATTGCCTTCTCAAGGGGATTATCTCAGTTGGCAGAAGACATTCTACACACAGTTTTTCAGAATAAAAAGCACAAGGAAATTACAAACCAAATTAGATAGGAGTGTCTATAATTTTAAATTTTAAATAGACTAATTTCTGCTCAGCAATGCATTTAGAGTATATTTAATTTGAATTTATCAGAAAAGTATGGAATGAAGTACATGGAAATACAATAACTCATTGTCTGCTGTTCTCTATGGTAATGTACCAAACTGTTATCTCATACTCTAATGACTTTGATGTTAATGGAGTCGTATGCTCTGCGTGACCTCTTCAGTGCTGGATGAATGTGTATGTGGTTTTTCTGTCCATCAGGTTTTATGCTTCACTCTCAACTTTCCTACAAATCTTTTATGTTTGCTTCTGCTTCATTTCCTCTTTAGTAGGAGGGCAGATTTTATTTAAATTAAGAGTTTGTTCTACACTTGTAGGGATAATGTCTTGAATTTTAAATCAGTAAATTTTGAAGAAACTGTTAAATTACTGATGTTGTGAATATCCACTCCCATCCCAAGCGTATTTCTTGCTCATTCATAGAAGTTTATCGATTTAATGAAATTTGGCTTGCCTATCACCCACAGACAACAGGAGACACACAGAAAGCATTGTTACAAACGTCCTTTTGCTGACTAATTTCTGGTTTATCTGTGCTTAGCTTGTTGGGGATGTAAAGATGAGTCTGAGGAACACTCTGTAGATGGTGGTGGGAGCCATAGAGATAGTCAAGAGAATATGGCCCAGGGACTGCTAAGTAGCAGAAAGGCACAGAAAGGTTTAATTTATAGCTGTGTCCTGCTCACCATATGTTTATTGTGGTTAGTCAGCACACACAGAATCTAAGGAAAGCTCATCCTTGGGGGCAGGGAGAGGGAGAATTTGAGGATCATTTGCTTGTACAGTACCTCTTAGACACTTGGGGTCCAGCTTTAGTGCCTAAAGAACAGAAGGCAACTTAAGTTTGTTTTGCATGTGTGTACAAGATAAGACTGTGAAATGTTAACTTCCCTGTCTAGACCCAAAGTATCTGAGCTCTACAAAATACATAGGTGTTTAGATGTCACCTGTACTTGCTAGACATCAGCATATGGCACAACTGAAAAGGTATCTATTCTATCATAGCCTTGAGGCAGGAGAACAATATGTTGCTGCTTACACAGTAGCAGCAGTTCTTAAATGACTATAACTGTGTACAGAGTGGTGGCCCAGCTTCGTTTCTGTGGTGCAGGGAATGGCTAGAACAGAAAGCTCTTCTGTTAAGGCCACTGAGACTTAGGTTTTGTAAGTGGACTTGTGTTTTTATCAATGATGATGAAATTACATAGTACAAAGGACTTTATCCCATTCTGTGAGTGTAGGAAACCATGATAGAGAAAGGAGTCAAAAACATCTTGTGCAACGCCTTATTTCAGGTAGTTTCAGGGAAAGACTTTTGAAGACACATTTTTGCAGATTTCTGGTACTACAAGAATTTGCTGGGAGAATTTCTGTGCCTTTTAACAGCTAATGCAAAAGAGAATGACTGTATAACTGTTCAAGTTGCACTTGAGAGCATGGCTGTCATTTATACAATTTGGCATGTGCAAGTCAAAAGTCTTGTTTTTGTGGTTGATCTAGTTCACCATTCTGGCTTGGAAAAGTACCTACATAAAACACACCACCAGAGAAAGCCCTCTGGGTATTTGTTTTACCCAAGATAGCATCTAGGAGCATCAGCAACCCCTTGTCTCCTATTGATCCCGCCAGCTGCTGGAATGGAAATCTAATCAAAAGTAAATGTTATTCAAGATCTTCATGCAACTTCACTATTATGGTCAGGGCTGGAAAAAGGACTGAACAAGAGAGATGAGAGCGCTTGTAAGATTGGTACTGACAGGGGTTAAACGAGCCTGCAGTGCTCTGTGGGGAGCCAGGCATCAGCAGGGACCTGTCCATCTGTTTGGTTTCTTAAGATTGCTGTAGAGCAGCTGTGCCTTATGATCGATGTCCAAAGGAATAATTTCTTATAAATTTCAGAAGCTAATATGCAGGAGACTTGGCTTTTTCTTCTCTCTTCAAGGATACCTAATGACAAACTCTTTTAGATTGCCATGGAGTGTCATCACGTATTGTTGGTCCATGTTTTCTATAATTTCCGGCTCCTGACTGCACAAGTAACTCTACAACCTGGAAATATGACATTAGCTGATGCCTAAGGCATAGTGTAAAGGTAGTATCCAGTAACCAAATGTGATAAATTACTAATGGCAGTCAATCATCGTGGGTTTGTCATTTCACTCTGTTACTGGTTTACTGTTTTTTTGTGTGCCAGAGATGGTCTAGACCTACAGACTTTGTTGCCTTTAAATGCCACTATATAGACAAAAGAAATCAAATAATTTACTGCATGACATGTTTGTTCTTCCCAGATTTTTAGCCTGACTGATGCTATTAGTTTGTGTGACTAATTTTTCCTTTTTAAGAACTGTTCAGACTTTTCCTGTGAAATACTATTGTGTTCAAAATCTGGCCCTTGCAGCTTTCACGTTAGATTATATGGTTCATGAGTTCTGCTGTGTGAGTTTTTCTTCGTTGTGTACCATAGTTCATGGTGAGCTTCACAGATCTGGAACAGCTCTGCCTTTGATGGATGTTAGTACATTTTCTCAGTGGCTGTCTTTTATTAGTTTCAAAAGATAACAATCTATGTAGCCACACACTCAGGTGTTTATGTGTGTGAAGGGCATCAGGAGGAAAAATGTGAAATCTCCTTCCTGCTCGTTGCCAGATTTTGCCTTTCAGAATATTTACACCTGCTTGGTATATTTAACATAATAGTGAAACTGTAGGAAGCCAGAAGTGCCACCCTGATACAGAAATAGGAACTTCTGATATTGAGTTCATTCATACTTTCTGAACCTCCAAGTCCCTCTCTGCACAATATAAAAATATTCAACCCAAAGAGTTTTCAGATTAATAATTTTAAAGAAAATTGCCTCTTACTCCACTGGAAATTCTGAATTCCTTTGTTATGCCTGAAAGTAGGCTGTTTGGAAACTGGACAGCTGAACTGCATATGCTGCATATGTCTGTTTCTAGATCAGCCCAAAGTGGGAGTAGCATAAGGGTATGGTTCTTGAGACTGAAGGCTGTACATAAAGTACAGCCATTTAGTGTACATAGAAGCTATTTAATGTGTACAAGAGCATTACTGCATATTCTTGAGCACCATCTGCTGGCATTTTCTCATCTAACCAGTATTTGCATAATTGGAAGCATCTTTCTTTATAGAATGTTCCTGAAAGAAGCAGGAACTGAAGCCCTCAAGAAAATAAAGTCTGTTGCTTATGTATGTTTGGAAAGTGGCCATATAGAAAAGGTCTGGAAATGGCTTTGGAAAAGACTAGCAAGATGGTGCATGAAAAAGCCCTAAATGCAGCATAAAGATTTGTACGGTGATGGGCAATGCCTGGAGTAAGGATGTTGGCATTGCCCATCTCTTTTTCTTCTGCAGCAGGTGTGATACCAGCCATCATCACTTGCCAAAGTGCTCTCAGGCCAAGGAAAGGGACAGTAAGGGTTTTTCTATGAGTTATTCAGCAGTCAAGATGTCAGATTTGTTTAAGAATCTCCCAGGAAAACTTTCAGAAAAACATGTGAGGAGGAGGGCAGCAGAGATGAAGGAAGGAATGTTAACATTAATCTATTTTGGCTCTGATGCAGGGATACTCAATATCCACATGTGTCCTCTTTTAAGACCTAGGAACTCAGTACAGTTTCCAAACACATCTGAAGAGATTGTCCATAGTATAGCCAATCATAAAATATTTAAACCCACGCAAAGTAGCTTTAAAATAGCTATCCCAGGTGCAGATACATGTGAAAACCTGTGAAGTCTTTAAAACCCTTCCAATAATTTGGCTGTTTGGTTTTACCAGGTAGCAGTGTTGATTAGTGTCTGTGTGGCCCACCAGTGGTTTAGTCTCATTTCATGAATGTGATAGTCCTACAACAAAAAAAACCCAATAAAACATACTTCTATATTACAGTAAACTTAGCTGCTGTTATATGTTTGTGCATTTTAATTATTTTAACACCTTTTAAGTCTCCAAATGTTTTGACTTGTTATTCTGAGTATTGCAGTGGTATAAGGACTCCTTAGTGGCACTTGCTGTATTTTGTACCTAGGATTTATGGCAATGAGAAGAAAACAAAGAAACACAACACAGGGAATGTTGTTTCCCACAAAAGCCCTTATTTGTACCCGATGTTCCCTAGAGTTCAGTGGAGTGTCAGACATTGCTCCACTCTGCTCTATCCCTTGGTAGTTTTTTGCACAGGTACAAAATACAAGTTTTAGAATTTTCAAAGGTACCAAAGACTACAAAATCAGAAGCAATCATAGCTCAAAAATATTTTTTCAGACTTCACTGGAGAAGTTAATTTCTGGGAGAATAGATGCGCATGAGGAAAAAATATTACATAGTCACTATGCAAAATACCAAACCACTAACAACGACTTTAGACTCATGATTCTTTTTGATGCAGCTCCTTATTTCAACTTCAAGGGGCATCTACCTCTTCTCAGGAGTTCTGCGCTTTTTCTGAAAGCGGGATGAGTACTGACATTTAACACCATTGGGTATTCAAATGATAATATAACTCTATTCAGACCCATTTAAAAAGAATATTTATTGAACTAAAAGAATAGTCAAAAATATGTCCCATATTCTTATTTATCCAGCTATGGCAGATGCAAGTTTAGATTCCTCTTACAAGATGCGTACTTGTGCTTTTTCATCAGCCTGATGCAGCTAGACATAGCAACAAATTTTCCATTGATAGGGAGGATAGAATAACCCATTAAATCTAAGCTTTTTAACTTTACCTTCAGCATAAAAAGCTTAAAACTCCCCAGCACTAATAAGTACATTCAGAATAGTGCATTGTCTATTGGAAACAAAATTATAACTAAAATTTAGCCTGATTCCTGTCCCCAAATACTCCATATTTTTTTTCAGTCAATTGCTTTATTTTCCAGTGTAACTTGTCATTGTAAGGAACTGTAGCAGTACAACTAGTGATTAGGTTTGAGGTAAGTCTTTAATTTGAATTCAAATCCTTCACACAGCTCTCAGGTTTTGTACCTTTTTCAGTGAATAATCTTTCCCTCAGTTCTGAGAGGAAAGTAGTTTACACATTACTATTTCTGTGTATATGGAGAAGTGTGGAAGGATATAAGCAGCATTAGTATTGTTTATAATCATTATCCCTGGTAAGTAAGGAATATTAAGCTCTGACATCTTTAGCCTTCACATAAAACTGTTTTCACAAACCAATTTATAATGTCTTGTCCTCAGAGTTTTATGTAGAGATGGAATAGATGTTAATGTAATAAAATAAAAAAGGAAGGTAGATTAATGGTCTTGTTACTCCTGAACTTCTCAGTTTTACTATGCATTTACTGTCTTCTTCACTCATTTTTTTAACCAGTGTAGAACTGTGTAGTGCTGTTGTTTGTACCAATTTTCTTGTTGCTGAAGGTGCACCAACAGTTTGTTACAGACATGGGTTTTCTGTCAGGAAAAGGAAGGCTTTTCAAAGTGGTATTGATGGATGATAACTGCTTATGTAGATATCATTAACCCCTGCGCATGCAAAACAAAGTTTGCATTCAAGACTCAAGAAACAGCATTAAATTAATGAGCTTAAAACCAAACCAAACAAACAAAAAACAGAGGTAAAGGCACAATCAGATTTCCATTAAAAGGTTACAATTACTTAGTTGTGAGACAAACCTAATATAAGCCCATCTGAAAAGATGGTTTTTGCAAATGCCAAAATGAGGACTATGTGCTGTATCACTTCCTCTTAAGCAGGTAATCAGAGGTTAAGCTGGGCTCAAGTGGACCAGGCCCTGTGCTGACCCAAGACCACTGGAATATAGGACCACTGTCCTGTGAGACTGCTCAGACTGAGACTTTTTCACAGGTAAACCAATGGGTCCAGAATCTGCTTTTTCTTCTTATCTGAAGGGTATGGCTTATAACCTTATGCCAACTTCAAAGACATTTTGTCAGCACAGCACAGCTTCTCTGCTGCCATTTAAGGTAAGGCAGTGAAAGGTTTTCCTGACTTGACAATCCTCAGACTTACCAACCTTCCAGTTTTCTCTCCTTAGAAGCGAAATCTAGAAAAGTTGAACATTTTCTTACCAGTTAAAAAGCTGCCTCCATTATTGCAAACAATAGACAGTTAAAGAAAATTAAACAACACAACGCTACACACACACACAAAAAAAAGCAAAGAAGAAAAAGACATTAAAACCTAGGACATTGTGGCAACTAACAATGCTGAGCATTGCCAGCACTATAAAACAAGTCTTAAAGCAGTTAAAAGTTAAATTATATAACTCAAGACTGCTGTGGCCTGATTGAAAACAATTGGAATTAATGAGAAGCCTCATGTTGTGTGCCTGTGTTATGAGAGGCAAAGACCAGACTGGAACTCAGGCTTATATTGTTTAAACTTGTGACACATTTTTCGACTCCCACAACTGACTAGTCTCCTCAGCTCAGTGTCCAAAACCAGATCCATATGACCAAAAAGAAGACAGTCTTTAGGCCAGGTGCCATAGTCTAGTTGTGTCCACCTTACCCAGCATCCAGTCCTAGGGCTCCCCTGATTCCATATGGTGCCCTGTGTGCTCCTAAAGCATAATTTTTAATTGTGTGTACTCGTGGGCTTTTTTGTCTGATTATTTTTTCAGATCCAAGTGTGCCAAAGGCATGAGTGCAGCTATGTTTTCACTTTATGGAAGTGACTGTGCATATTGCATTCACTGAGTGGCGGTAAAGTCACAGCAGGCAACCTGTTCCTGCACCTGTGAAAAAGTGCCAGTTTTAGCAGGACATGGACATGCCAGCAGAGTGGGTCAGCACAAGACCTGGTCCACCTAAGTTCTTCATCACCTCTGTACTAAATGCTGAAGAGGAACTAACATGACATGCAGACTTTATTTTAGCACTTGCACAATATCATGTTTCTAGGTTGGCTTATATTATTTTCTTACAAGTAGCTGGTATGGGAGGTAGCCTGGGAACTGGGGATCGTGTGTAACTAAATGAGGGTAGCTGCTGTGGGGTGCCAGGTGAACCTTAGTTCCCAGAGAAAGGAGTAGAGATGCTAGCCCCCAAGTGACTTGTAAACTGGGAAGAGCATCCCAGAGCCTAAAGTAAGCTTGGTTAGTGAGATACAAAGCTAGCAATGGGGAGGAGACAGATACCTTTCCACATCTATGGTACCCAAAACCTGCTACCTCTCTGAGTCCTTCTCAGTCTTTCCTAGTCCCCATCCTGAAGTCCTAGGCCTGTTGCTCAACTGTCTCAACACCTTTCTTTTTCTCCCACAGTGCTACTGCAATATACATTGCAAAATCAAATTTTGCTACCCTTCTTCCTCTACACACCATGAAAAGAGGAAATTACCTTCTTTGTCTGTAACCTTGGAATAAAATTCATCTATACATATTCTGCTGAAGAGTGCTGAGTGGCTCTGAAAAAAAATCCCTGTCTACCTTATAGCTAAGCACCAAGACAGTTGTAAGCAGGGTATAGGTATAGTAGAGCTTGGACAGAGGGAGATTTGGGCTGGCAACAAGCTTTACTGCATTTTAAAATAAGAAGGTTCTTGTCATGACAACAGCCTGTTTCTGTGTCCTGATCTGTTGGATCAGGGTCTTATCACTGAACCTCATCTTGAACCTGAATGGAAAATTTTCATCACAAACCAACCCTGCTGAGAACAGAATGATGCTTATGATCTCTGACCCTTTCCCCAGATAATATATTCTGTATTCCAGTAAACGCAAGCTGCAAGTGTCTGTGATATGTTCCAGGAAATCAATATTTTTTTTGAGGAGGAAAACTAGCTTTTCTAGCTCCTCTGCCCTGGTCTGGAGTTGGAAAAGACCTCAAAAGTCATCAAGTCCAACTGTTAGCCCAGCACTGTCAAGTCTATCACTAAAACATGTCTCTAATGCCAAATCTATGTCTTTAAACATTTCCAGATACAGTGACTCAACTACTATCCCTGGGCAGCCTCTTCCAATGCTTGACAACATTTTCAATGAAGAAATTTTTCCTAAAAATGTGTGATCACACTCCTGCTCTCACACAGCCCTACTGGGTGCTGACATACTTTATGGAATTCCTCTCATGTTGCTGGGGAGGCAGTGAGGAGAAACAGAGCTCGCTCAGGTGCAGGGAGGCATTTTTCCATTGATAGTATCTTTGTTCAATGCTTTATTTTAAAATTCATTGTGGATTGATCAGGGAGCGCACTTTTCATGACTTAATGGGTAGCATTATTTGCTTCTGAATTTAACAGTCCTCTAAAGCCACCAGTGCCCTTTAGGCTACAAATGGAATGCTGCTGGTAGATTTGTTTCATTGGATGCCTTGAGAAATCCTCCCTCTAGCCCCAACAATAACTTACTAAGTGAGAGGAATGGGAACTGGGTTTACGCTGGTGCTGGTTAGTATAAAACCTTCCTATCAAAGACACATTACTGTGGAAATCTAGGATTTAGTGGGTCATTGGAAGGCAAGGTAACCATCAGAAAATGCTACAGTTTGGCATCACAAAAGTAGCCTCAATCTATGAAGCTTAATCTTGCATGCAGTGATTCATAGGTACACCATAAAAAAAAAAGTGGCTCTGCAATGGTGAAGTAAGTTCAAGGCTGCTGCAAATGGGGGAAGAATAATCTCAGTGGATGAGAGAAGAGCAACAAGCATGTATCAAGGAAAATTCAGGCTGGATTTGAGAAAAGCCTTTTAAATGGTAGAAGTAGTGAAGCACTGCAATAGATTTTCTGGGGTGGATATGGATCTTCAGAACTGGAAATCTTTAAGAGCTGATGAGACAAAAATATATGAGATAGGACGTCACTGAAGCTGATCTTGCCATGGCGTAAGACAAGCTAGATGACCCCCTGAATTTCCCTTAGGCTATTTTTATCTAAAAGTGTAGTTTTTATTGCACGGCTCTTGACATTTTATGCTTTGCTTGTAATACTGCATTCTGGAAACAAGGACTGTAACTGTCACTTTACAAGTTCCTAACACTGTGATTCTGAAGAAGAATTCTAAAGTGTGGCTAATCAAAAAGAAATAAAGTAAGTCCAAATGAGGAAACAGAGTGATTTTGAGCCATGCCTGTGTTTGTGAATACTTTTAACTGACAAAACTGGGAAGTCCAAAATATAGGGTAGAGGAACATTCTGGTGAATGTTACATACTGTCATGAAACTTGCATTCCAGTAAGAATTAAATTTTGCTAGAGGCAGAGATTTTTAAAGGCTTCCCACTGCCTGAAAAACATGGAGGCTGTTGTCTATGCATATTTATTTATCCCTTTTTCACCAGGAAAACACTTTTACAGCCATTACAGCAGTGCTTTAGAGAGTTTAATATAATTGAGATGCTGTAGGCAGGGGAAAAAATTGTGTTTTGGAGGTGGAGCTCCCAAAGGAAACTAAGTTCTGGCTCCAGCTACATTTTCTTGCTAGAATCCTGCGTTTTAGATAAATGTCAGACAGGAGTTTGAAGCTGAAAATAGAAGCAGATGATGAAAATAATTCTAATCGCTAAAGCAAGATACAGAAAAAGCAGAATAGGAAAGTGGTCCTAGGTGGAGCTAATAAATCCATGTCTGACAGCCAGATACATTGGAGTGTACAAATTATATGCTTTTATCCAGGGAGATTTTTTGAGTAAGACTGAGATTTTAATGTGATTGCTTTCTTGTGACAATTAGAAGGAACTGCATTATTCGTTGCAGTGAGAGGGCACTGAGCTAAGGTCACTGAGTGCTCAGTCTTCCGCACTGCACTTGAATCACCTTCGGTAGCAAATTGCATGCTCCATTTTAAACAAGAAAATAGAGGCAAATCACAATAGCTGAGAAAGAATGGAAGCATGCACAGGCTCTTCTGAGTGTAGATGAACACTGAATGTCATGCTAAGAGAATAGCTAAAGGACAGTAAGAATAAAAATGACATATCCTATTTATATTTCTTTGTGTATTTTAAAATACAGTTCTATTCTTGTGTTATTGCTGAAATACATGGATATTTAAGTCACAGGAAAAAAACAACACAAAATGCAACCCCTCCTTCCCCTATACCCTCCATTTCAGCGATTAAAGTAGTGTGTATACTTTGATGTTTTAAATTCTAATTCCTTTGTTGTGATTTTTATGGTGGCTTTGAAGGTTACTTTGTAGCTTTTTTATATTTTCTTTCCTAATAGTTTTATCAAGACATGCTTCTATTACAGCTAAGGCACTTAAAGGAAATACATTATTTAAATGTGAAATGGAAAGAGAGAAAATGTAAGACTACAGTGCATTTTTCATTGTCATTCACAGACAGAACAACTCAGAAGATATAAAAGAAATTATGCAAGAAACGGCATACTCTCTTGTCTTATCTGCTAGCCACATCCAGATGTGGTTCTTCCACCTTTAACTAACACCAGCTTTGTTTTCAGAATACAAACAAGTAAGTATATATGCATTATAAAGGGGAAAAAAGCAAGGCACAGATTTGAAAAAATGGCTGAACAAACCTACTGCTTCTGACAGTCAAAAAGGGTCCTTCTTTCTAACTGCTTCCATGCATTTATACTATGCCAACCATTCTCAACCCAATGCATTTTATTATAATAATAATTGTTCTTTATTGCAGTAACATGTAAGGATTCCAAATAGGGTTCAAGACCCTATTATTCTAGGCACCATCCATGTGCATAATAAAACCATCTCCGCTGTAAAGAGCTTACGATCTTGACATATGACAAGGCATAACAGTAAAAGAGAACAAACAATTGCAGAGGAGGGGTGGAAGAGAAGCTATCAAGAAAGCCAATACACAGGGTGTGCTAAGTAGCAGTGTCTGAACACTAACTGATTAGCTATTGTCAAGGGCTTTGTGTAATCTGTAGAAATAGTTTTTCACTGTGCTTTCTATATCACTTAGTTTCCAGTTTATAAAATGCAAATGTGGTTGTTACACCTCTTGGATAAACTGCTGGGGGCAGTGGGGGAAGGAAAACTGAAAGATGGAAATTATGTAGGATCTCTAAAGGATAAGACATATGGATAGGTGAGCTTGGTGCCAACTATACCTGACACTTGTACCCAAGTACATTAAGGGAAATTTCACCACTTTAATCTTTAAAAAGTCTAAAGGAAAGTGGGATCTCTTTTGATGTTAATACCTTTACCATACATCTATTGCAGAAAACAATGCATATATGCACAGTTTGTGGGTGAAGTATCTTATTTTTTGCCCTTGTTTAAGGGTTTTTAAAAAGTGAACATAGTAATTTGGATGTATGGTAAAACAAGACTGAAATAGCTTTGACTGAAATACAGAGATCGAGATCTCAATTTTCTCTTCCTATTCTTGAATTACATGATCATAACACCCCTTCCCAGAACAGAGTTTATATGGATTTCCTATAATACACATGGGTGCTAGCATCCTGTATATTTTCTGCTAGTCAATTATTATTTGAGCATATAAATGAGAATGGATTACCACAGAAGATGTGAAAGTAGAAATGAAGACAGCTGCATTTTTGTTTTTTTTTTTTTTTTTTTTTTTTTTTTTTTTTTTTTGTCTCAGCAAAGCCTTAAGAGAAACTCTAAGTATTGGCAGTTCCTCAGTTTAAGATACTAAATGTAATGTTTCAGGAGTATTATTGTTTGCTTTTTGAAGTGAAAAAGAAGTTGTAGAAAAAAATATGTAGTAGACAAAATACATTAATATGTCAAAAAAAGATGTCATTTAATAATATTTTCTCCATGATGTGTATACAGAATCAGTATAACATTATGAAGTCCTGGCTGGGCCATGAGGAATTGTGCTTGCTCAGTGGAGAAATCCTGTGATGCCTTTGCAAGTTGCTAATTTTCATAATGGTTCAGACAGCTCCCTAAATTTTTCTGTAGTTTTCTCTTTTGCTCAGGCAGCACTTCCTCTTCCTCACTGGCACATGTGCATTTTGCCATCAACATCCCTGTGAGTGATGCTGCCAAGACCCTGCATGTCACACGGAGCTGTACAGCGATGGTAGAAGTTCTGGGGGTGCCTCACACAGACTGTCTGTGTCTGATAACTGAGATAACTGATAACCCATAACTGAGAGTTATCTCAGGTGTCTAATGCTGAACTGTGCTGCGGATCTGTTGGCTGTGGGGTGGGAACACCAAGCCAGGGGCTGTGACTGCAGTTGCCTCTTGGGGACCAGGATACTTCTGTGAGCTGCCTTGAATTTGAGAAGATTGAAGATGCTAAAGTGCCTGCAGAGCTGAGGAGATAATGTGGCTCCCAGGGGAACACGGCTGTGGTTGTGGTAGCAGTGAAGAAGGCTCACGGGTCCAGCTTTTAATGGCCAGACATGGGCTGAGCCACTTTCAGGAAAGCATTGGTTGAATTTAGGCAGTTAGTCTCCTAACTAGCCTGGAGGTGGACTTCTCCAGAGGGACATTCAGAGCAGACTCATGCACTTTCTCTCAAACTAAATTCTGTGTAGGCAGTTTAAAGTTATTCAGCCCTGTCTCTGGGGAATGATCTTACTGAAAGTGAATCCTACAACTTTGTCATCTTGTTTTGTTAATAGAGTTAACATAAAACTTTACTATATGTTAGCATAAAAGTGACAATAAAACAATATTTGCAAGTAGCTTTTTCCTTTGGGCTATGAACAGGAATATGTCTGTGTAACTAATTGTGCTCTGCATCGTTCTCCATTGGTGGATATTAGAGAAGGGCTTTTTCAATTCCAGTAACTATTGCTACCAACAAGTTTTGCCCCAGTCCAAGATAGCTGTCACCTCTGGAAATCAGTGATCATTGTGAAGTGCTTTTCTCCTTCCACTGAATTCCTGTAGTTCTTTGGCAGTTTAATCCAGGTGTCCTTTAGATGGGTAAAATAAACTGTGATGAATCCCACCTCAGTGCTACCTCCTTTGAAAGGATGTAATGAGTAATCAGCAGAAACTCTGTGGCAAAGCATCAGTCCTTTAGAAGTACTTTTCTGAAAAAGCTTTAGCTGGAAAACTGAAATGCCTGGTATCTCCTCTCTGGCTTAATGTGTTAAAAGCATTAAATATATGAGTCCTAGCTTTTGCCCTTTTCCTATATTTTCCTCCTGGCTAGATCAGGTGCTGCCTTCTTTGACGTGATGGCTTTGATGTATTGTTAGAGTTGTTATTTACAGGTGACAGGGAGCCTGGGGAACCAAATCCAGCTGAGCACTACACTAGGCAGTGGCTTGTCTGAGAGGTAGGTACTGCAATGGTGACTCTAGCTACCATTTTCTCAGATTTAACCTTTCATACACAACTGTTTTGTTTATGAATTTGAAGATGCTCTTTTCTATTGTCTGTATCAAACACGTGCACACACACACACACGTGTATGCAGATGTGTACATATAATCTGTGTATGTGCACACAGGTGTGCTTTTGCCCTGAATCTGTGAAACAAACAAATATTCCTTTCCTGCTCAGCTGAATTGTGTTCCACTGTTTGCCACTGTTTTACAAGGTGGATCTTAAGAATTTAGCAGAAAAAATAAAACCCATAGGGAAAAAAAAGCTGGCTTTCAATCCAGTCAGTGTCAATTAAAAGGGAGCCTCTGATGCAAATGCCACATCAGCACCAATTTTGTCACTAAGAACTTTAAGATCAGAAGCAATTACCTTCAATAGCACCTTGTTTTTATGTGTCTACCCTTCATAGCCTTGGCTAGTAACTCGGCCTACACCATAATTTACACTGACATCTAATTTCAGTGGATCTGCAAGCAATCTAACTGAAGATGGAGATACTGAAAGTGAGGAGTCCTGCTTTATCACCACAGACATAAAGATTCATTATTTTTTGCCAATTCAGAAAGTGAGACTTATGGGAATGAAGCTTTTTTTCATGTGTGTATGTGCCTGTTTTGCATATCTCATTACTTGAATTATTTCCTGGTTTAGGCAAATGATTGCTGCCTTTAACTAGATGATTAAACACTCTAACAGCTCACAAAGGAAAAAAAAAAACCCAGCCAAGTGCTACTAGCATTCAGTAGATTTACCATTTCCAAGTGTCTCTGCAAAATGAGAGCAAAAGAAAAAGAGTGCATTCATTGCTAATCATATTCTTTGAAGTATAGTAGAGACCTGGCAATTTTATATTGTGCGTGAAAGTAACAGTATTAGACTAAGATTATTTTAAAAAACACTTTTATCATTTTCTAACTGACAGAGAGGGCAGGTCTGCCAGGCATGCAGGTTGATGTTTCCTCGTGAAACAATGAAAGAACCCCACAATGATGTGATTAATGACTTGCATCCATTTTCTCTGATCCTCGAATATAGAAAGCAGAGCTGATCTCTATGCTATTATCCAGCCTTCTATTCAGACTGGGCTAATACCAGCACAACTTCTTTTGTGACGCTTGTTCCCCAAGCCAAAAAATTTGCATATCACAGAGAATAAGGTTACGTAACCCAGTTGTTGATTTTGATGCTGCAAAGAACTGTCATGGTTGTTTTTGTCACAAAGAGTGTGGTTTTAAAGTAGGTGTTAAAAAAACATGTATTCTTGCTCGTTGTTTTACAGGATGCAAAACTGCTTATTATAAATACATAATTAGTAAGAGAAATGCTTGTGCGTTGTATGTCAGCATGTACCTTTTCAATTAGTGTTACACAGATGGTGAAACAAGAAAATTGTTACTAAAGTCAGCGCTTGCTTCTCTGTTTGAAAATGCAATTGCCCTTACAGCTCTTTCACAGGCTTCTTTGAGATCGTTGTAGGTCACTTTCTTACAAACTCTTGCAGAACAGTTGTAAATGCCATAAATCAAAAGTTTAGGTGACTTATGCTTTTGGTTCATGTTCTTAAGGTCTGCCAGAGAAAGTGACCCGTTTCAAATTGGACCAAAAGACAAAGAGCCTGAACACTGAAGGACACTTGAGTCTGACAAGTGTTGCATAAAGGACCATGATGCTGAGGGCAGTGTACTTGCTTAGCACATGACTTATCACTTTTGTCCACTTTCACATGAAATGATCACCATAATGGGAGGAAATAAGGAAGAAAGAACCTGCTGTGAAGAGGGACAAGAAACATGGGAGGGAGAAGTTCTTACTGATGACTGTAGTAAAAGTATTGGCTGCAGGTTCTTAAAGTATAAACCAAACTGATGAAGGGATAAAAAAGGACAGTTTTACTGCTTTAGTTTCTTGCCATTTTTCCATGATGGGAATGCAGGTTTTCTAAAGCATAACCTGTGGTACAGAAGTTATAGCAAACAAAAAAATAAATACCAATGCAGATGAATATACAAAATTGACTCAGATTCCTGAACTCCTAGTACTTAATCTTCTACTGTAACACAGCTGAATTGGCAGAAGTGGAAATGCATTTGGAAAGTTCAAGCATTTTTAATCCTGCTGTATATATTGAGCTATTAATTCTAAATTACAGGGAAAAAGCACTGTTTTGATCAGAAGAAACATTAGCACTTTCCCTACAGAAAACATTCCACCTAGTATCATTTAAGCAGCCTTAATTAATTTAGTCAAAGGAGTAATAAAATTAACTTAAACACCAACAGTTAGGTTGTATGTGGTTGCCCCACACAAAGGGCATTGGGAACCAAAATTTTTTTGATCTTTCAAGATGCCTTTTGTTATCCTAGGTGTTATCCTGTTTGCAGGGCAAATGCAATAAGTATGGAAATTTAAATGGCATCAGGCATAACTGCATTTTTCCTATATACAGACCAAAGACTTCTTTTTGTCTTCCTGGAGGGCTGGCAAGTCAGTCACAACCATATAACACACTCATGGGGATGACTTGCACCTGGATAGTAGGCAAAACCCATTCCTCCCCTGCCCTGCACCTCCACAATCCCCACCAAGGGAGATGTTCTGAATGGTCTCACTCCCCCCATCAGACTTCATTAATCAGGTTCAAATGCTCTAGTCTTTCTTTAGTGGAAGCCTCTTCCAGATACAAGGCAGCCTTCTCAGGGCTGAAGTTATTGAGGCAGAACAGAGACCGATGACCATTTCACCTTCCTTGATTGATTTTCTTAACAGTTACAGAAATGAAGGTCCTGAGAGCTCTGAAGGATAGCAAGGTCTTTACATCATTCTTCGGTGAACCGTCAGTCTTTCCCTTTGCTTTTTAGCTCTCCATTGACTTCTAATAACCTTTCTGAGACACCAATTTATTCCATTAGAACAGGAGCTTTCCACATGAGAGTTTCACAGTACTTGGGGTACAAGTTAAAGATAAGTTTATACTACTGATTTCAGAGGATATAGACATAGGCAAAGCCTCCTTGAGCCTTCCAGACAACCAGACTTAACTACTTCCAGAAATTCTTTCTATTCGAGATTTTGAAATTGGAAACTTCATTACAAATGTAATTTTTGTGCACATTTTTAACATCATTTAAGGCAGCTGTGATAACTCCTTTCAATAACATTTTGTATGATTAGCTCTTCACTGCTGACCCAAAGATGACCCATCATTTTTGCCTTCAAAGGTTTTTGTTAAAGAAACTTGTCAAATGCAATATGCAGAAACATCTGGGGCTTTTTTTTTTTTTTCTTGATGTAAGTCCAGGTATCTTTTATTCACTATAGTAATAAAATAAGACCTTCATCTGAATGCAAATCTGATGCAGGGGTTTTAGAAAAATCTGGCATGATACCAGTCTTTCCTTAAAATAAGTTTTGATATAAACTAGTTCCACTTTATCTGCGCTATTCCTTCATATTTTTTTCTTTACTCCCTGTCACACTGCTAATGTACAGTGCAACTGCACTGCCTTTATATATATTTATGGTTTTCTGAAGAAAGCCTATACCTGCTTCCCATCAGGATTGCTATTTCTCTATTTTTCTTTTATAGCTGTTACAGCAGTTTAATGTCCTGTACTATTCTCCGCTTTGTTGTCCAGGCTTTTTGCATTAATCAAGGAACATTATTTCTCTCAGGAATCATCCTATTTCCTACATGAATTAAATTCAGTAACTTCCATGAGCTGCATTGACTTATACTCTCATTTATTTTTATATTATTGCTCTTTTCTTTTCTTTTTTTTTGCTGTATATGTTTCATTTTGTGGGGGGGATTTTTTTTAATCCTCCTGCCTTCTGTGCCTTCTTATCCATTATTGCAGTCTTGTTTACTCGGCTTTTCTCTTCTCTGTGTATTGAAAACCAATCTGAATTATGTCCCAAAAATATTCTTGATTTCCATGTTTTCTCGTAATACCTGCCTACACTCAGGTTGTAGAATCTTGGTACTCCAAGGACTTAACAGCAGTCTGTCTGATGAGAAGGTGCAGAGACATCTTTTCTATTGCAAAGCCCCTGACAGACCTCTAGGACTCAGACCCTTTGGGGACTTGTGCAGTGTTGCATGCCCAAAACCCTCTGGCAAGGATGCCCATTGTTTTGCCACTTCTTAATGTTGGTCTGTGAATAAGATCTTCCATACAACTTAAGTATCTTTAGCATTACCTTGATGGAATAGGCAGTAATCTGGTTTTAATAATCATCACATGTATGAAATGTCTCACTTGCCAGTTCCCTGTGTTTACCCCTATAGCCAAGAAATGGTAAGATACAATAAATATGTATGCAACACAAATATTAATTAGTCACTTACTATATTTAGAGAAAGGAGTACTTGCATAAAAGAAAATCTGTATGCTAGATCATCTCTAAAAGGTTTCTTTTTTTCTTTCTTTGATCAAACAAACTGTCAAGATGGTTAGATGGACTTGCACATACAAGATTTTATTACACAAAATATTTCTCCAACAATATTGCGTTCACCAAAGAGAGCCCTTATTTTGAAGATACATATTACCTGATGTGCCATCAATTCCCCATGAATTTCTCCTCACATTCAGACATTCAGAATGTAAATTAATATCTGAAGAATTCATGTGAACTCTAACTTGGCTTGGATTCTTGTCTGAATAAACTTCTGAAAAAGATTTATTGAGCTAACTAATTTTCATAAAGATTTGTTCTCTGTGGCTATAATTTCTAAAGCCACTGATTACCTAGGGTTTAGGCTGACTATCCTAGTTCATAACTAATCACAAATATAGAAATCACTAGGGAAATGCTCCTTTCCCCTAAGTGAATAGGAATCAACAGGCAAATAAATCATCATCATCATCATGTCCCTAAATTTTATTTCTAACAAACCCTATAATTCTCCTTACTCTTGCTTATTCCTGTCCTTTTCTAGAAAGTAAAGATTGTCCTAAAATCACTTCAGAGCTCACTTCTTCTAATATCCACCAGAAACATATTATCATTGAAATCCTTTGCCCGGAAGGGATGTCTGGAGCTCCTTTAATCCTGCTTAAACTCAGTTTCAAAACTTGATCAGAACCATTTTGAACCAATTGTGAAAATTTCCAAGCATGCAGATCCTGAAACCTCTCTGGGAACTTGTTCCAGAGCTTGATCACTCCCACCATGAAGATGCTACACCTGGTGACAATTTGTAGAGAAGTCTGGTTCTGTCTTCTCTGTAGCTCACTTTTAGGTAGTTGAAGGCAGCAACCTGAACTCCTCTCCTCCTACCCCTGCTCTCCTTCCCCCACCATTGCTTTCTTTTATCCAGGCTGAACAAATAATTTCCCTTTGATCTCTGCATGTCATGTGCTGTAGTCTTTCTAGTAATGTGCTAGGAGGATTCAAAGCTGGAGACTGTTTTGGATTGAGCTTCACAAGAGCAAAACAAAAGGAGAAAACCACTCTCATACCTTTTGGACACTTTTGCTGCCCAGAATGCTGTTATTCTTCACTGCCATTAGAGTGCACTGCTGCCTCATGTTCAATTTTCTGTCCACCATGTCCTTTGGCAGAGCTGATTTCTAACCAGTAACCTCCAGCTTTGCTGTTACCTGGGGTTAATGTCATCCCAGGCTCAAGACGCTGCCTTTGCCTTTGCTTTCCTTCACCTTCACAGGTCAGCTGTTCATCCATCTGTCAAAGTCCCTTGCTTCCCCTCCACTATATCAACTGCTCCCCTCCTGTGTTGTTGATAACAAGATGATCCTATCCCAAATGTATTTGGTAGTATCAGTTCTTGTACTGAGCAATGAGAGTCAGTTTTAATCATATGCCTGTTAGATTCTGAACTGTTGACTGCACTTCAAGTGCAATGATCCAGCCAATTTTTCCCTCTTCTTGAAGTTTGCCCTACCTCTCCACACCCGTTCAGCATGCCTACAAGAATGCTCTGGGAGACTGTGTCCAAGGCTTTGCTAAAGTCAAGGTAAATGACACAGACTGCTTTCCCTTTGTCTGCGGAGCCAGTCATTTCATCATGGAAGGCAATCAAGATTAATTAGGATAATTAAGGATAATTATAGATAAAGGATAATTATAGAATTTTTCCTACCTTCCATCAACTTCAGAGCCACATTTTATATCCTTACTTTTGTGGCTACACTGCTATTCCCGATTCTCAGTCTGCACTGGTGACAGACTTATTAATTTCTCTTTCTAATTAGTCCCCAGTTGCATAGATTTGACTCCCTTCATGAATCTCAGGTAGTCTCTTCCTGCTTCATCACTTCTTTTCCCTTGAAAAATCACTATATCACCCACATTTCTCTTTGGTCTTCAGTCTCTAACTATATCTGTCTCCTATAACTTCAGAGTCCAGTTATTTTATTAGTGGTGTTGCAGTTTCTGGTTGACTTTTCATTATACTTCAGAGCTTCAAAGCTCTTTATACAGAAATACATTGATAACTTGGTTGTATTTACCTTTGAGTAGATTACTGGCACAAATATTGCTATATGTGAACTTGGCATGGAGCTATGCACTAGCTTAATCATAGCTATTAGATATTTCAAAAATATACTTTGATTTACACAGAGTAGAACATGCTTTACATATCTGACTCATAGGCAGGCTAACATTGGTGCACAAATTTAATATGCAAGAGATGGAACTGCACACAAGCTGAACTGCTCTATAGGTTTGTAGCAGGGAAAAACTGCATAACTACGTTTGCAATTTCAGTTGGTGGATGCACAATTTATATGCATAAGCTGCAGATGTGGGCTTTAAAAGAAAATAGTAACCTGCTGTATATCTTGGAGTTTTGGCAGGCTTTGATTTGCACCTAGGTAATTGTCTTGTACTGCAGACCTGAAGGATCATTTATAAAGCTTTTAGATGGTGACCACAGCAGTATTTAGGTGTAGAAGAGATTATTGTAGTAAATGAATCTTGTCTAAGAAATAGCAGAAGAAAATTTGTTTGGCGTTCAGTTAAAAACACAATGACTTTATCATTTTTCTTGACTCAGAATTTTGGCTGTAACTCTTCTGGCTCACACAGTTGCAAAAGAAAAAAAGGATACATGCTCCCCTATCACTCTACTTCTTAACCAGAACCAAGAAATTATGTTTTAGAAGAAACCATTTAAAGGACGACCAATTTCACTGCAAGCATCTAGGTCTCCAGCAGTTTAGCATGACTGCTATGACATCTGCAAATATGTATCGTTGCTGCAGTGTGCCTCCTAGTGTTTCCTATAATTCCGTGTCAGAAACCACATTACTTACTGCCTGCTGAGTTCAATACTGTATTCCAGTACTTACTGCCGTAATGGACATATTATGCTCACCAAAACAGTATGCCTGGGAAGATAGGTAGACACTTCTCTCTGTGTGCCTGCAAATGCAAACTGCTCAGACTTATGCGGTTTTATCTACACAAGAATGCATAATTGAGCGAAGATATATATATATATATATAAAAATATATTTCTTGAGACAAAAATGCATCATGGCATTTGTCTGGACATTCTCATTGTCCAATGTATTATTTTTGAAATAGATACCTTCTTTTTTCCTGACTAATAACTTATTTCAGCAAAATGGACTTTTTTTCCCATGGAAGTGGATTATGACAAATGGATAGAAAGTGCTGCACTTACCTCATGGGTTACTTTTCAAGTAACTTCATAGTCCGATTGAGCATTCTTGTCCTTAAAGCTGACAGCATCTGAAGAGTAGGTGGCAGAGACCCTACTGTGGGTACCTAGCATTTCATTCTCTCTGCTTAAGGCAGTATCAATGGGACCAAACTGTTCGTGTCTGTACTGGGAGAAAGGCATTCTAGTCCCTACTATTGATGGGTGTCTGGCAGAGCTGTTGCATTGCAGCCTCATTCTAAACGATTCCTATGCAAGGCCAGAACTGATGTCCACCCATCCCACTGAATGCCAAAACCAGACATGCAATAAATGAAACAGACTGAAAACAGCTAAAAGACAGCTAAATACAGCTAAAAGGCAGGAAGGTTCTTATGGAAGTGTTGCCAAGTTGAAACTCTACAAGGTATAATGGAATGCAAATAGTTTTCTGCATTTTAAAAGATACATTAAGCATAGTTTAGAAAGGAATCTTAAAATTAAAAAATTACAGCAGACTAATTGCATAAAAACCTTTAATTTAGTGCTTTTTCCATCCACATGGTTCTGCCTTCTTTTCTTACCAGATTAAATACAAATTTTTCCCTAGCAAGACCCCTTTTTTTTGTCTTAAATTGAACTTTTACACCCCTAACTAATCAAATTCCATTTTCTCACCTCATTTTTCACTTTCTCCTGTGCTTTTACACCAAAGAAAGACGGAATAAAAAGTTCAGATTTTTTTCTTTTTTTTTTTTTTTTTTTTTGAGAAAAAGTCGCCCTGGAGCAGGCTTAGTCTGAACAAGAGTGTTAGTCAGAACAAAATGGTTTGTTCATAGTTATGAGCATCTCAAAGCAGTGTTGTATACTGGGAAATACTGAGCAAGTTTAACAGTAGGTTTGTTTCCAGTACTGCTTGGTGTATCTAGTTAAAACCAAGAGAGGAAAAGAAATAGCTTAAAACCCAATCAAATCCAACTTAAACAGTGTCACTCTTACACTTTCAATTCACCATGCCCACTTTTCTTGTCACTATTAACTGTCACTGCTTTTTCTGCTAATGTTAGCAAACCACATGATTCAGATTTAGAGGAAATAATGGTGTAGCTGTCCATCAAAGAAAACAAAGAAATGGTTATTTATAAGAAATGAGAAGGACAATCTGAAGGAAGATCAACAGTCCTCTGATTTTTAATCTGTGGCAGTATGTCATCAGTCTGAAGGTGAATGTCCAAGAGGAATAGTCTTGAGTATTTCTATGAGTATTTCTCTGATATTGGAAAATAAGGCCAAGATCCATCTGAATACTTTGCTAAATGTATTTGAAAGATGGAGAGGTAGGAACAACAACACCGTGTGTATGCATAACTATGCTCAAACAAACCAAACGTGTATTTTAACATGTTGGCATAACTGTGGATCTAACCAAAAGTGGAAAAGTGAAGTCTAAGAAGAAAACAGTGCAAGAAATGGTGGAAATGTAGTTGAACACATGAAGAGAAGATGTGTCATTGATGTAACCAGATACAAAGAAACAATTTTTTTTTTTTTTGTAACAGAATTTTGTGTAGGATCACCAAGACATTGTTTCCTTGTTGGAGAGACACAATTCAGGAGTAATATAGGGCTATCTCAAATTTAGACTGAAAATTCAGGTCAGGTAGCAAAATAGAAGACAATATTTATATTCCTTTTGGATTGTTGATTTAGTGAATGATTTGACCAAAAAGCCCAGTTTAATAGTACAGGAACACCAGATGAACAGAACTTTACAAATCAGTTGCAAATGGTACCTCTGAAACCTTATCAAATAAACAGCCACTTGCAAGCAACTGGGAGGACTTGTGTTTTCAAAATACAGATTTTTCAAGTAAGGGCAGGGCTCATACTGAGAAGTTTGACCTCATATTCTGATTTAAGCTAATTTCTACATGAGAGATATTGTAGTTCTGTGATAGATGGCTGCAGTCTGCTTGACTACTACTAGATTTCCCAGTATTGAAGACCTAACCCTAAAACATATTGCCATTATTGCTGGGTGTGCTTCTATTGATGCCAGGAAATATTTATTTATGCTAGCTATGCTATAGTTGAAGTAGGACAGCAAGGGTTATGTTTTATTCACCTTTAGAAATGAAAGATACTGGAAGTCTGGAGGAGGAATGACTTAGAAACCAGTCTCTTTCAGACAGCCTTCCTAAACAAGAGAGTGATGTTCACATAAACATCTACTCTGGCTTTTGGACTTCTACGAAGTGAACAGAGAAAAAATGCTGGTTCTATTAAGTTGTGAGCAATAGGTATTACCTGGATACTTTGCAATCTTTTGGACTTTTCTAGTTAATAGGATTTATGCTTCCTTCTTTGCAAGATTTATGTTTCTCTTATGCTAAGAGATACCGTATTTCAGTGCTGTGAGACCTAGAATGATGTCTTACTGCAGCAATGAATCTATGCAGATGACTGTGAGAGGAGAAACACAGAGACAGTTAATTCATTTTGAAACCTATATATAATTTTACATATCAACCTGAATCTGTGCCTATTTAATAGTATCATTTGCATTTACCATTTCATATGTGTGCTTCATTACGCTGGCATTTAGATTGATTTACATGACTGCAGCCACATGAACAGATTTTTTGACTCTCAGGCTCCCTGTGGCTTTTTCAATACCTGTTTGCTTTGATTCTTTTTATTACAATGGTTAAGAGGTGACACTGAAATAGAGCAAAAAAATCTTGGATGTTTTTAGGACCTGATATGAAATTGTAGTCAGGGACACATTCTTTCTACCACCGTAATCCACAACAGGAAAAGACAAATTATAAATGACACTACTCCAGCTGACAGAATGCTTGTAAGATTAATAAAAGTGGGACTGCTGATTAACTGGATCACTCCCTGAATGATGATATAAAAAGTCTCAGCAAATGCCAGAGTTCTATTTATTAAAAATGCTTAGGAGCCTGATATTGGTGTTTGGCCTTTTCTGTTGAATACACTTTAAGGATTCAAATTCTGCTGCGAGCTGATTTAAAATAGCACTGTAGATATAAAATTAATTTCTTCATAGCATTCCTCTTGAGAATTAGGCTTAATTTGCCAAGATAAAAAAATCACAAATGTTGATCCATCATTATCTGAAGTGTACTGCACACTTAGTTTTTATGTAGAAGAATAGCATTACAGAGCCAATTTGAGAAGTTGGATGAAACCACATCAGTAATAAATATGGATTGTTTGCAGTTGAAATTGGCTTTAAATTGCTTCCTTCAGTTTTCTTCTTTTTTTTTTTTACAGACAAAAATGTTGCATTTTTTAAGGAACAAGAACCATATAGTATTACTAATGAAAATATAGAAAAGAATTTTCCTTATGGATTACTCCCTAGATATTACATGTCTAGCTTTTTTTTTTTCTATAAAATATTTTTAAACTTTTTTTCAAAGCATAAATGCCATTAAGTTACTAGAATATTTTGATCTATGGATTTGATTTCATATTTCAATGGCAGGAATTCACCTGGACAGATCATCCATTTAACACCTTGAAGTTAATGAATTTGTAGTCTATTTACCTCGGAAAATGTGAAATACTTGAAATGACAAAACCCCCCATATGACCTGGGTTTCATAAATATAAACAAGGCTAGGCAGCTTTTAACCCTTATTTTCTGTGCTCAAAAGTGCATCTAATCTTGTCCAATATCTAGCATATAAAAAAATCATGATCTCACAAGGTAATAAAGGCACTAATACTTAATGGAATCCACTGGATTCTTGCAAGATGAAAAAATATGATCTTATTAAACATTTATGATGCTATGTGCAGTCCCAATCTTAAATGCAATAGGTAGCCTAAAGAGCAAAACTGAGCCAGAGACTGTTTGCACCAGAGAACTATAAGCCACATTTACTGTTTTAGTTTTTTGAGGCTCTGTGAATAAATGGATGCTTTTAGGTCCTCTCACTTGTTGCTCTAGTTTCATTTCTGTGTTCAGTGGGAACTTTTGTTGAGAGAAAGCCAGTTCTCAGTGCAACTCAGTGAACTGTGAGGCCTCTGTGAAGTTCCTGATCCTATACCTAATCAAATCCTAACTGTAGCCAAAAAGCTCTACAGAGAACAGAATGATATGCAAAATATTATTTCCTTCTGGAACAAATCCTTACTCTGAACAAACACTCCTCCCAAGATCTATATACATGATTTCATTGGATGAAACTCTTCCTTTATTTTATGTTATCATCTAGTGCAAATTTAATCTTCTTTAGCTGCTGTCTTTCTAAACTGTACTGGCAATACCAGACCTAGCCCAGACAGAACCCACAGATTTGTCTCTCTTCTCTTCAACACAACCTTGCAATCTCCACTGGCAGAGCTTTTGCACCCAGCAGACTCTGTGGTTCTGCAGCTTCTGCTTTCTCTGATGAAACTCTTACTCACTCTCACTTACTATTCATAAATATCAGTCCAGAGAACTAGTTCCCTGGAAAACAAAATGTTTTTTTCTGGAGCCAGCCTTCCTCCTCCTTAAGGCAGGCCTGACAATAGGAGGCATCAGTAAGTTCCTGTGCTCAAAGATTGTTATTATGAGTTTAACTAGAATCTCCACTATGGAATATGTTAAAATACAATCTGTTTCCTTTCCAGAAATTGCCTTCTTCCTCACCCAGAGCTTTTTTCAATATTTAAGGCTGGTGTTTTTATTGCACCTTTCCACAGCCCAAAATCTATGCCCCAACCAACATCCAGAAAAAGAAAATTTAAAAGGCACATTTTTTGTTTTCTGAAGCCTTAATTCTAGACTGGTATCATTTGAAAGTTCAAATACTGAAACTGTCTCTTCAAGATTTGCTGTTTGTATTAAGAATTTCCAACTCCCTAAGGAATAAATCCGTGTCCAGATGCTCATGAGCTTCACAGGATCTGAAATAACTCTAACCCTTTGGTTTGTTCAGTCCATGATCTTAGCCATAGTTATGACCCCACTCCCAGGTTCTCAAAGAGAACAGAGAGATGGGCACAGAAAAAAAGAAGAAAAAAGATGAAATTATATTTTTTGGCCACAGTAGAACAAAATGCCTCAGTGAGTCCCGAAGGATAAAAAACCACAAATTTGTATTCATGGCTTCAGGCCCTGTTCCCAGGAAAGTTAGCATGAACCACAGTTCTACTCATATGCTAATAAGTTTGACATGTTTACAAGAACAGAGCCAAACAACAAAAAACTTCCAACGTGAAAAGAAGCTTTCTTCTGGGTTGGCTCCCTGAAACCTTCTGCCATGCAATGTTCTGTAAACATCAGCAGAGTCAACGTCCTGGGTTTGTGCTTTGTGGTGGCAGACCCATATGTAAGGAAAAGCAAACCAGAAACTGTTGATTTACAATTCAGGTATTGGAGGATGCCTCAGTAAAATCCCCTTTCCATGCTTTGCTCTCAGAAACTTAAACAGAACTCAAGAAAAAGAGAACAGCAGGGTTCATGTCTACTCCACCAATAGAAAATAGAAACAGTTTCTCAAAAAAGATGGCTGAACCTCAAAGGATCAACCAAAAAGACTGAGTCATAAGAGAAAAAAATTGTAAGAACAGTTTGAGAATATATATATTTATAGGACTAGAGGGGAATTTTCTGACATTGATGTTTATCATAGGCCAGAGAAGGTCCATTCACTCTCTATTCTACCCTAGAGTTTAAAAATATCCCCAAGACACAAGCTACAAAAAATTGAGCAATTCTTTACATCTGGCATGGAGCCTCAGTCTAGGTCACAGAATCCTCATAAACTGTGTGTTTATAATAGTCTGCCTCTGAGAACAGCAGGATATTGGAGAAACTGTTGTCCTTGATTACTCTTGTTGAACTAGAAGAAAATCTTAGCTATACTCTGGAATGGCTTCCAGGAGTTCTGCCACAAACCTGCAGTTTCCAGTTCTCCCGCACTTAAAAACATACTACATACCCTCCAAGATATTTAAAAAAACAACTAAATTAAACTGCCTGGGGTTTTAATCTAGACAGGAACCAAGGTAAAGGAAATTTTTCAGACACTATTGTGAAGTAACACTTACGATACTCATGATACTTCTAAGCTTAGCTTACTCCACAGGCTTCTGCTTTTGCTCCTTCTCTTTTAAGAGAAAGCCACAGTTACAGGGGAAAGAACAGGGAAAGAAAGTTGTCATGCAGACTTCAGGAACTGTAAGTGCAGCTTCAGACCCCAAACTAAACCAAGCCAAAAACTAGAGGAAAATATGAAGTGATCTTTCCCTCTGACTTGGAGATGCAGGACTTCAGGCTGCTGCAGAGTAGTGCTTCTCTATAACCCTAGCATTAGCCATACACCAGTGGCTAAATTCTGTTCCCAATATTCTATCTGCAATTTTAAACTTTCCTGTTAAGCTGTGCTTAAGAAGGGAGATACTCAACTCTTGGGAAGTGAATGAAATAGGAATTACTTCTTTGTTGTAGCACTAGGTCATATTTTATGTTCCTTGAAAGGTCCAGTAATAGAGTAGGTACTTCATTCCCTCTCCTTTCTATCCTAACCCCAACTATAAATTTAGTAAAGGGAGCCATCTTGGGAAAAATCACTCACAGTGACTCACTTTTTACCATAAGTTTGCAGAAGTTCTATACAAGGAAGAAAATGAAATAGGAGCTACTTTCCTGCTCTGACATCTTTCATCAATGTGCATCACTGCCAAGATTAGGGGGGGAAAAAGAAACTTAGAAGTCACTATCTTCTTCCTGAATCATTCTTTACCGCCTCTAAGCAAGTCCTGCAGAATCAGCAGGTTCCTGCTGTCCATGACCCTGAGCATAAGACTTAAATCGGAGTTTAACAGTAAATCAGAGACCTCAAAGTAAACTACCACTCTCTGCCTTGATTGAGGGCCTTTAGTCAGCATTAACTGTAGTTTTTAACAGACTGTTCTGCTTAACCAAAACCCAAAGGCTGCCTGACTGGCTCGTCAACTGTAATTTTGGGAAATAATGGTCCTAATACCTGATATAAGGGAGTTTTAAAATGAATCCATAATAAATCAGTGTCTTTCTCTAGTTCTGACTCAGTCCTTACCCTGTTTTTAAGGGTAATGCTTAGTCAATGTTTTTATTAGATTAGATAAAAAACACAGAAAGCATTCTCCCTTCCAGAATCATCATCCATCAATGACTGATTAACTTTGTAGGATTCAGAATTTCTCAAGACCTTCTCTGTAATCTTAATTTAGGTTTAATGAAAGATTCCTAATTCAGGTGTCATAACATTAAAAATTATTCTTCGTTTATAAAACCAGCACTGTATAACAGTATCCAGCATTCTGGTAGCTACAGTCTCCTGCCTATTATGAAGATTTGTCTGCAAACCAAACACTGCAATCCCTTTAACCTAATCCATGGATCATTTTTTTCTTCTTGAAGCAGCCTTTTCTTAAGTTCAGCAGGCCTTGAGAACAGACCTTATTGGAATTATAAGCTATATAATCTCCTCACTGTAAGTGCAAATGGAGTTTTACCCTGAATAGTAACCCAATAAGTGAGTGCTGAGTGGAGCAAATGGTAATTTTCTCCTACTGAAGCTTGTCTTCATGCAGATTCAGGGAACCTGAAGGAGTTCTGCAAAGAGTTCTCTAAGTCTGTGCTGTTCCTTGGTCTAACCTCCCTCTGCACTCTGCCCTCAGTTAAGAGCAATCTAGTCTGAAAAATACCCCAGAAAAGTTATTAGCTTTCCTCATTTGCCTAGTTCATGTTTCCCAGTGTACTATTAACTGTGCAGAATCTACTTTATATAGCCCTGTTTAACCACAGCACAAACTTCAAGCTAATAATATACCTTAAGGGTAATAGCCAATAATATGAGTTAATAACAATTTTGCAAAACTCAGCTGTGTGTGCTCCAGGTCTCAATTTTGAGAAATGCAGCTGTGTGACCTTGTCTCAATTTTATTGAAAATAAAAAATGAGCTTTGTGAAAGTGTGTCTGTTCTGCAAGGTAACAAAAGCGAAAACCAAATCAGAAGTGAAATCATTTGAGTCAATAATAGCAGTTGCTCAGGAGAAAAATACTGGCCTGAAGGAAAGATATAAAATTCTGTGAGAAATCACAGAGAGTAGAAGAATGGCAATTTAGCAAGATCAAGGATCATTCTGTTATAGGCAGTAACTTGACCTGATACTTGCCATCTGGCTGATGACTGTTGGTCAGCAAAGAACCATTGGGTTCCTGCTGCTGGACTGTATTACTCCTAGTTCCAATTATTTTCTATGTAAAGGAGATAACTCTCTTGTACTCATTAATTTTGTGTAATCATACTTACAAATCCCTTTCTTTAACACAGTTAAAGGTACTCAAATGGAAGTGCTCTTCGAAACAAAGTGTTGTAAGTCTTCTAAATAGTAATCAGAACATCAAATATAAGAAAAACCCGTAACAGATAATACTGAAAGTATCTGTATTACCTGGACTAGTCTTCTATTAAAAAGGGCTTGCAAGAACCCAAAATAGAGCCTTTCTGTCTATAAAACTTATGCTTATGACAGCTTGCAGTTTAAATGAGGGACCTAGTTTTCCTAGTTGTCATTAGAGAAAAATAATGACTAGTTTTCTTTTCCGGAATTTAACACTTTCCTATCTCAGGGATGTTGCATGGGTAAGAAACAAACAAGGTTCTTCAGACTCTGAGTTCCTAATCCTACTCCTAGAAGCAGCTCTTTGTTGATCTTTAAGACGCTGAATGGTCCAGCATGAAGCATTTCAATTCTCAGACTACTGATGTAGAGTAAGTCACTCTCACAGGATTCACAGACAGGTTATAGGATGGTGTGTCTTTGGTGTGGCAGACAGAAGATGATGCCACAGGGTTTCTGATATGTCACTAAGTGTTTGTGCTTATTCATCTGATCTCTAACACTGCGGACTTTAGTCCTTATCCAGACTGCAACCTAACCTATGTTTAACTTCAGTTTGGTCACTCAGCTGAGAACTAAAGCCTTCCCTCTCCTCAGTGTGACAGCAAGTGAGTCTCTTGAACCTCTGAAAAGCTCAGACTACTATGGAAAGGGGTTGCTGCTTCCAACAGAGCAGACATTGGTGTTTGCTGACAAAACCCATCACTTTTGAAGTGAGGTGGTGAATTCCAGCCCAACAGTTGGCTGTCTATTACTGACAGTAAAAATGAAGAATACCTGATTAGTTTTGAATTTCATGCCTTTTGAAGCTCTTTTTACATTTCTTTTGTAGATTTTTTGGGTTTGCCACATCAAACAGTGACATGAAAGCCTTGCAGCATCAGTCAAACTTGCGAAGCGTGTCTCCTCTCCTTTTATCAGATCAGTGGCATTAGGCTCTTCATGAGATAGCTGCACATGTTGGTCTAATATGGTGTTATCCTGATTTTTATTGTGATTTGAACAAATCACAACCTTAAAAAAAAAATCTAATGTTTGTACAGAATATAGCTGAATCTGATTTAAGGAATTCTTGACACTAACAAAAGTAATTTTGCATTTATAGGTTACACATGCTGGACTAAAAAAGGTAATTCAGTGACACTGTGCAGAGTGCCAACTGAATGCCACTGCAATTCCAACAATTTCCCTGGGCTATGGATATTATTACACTGTTTAAGGTACTTTATTTGAGAAAGAGGTTCCAAGTAAGAAAAGTCCAGGATGAAAAATTCGTATCTTCTACTATTAGGATCTCACAGAGGCTGACAAGGATACAGCCACACAATATGTTGCAGTTACTATGATTTCCATATATGATCACTTTGTTGATATGCCTATTAATTTCTAGTTCAGCAAGGTTTGAGCAAATGCATTTTTATTTTCACAGCTGTTAGGTGCACAACAGTTATTTAGCATATCAATTACTATTCTGGTCTAAACAAACGTAGTTTTTTATAAATAGGTTTATTTCCCATATTTTCTATTTTTTTAAAGAGAAATTTAAATCCTCACAACTAAAGAGTGCAAATATTCACATGTGACTCTAGGACTTGTTATCCATCATAAACAGTAAATGGATGAAGTGAGCATTTAATGAACATCTTGAATTCTTTAGTGGTTAGAGACTTCATTGAGCTACATGGGGCAATAATTCAAAATGACTGAAACACAAATTAATCTTATTGTTCCTCCACAATAGAATGAAAATCTTTTTAGGGCAAGAACCATCTTTTTGTTCTCTGCTAGTACAGCATCTAGTGCAATGACATGTACTCGCTTAGGGCTCTGAGGTGCTTTTACGTTATAAATGGTAATCATAATAATCTTCCAATAGATGTAGTAGATTTAACAAACCATTCTCAATGCAAACTCTAATTTAGAGATGTCATTATTGCATACACTTTGAAAAGTCTATTGAGGGAATGTTGAGTGACTAAGCCTAGGAAAAATCTGAACGTTTAATTAAATTTTATTGGCTTCTCATTCTTGACAGTGATTTCTATGGCAATCTAAGAAGACGGTGGTATAACCCCCAAAAGAGACACAACAATGAATTCTGTGTATCAGTAAAGGATTCTTTGAAAGAGTTAATCAAAATAGCTGTGAGGAATGGAGAGTTCCTTTTCACTGGAATAGGGCACACTTCTGGGAGTGTGGTTGAGACAATCAATTCTGTAGTAAGAGCACTAATTCTATAATGATTTTCCTACATCATGGACATTAGATACTGCAATATTAATGAATTTTGATGAATGATGGAAAAACCAGTACTGAAAAATTAAAACCTTAACCCTCTGGTAGAAAAATTAATTCTTTGAGAAACAAATAGGAATAAGTACACACTACTGTCTATACAGAAGAGTGAATGCTTATGTGTGTATAAAACAAGTACATATACATGAGATACATATCATTCATTCTCTCTCATAATCTCCAGTTCTAAAAGACCTAGAACAAAGGTGATTGTCTGAAATTGATTTGCAATTATTTTTTTTAAATTATAAAGACTGCTTCAGAACACAAGCTATCATAGAATCAAATAATGGTTTGAATTGAAAGAAACCTTTAAAGATCATCTAGTCCAACCCCTCTGTTATGGTATGGACCACCTTCCACTAGACCAGGTTGCTCAAAGCCCCATTGGACCTGGCGTTGAACAATCCTGGGGATGGAGCATCCATAGATGCTCTGGACAATTATGCCAGGGTCTCACTAATCTCAGCATAAAAAATTGCTTTCTAATATCCAATCTAAATCTCTTGGTTTAAAACCATTGCCCCTTCCTATCAGTAAAGATCTTGATAAAAGTTCTTCTCTGACTTTTAAGCCTCTTTAGGTGCTGGAAGGCTGCTACATGGTCTCCTCAGAGCTTTCTTTTCTCTGGGCAGAACTGCTGAGCCTTTTCCACTCTGAACATTCCCAACTCCCTCAGCCCTTCCTCACAGGAGAGATGCTTAATTATCTTTGTTGACAGTCTCTTCATCATATTTGTCCACCAGGGCCACCAGGTCCTTCTCTGCCAACCTTCTTTCCACCTAATTTAACAAACACTTCAGTGACACAAGCTCAGATTCTAAGCAGTACAAGACACACCTTATAATAATATTGCTAGAAGGTCACTGGTGCTGCTGCCAAAACACAAGTATGTAAAAAGATATAGCTTTCTAAATTTTAATGATTACTCCATGTTATAAAGAGGATAATACAGTTGAAATTTTAGTAATTTAACCTGTGGCCCCGAAATGAATTCAATCTCAAACTGTGTCTACCCACCAATCCACAGCTGGCAAAAATAAAATGACAATGTAGAATTGTAGTAGAATTTAATCATAGGCGTGGCTTATAAATATGATGCTCTATGTCAGTTCTTATCTTTTCACAACTCTTGGTTAATAGAAACTGTAGTGAGAAATGACTGCTATTTGCCGTGGCCAACCAGATGGTTATGTAACTTCTTCCTGGATGTGGTCTGGTTGTAGAAAGTAGTTATTTTAGTCTAAAAAAAGCTAAATCACTAATTCACTTTCTGTCTGGATTGAATATCTACATAGTAAGAATCCAAAGACTTCTATTTAGTATGCCAGCACTTAGCCACTTTAGTAAACTCAATGGATGCAATGGCAGCATGTGCAAGATTTACTGCACGAAGAAGGGCTTCCATCTGAAAAAGGAGAAACATGTTCACAGATGGAAAACCTCACTTTGGTTTTTCCTTCAACATGGAGAGGAATCCAAGAATCTTCTTTTACTTAGCCAGTGTTGGCAATGTAAACAGGAAAAGTAAGAAAAAACCCAAACCAGTGATGAAATATCAGAACACAATTAACGACCTAAGAAGTAGAGTTAGTTAAAAAACAATGGCTGAGCAAGGAAAAGGTAGTGCTTCACTGCAGGGAAGGATTTACTGGTCCAGAAAACCACTTCAGTAACTGTTTTTCTTCACATTAAAAGAACAGCAAATAATTAAGTTTCCAATTTTCACTTGGTTGCCTTCCTGAAGTTTAATATTTTGCAAAAATAAAAGGAAAAAAACCCTAAATCGGGATACAACAGGGAAAAAGGGAAAGCATCTTTGAAGTTCTGACACATCTTTCAAAACATTGCTTGTAGAAAGAACATAGCATACAGCACAAATTGAAGTAACACAGGCAGTCCCATCTTTTCCTATTATTTGACCTCTGCTTTGGAACTGGTGGTAAATATTGTTAAAAGTAAAGCACACAAATTCCCTAAGAGTCACCTCTGAGTCATTTTCTAGCACTATTATGCAAATATTGGTTTCTGCTCATTGCAGTTTGTATTTGTGATATATGCAGGCTGAAGAACATCAGCGCTGAGTCATCTGCTTAAGAGTCCCACACAATAAATGTGATGGATTGTAACATTTTGCAGAGCACAAAAGGTAATTGAGTGGAGTCAATTAGGAAAGTAGGAGGGCTTAGTGAAGAAGAGGTGAGCAATCTGTAAACTACTGTGACATCTTTTTTTGGCTACATTTTCCAAAACAGCTTAGTAGGCCATCTAGCCCTAAAATTTAAGGGATAATTAGAAACAGCTACTTTGAAAATTCTGGCCTTTATACTTATGAAAAAATTGAAGGCTTGTTATTGCAGAGGGAGGAATGTAATTTTCAGAACAATGTAGGTTGTAAACAAATGCATTCCATAGAAATGTGAGATGCTTTAAATGCTATTAAAAACAAAAGTTTATTGAATGCAGAGTCATTCATTACAATAGTAGCTATACTTGCAAGCTAAAGCAGTATTTCTTGCCTTGTTAACATGTATTTAGAAAGCAGCTCCTTATAATAAGTTACTTCTCTTTGGTTATGTCACATAGTCACTGTGCTGTTGCTGGTTTTTCTACTTTCCTGACCAAAATAATATGCCAATTGCTTAAGAAGTCCTAGTTTCCCTCAGCACGTTTGTTTTTGCAGGAACAGGAGTTGGACTCAATGATCCTTATGGGTCCCTTCCATCTCAGCATATTCTGTGATTCTATGAATTAATTGAGGAGACATGGCTGAGATCACCAAAAGAAAATGAATGACTGAGCTTTCCAGAACTTTCATTAAGGATATCCTTAGCATATTTCTAATTAGAGAGAAAAGATAACATGTGACAAAATGCTACTTTCATCGTACATTTTAGAGGTATTGCTTCACACCAGCTGATTTTCTAAGTTATAACTTTGAAAGGTACTCTTTTAGCACTGTCTTTTTCATAATACTTCAAATGAAGGCTTAATTTTAAGAGGTAATTGCAGAAAACCTTAGGAGATCTAGCTGAAAGGCTAAAAAAACCAGCAAAGGTGGACACAAAATGGCACAGGATTCTGCTGCCCAAATAACAAGATATCTGTCAAGGAGCCCTGTGAGAGGTGAATTGAGGAAAGAAGAACATTTTCCAGGCTGAAATAAAGAAGTAATTTTATTCTAAGCACTAAGTACATCCCTTTTGAATTTACTTAAAAAAAGTATTTAAGATATGAATATGTCACCAGCAGAAAGGAGGTGCCTTGTCTTACTCTTTATATATGGAAACCTTACTTGGTTCTTTGCTGCAAAACACATGAAATAATGTGGAAAATGGCATCTTCATACCTCACTTCAGAAAACTGCTAAAGTTATAATAATTTTAAGCATAAGAATAACCTGCACTAATAACATTGCACACATATTTGTTTTTTTGAGAAGGGGTCACACTGGATAAAAAGTTTCTTGTTTTTGGTTTCTTACAGAAATACTCATCTTGATAACTGGAAAAAAAAAATCCCCAGCTCTGAGTACAGTCAATCCTGGCACAACAAAATTTTAGTACTCTTCAGAAAATATTATGTGCAAACTGAAAATCACAGTGCCTGTATGAGGAAAATGCAGTTCAGGTACAAAAAGCCGTGCTGTACTTATTTATCAATAATAATATCTTCATTGAAAAATTCCTATGCCAACTCTGATTATGGCTTTAAAGATTAGGTATATTGTTAAATAAGATTAGATCTGAGAATAATCAGCCTATGCATAGGAATTATTAGGGTGTGAAATTGTATGTTTGTGAATAAAATTTGGCTATATTCTTTGCTCCTCTAGGTTGACTTTTACTTCATAAATATCTATCACAAGAGAATTAGGCCAGGCTTTTTTCCTCTTATATTTCAGCATCTAGCTCTTGATAATTTTAATGCTTGAATGGTAAAACCTTGCTCTGCATTATTATTACTATGATTGTTGCCACTGTTACTGCAACTGTTACCATTATTTCTTATTGTGTATTTATTATTTTTTGTTATTCTATATATACATAAAATTTATATACATAAAAACAAAAATATAAAACTCATCACCCATTGCATTACAATAGTTACAGATACAATTCTTTTGCATAGTGACAGAGTACAAAAATCAAGTATTTAAAGCTAGTTATTTTATATGATTTTCAAAATTTCAGTACAGAACCCTCAGAATTCATTGCAGGCTGTTTTACAATTCCCATCACATTCAACCTGGAAAAAAGGACTCTGTAAATGTAAAGGACTTGCTGCCAAATCTATATCATTGTGTCCTTGACTGTCTTTACAAATCTGTGCTAAAGTACAGTAGGTGCATATTCTCGGACTTTTCTGAATAAAGATGGAAATCTAGACAGTTCAACTGGGCAAAAATTATCACTCTTTTTACAGGGTGAACTTGCACTGCTATTAATTGAAGTTTGTTCCATACACAGACCGAAAGATTTAATCTCCTGTGTTAAATAGTCACTAACAGAAGTACATATTTTTCCTTAACATTTCTCATTAATGTGAGAGAAGAGGTGGAGACATAATATAAAACACCAGCTTCTGATTGAAGTCAAAGTATTCAAAGATAAGAAGTTAGACACTGGATTTCTGTTTAAGTCAGTATTTGAACAAAATAAATAGAAAATTATGTCTCAGACAAAATCTTGGATAGGAAATAGATAGTGGACTTTTATGGTAGTCCTACAGTAGCATATGACTTTACACACGTGTAAGAAGATACAGTTGTTCAAAATTACCTCAGAAAACTAGAAAACACAATCTTCTACCATCTGCTTTTGTCATATTTTCTTACTGTGATAATATGATCTGCTGTAGTCTTATTTTAGACTAAATCGCTGCTCGTGCAACAGTCCCTATAGCCCTTTTGTTTTGTGAGAAATATCACTATTGTTTTGTCAAAGAACCCATTTCCATTACTTCTTCTAGCCCCTACTACTGCAAGCCCAAAGCAAATGCAGCTGATGAGAAATTATTGTCAGGTGGGTGCTCAGCTGGATTTGTTCTTGGCCAATTTTGTTCTGGTTTTTTTTTTTTTTTTTTTTTTTTTTTAATGACTCGGATAGTGGAAAAGACAGCTCTTTAAGTGTTACATCTGACATCAAACGGGGAGGATTACAACCTCATTCAAGGGCTGGTTTTGATTTCAATTACCCCTTGACAAAAGATGAGTAGTAATCTACACTTGATCAAGGCTAAATCAGATGCACAAATGGGTAAGGACTTGCTAAGCCAATATTTGGGCAAAGGGTCTTTCACAACCTATGTACAAGTAGTGCCATGAACTTGGTGTGTTACCTTTGTCTCAAACCTTCTTCATCTCTTAGTGAATAAAGCCCATGTCTCTCAAGCTGTGATGATTATACAGTTGGTACAATTGCTTCATGTAGCTGAAAGAAACTTGGAGATAATCTCAAAGTTAAGGTAATATATCATAGTGGTAACAAGGTGAACCAATGTGCTTATCTTTTTGTGTTTCATCACATCTTAACTGTACTTTTCACTGGAATGAGCTTACTAATATTGTGTCTGCAAATTGGTTTTGGTACTAAAAATATCTTCAGGATAAATACACATGAATATTGTCTGTATCTACTGCAGTGTATCCTATACCTTTCCTAAACACTGAAGTCTATTCTTTTGCATCTAAACTTCCTTATGCCAGATCAGTGTAGCTCCAATTAAAGTAAGAATGAGTACCTGACCTGTTCCAAACCATGCCCTGGAACTGCATGGGAAAATGAAAAGGTAATATGGGAACAAATTCTCCCTGTGACCATGACAGGGAGCTGGCATGGCTGTGTATTGGTACAGGTAATTGTGTCAAAGTGTCCAGCAGTACTCTTGGGTCTTGCTTCATTTAGCTAAGGAACTGATAATGAATTCAGGTTCTCATCCCACAAGGGGTGAAAAACATAATTAGGGTTTACTAAGTACACTCAGAAGATTGCCAGGCCCTTGTGGTTTTGGCAATCAGAAATCTGCAGACTACTCTAAGATGAGAGGCTGGAAATTCAAGTTGCCAGCTGACAGGGAAAAACTATTTGTAAGATACCAGTCAGATCCTACAGAAAACCATCCTAAAAATACAATGAGGATATGAGAATGGGCATCACCTTGGACTTGTTAGAGAAAACTTTAAGTTGCTGTGGAAAAGCAGGTAAACCCAGGTAATTTTTATATATATTACTAGGAATATTTTATAAGAGACCATGAATAACATGGTTTGGGATGGCAAAGTCTCAGAAAGAATATTTTTTCAACTGTTTGGTTAATGGTCTTAGATGTGAGCGAAATGCGTCAGAGTCCAGGAGAGAGCCCAAAGACAGCACAGGGATTTAAAAGATATAATCTCTGAGGAAAGCTTGAAATAAGAGTATTTGTTCAGTCTAGGAAAGAGGAGGCTGAGTCATGAAATGATATTCTTATGTTTAAGGGCTGTTATAAAAAGATAGTGAGCAATTGTTCTCTGTCTGCTGAGCAAGGACAAGGTGGAATTAACTCCATTTGGATCAAGGATTATTTAAACTGAGTACTAGGAAACAATTGCAGACAGTCCATGTAGAGAGTACCTTCTCATTCACTGGCGTTAAGAATTATAAGAAAAGAGGTCTCTCAGTCTTTCACTGATTCGGCCTCATTTAATGTAGCTGATTTATGTCTTGGCCTCCCTTCTGGACAGTTGTATGTCTACAGTTTGATGGTAAAAATCTCACATCCATTCCCATTCAGAAGTACAGAAATAGCGGACTTTTAGTCTCTTTCTCTCTCCCACCCTTATGTTGCTGTATAAGAAATCCTTGTAGAACTAGTGGCTTGCATGTCATAAAGGACATTTATTCTCCAGTTGCAACTGATTCAGAGGAACACTGCTGCAGTCATGGCACAGTCTCTGTAACAAGATCAGTGCTTGAATCCCCAGATAAATTCAGTTGAATTGCAGTTTAAATATGGAGGGTAATATTGAAAGTTTGCTGCTAATTCAGAAAGTATAAAACTTTGTGCAGCCTGATATTGCACAAGGTAAATTTCAGTCTAAAATGCTTTACAGAAAGACTCTGTTGCTTGAGGTTTAACTGGATCCCAGGGTCTGTAAGTGTAGTGGATGGTGTGTGCTACTTTGAATCAGCTGAAGAGAGTCAGGCTTCCAATTGTCTCACTGTGACCAATAGGATCCGTCATTTATTTTCAATTATGTCATGCTGCTGAGTTTTATGCCTTCAGGTTGCCAGTATAACAACCAAATACTATTTTGTTTAATAGGAATTTTTGCTCAAATTTTACTTTTGTGGATACATGGAAGGGGATGACACTCAGTACTAAGTTTTCATATATAACAGGGCTTTATTCATTGAGGCGTTACTTTCATATGAAGACTTGTTACACAAAACTTTTGCAAAGCTTCAGCAAAAGTTGCTGGTATTTTTAATACTCTAACAAAATAGCAAACCAGGATTTTCACCAGTTTCTGGCCAAAGATGTTACATTCTTTATAATTAGACTGTGTCATTCTGGCTAACAAGTTTCTCTTTCCAGACCTTTATATTTTGAAAGGCTGGAAAATGGCTTTGCTTTGACCTTATCAAACCACGGGTGCTCTCTGCAACAGGTTGCTGCACTGATCATCTGCACTGGTTTACGCTTGGAAAGGCTGCAGGAAAAGAGAATCTCTGGAGTAAAAGCTTTCCTCTTTGCTGTCTCTGTTATTGTTGTTGTATTTGTTTCTGTTCAGATGGACTTCCACTCTGATACCAGGTTAATTGGGTAAGGTACTGTTCATTCTGAGATAACCCACTGCCTCAGCTGCATTATCAAGCCACTGGTTTGACTGATAGTTTTCTGCTGTTCAAAGTGCTCTCTAACAAGCTCTATCCTTTCATACACATTCCTAGTTTAAAGGTTTGGAGGAAACGCAAAAGAATGGCATTCTCCATAATGCGCAGCAAATCTGAGCTATCCATAGGAAAGCACTGCATATCAATTATGGAAAATGTTAAAAGAGAAAAATTGAAGCTGCCGAGCTGTCTGTAAATACTTAGAGAAGATCACTGATCTCATTTACTGTTATGGTGCTTTAATGAGTCAGTACATAATGTAGGCAGAAACGTCTAATTTAACATTGTCTCATCAGGTTGTGGGAAGCCATCCAGATGACATCATTAAAACACAGCAATCCTTATCTGGCCTGAAGGTTAAATTCTTCAATCACCTAAAGTAATTTTGTGCCCTTAGACATGTTGTGAACCTTTAAGGTAAAAGTTACTGGATGTAGCTTTGTCATCTCCAGTGTTCAGCTCCTACTTTGGTGTACAGGGAAGGAAGTGTAGACAATCAGCAAAAGATGGAGTTGGTGGTTGGAGGACAAGGACTCTTTCAGGTATCATTCTTCTCCAATATCTTTTTGAACAGAGTAATCTGTGTTCAGTTTCAGCTAAAAGCAACATTTCCCCACGGGGAGACCTGCTTCCTTGGTCTATTATGATCCAGTACCTTACAGTATAAACTCGTCTCTCAGGGTCTTGAACTAACACAGCAGATAATGAACAATTTAGCCAAATTTTTCCTTGGTCTCAGTTACATTTATGCACAAATCTGGCTTTTATGGTATAGAAATCAAGATAATTTGTCTCGTAAGGTATTATTGTTGTGGTCATCCAGGCATTCCTGGCCTTGCAGCAATCTGTTCTCCAAAAGGTCCTAATACTCCCCTCTACTAACTGTGAAGTCCAAACATTTTTCACGAAACTCATTTTTATCTGTCTGCCAAACCCTGATGTCCCTTTCGGCACTATTTGTAACCCTCATCAGATTCTTAGATTCATCTCTGACATGTCCAGCAATTTCTCATGTCATGCATAGTTATCCACATCCTGTTCATCCAGCTTAACCTCAAGGCAGGACAAGGCCAACTGCCTAATCTTTTGTCTGCCAGCCTAATGTGGACATAATGAGTATTTTACATCTCCTGTGCAATCGATATGCCACTTTTCTTTCAGTTGAAATCTGGGAGAAAATGAATGGGAAAAAAAGGGAAAGAAGAGGTCAATACATATATATATATATATATATATATATATAAAACTTAGTTTTCAACCCAGAAAATGGAGTAAGGAAATTGTGTTCTCTAATATAACCTCAGTATTGTTGGCATTGAAATTCATTCTGGTTGACAGAAAAAGGTCCTAGTAGAGTCTAACAAGATGTTTGCACATCCCAGTATATTTAATTCTTTCATTTCAAATACACGGATCATATCTACTGCTTTTATATAAAAAGTGGCTCTCCCTTGGTAGGATGCCCAAAACTCAAGGGGAAGGTGTTGGTAAACCTTAACACATTTCACAGCATTAAACATAAAAAGAGAGAAAAAAGAAAAAACCCAAGGTCTTGCAATGTAACAGAACAGAACCAACATCTAACAATGTTTTCATTAGTAAAGCATTGTTAAAAGCTTTTCTATACATTACAGTATTTTAAATTCTATCTATTTCTCTATTCTAGACTCAGGATTGGAATACTGAATTGACTGGGTTTTGCAGTAAGGAAACCACATTTGTAGGGAAACTTGTTCTGTGTTAAACCTTTGTGAAATGTACATTAACAACTCCCTGACCATACTGATTTAACTTATCCCTCCACAGAAGTCTTTTTCCAGCACAAGGTAGAACAACGACACAGCACTGGTGGGTTGATCCATGCCGGAATATGCTGTAAGAAGCTAATATATATCTGACAGTTCAAAATTGCTTAAATAGCTGTTTTTCTCAAATCAGAACTCTTTCAAGCTAGAAGTAATACTCATACAAGCATAAGCATATTTTTCTCAGGAAGAGTACTCAGGTATGGGGTTCAATCTTGGTCATCTTGTGGTATCACAACTGAGTGTGGTAAGATCTCTTGCAGAGTCACTGGCAAAGTTATCTGCAAAACCAGGTTTAATATAAAAACAACAACATGACAATATCTCTCAGATCGTAGTGCAGCCTGGGGTGGGGAGTTGGGATGCACCACCACCTGTGGGAGATGTCCTCTACCAGTTCAGTTGAAAATGGAATCAAATATGTTATCTTTGACAACTAAGTTGTATCTATTTCTTTATTAGCGTCTGTTATATTTTTTTCCCTGAATATAGGATACCTGAAAAAAGGGCAATGCTTGGAATAGACAATGATCATATTTTCTGTTAACAGAACATTTATATTGCTAAAACGTATTCATCCTCAGTTTGAAAACACATTATGATATTATGATACAAACGTGCTCTAACTGCTTAATGATGTTCTACTCAGTCACAGAAATCATATCATAACTCTCCATTGTCCCTGGACACAGCTCATTAACTTCTAGAAATATTGTCTGAAAAACTTAAGTCATCCTAGTCTCTCTCCACTTGCTATAAAACTCTGAAAGGAAGAGAATACTTAGGCAGGAAGGGACCTTAGAGATCCTTTGTTTCCAGCCACCCTGCCATGGGCACCATGGGCCAGGGACACCTCGCACTAGCCTCGTCCAAGCTGGTTGGTCAAAGCCCCCATCCAAGCTGGCCAGAAACACTTCCAGGGATGGAAGGCAACTTGTGCCAGTGCCTCACTACCCTCAAAGTCAAGAATTTCTTCCTGATGCCTATTCTGAACCTATCTTCTTTCACTTGAAAGACATTCCCCTTTTTTTGACTGCTGTTTTAGTAATTTTGGAAATCTGTAATACCTGTTGTTCTCCTTCTTCAGCATTTTTTACTATGACTTCTGGGGTTTTTTGTACTAGTAGGTTGGTTTTAAGGTATTTGTGATTCTTTAATGGCCTACGTAGGTGTTTTGGGAATAATTCTAAACTTGTCCCTAATCATATTACAGGAAGACTTGATTAAGTGATCTAAGTGACCCTTTCTTATTTCACTGTCTTAAATGTGGGATTTTGTTGCCAATAGATATTTTTAATAGACAGTACTCCCTTTTCTTTGATAACTCTCTTTTGGTACTGAAAATGAGTAAATGCAAGATGTGATAATTAAGTCTGTATCATCATACCAGAGAATGCATTTATGAAGTTTAAGAGCTCAGAAGAGTACAGCTCACCTGCCTATGCACGTAATGCCTGTGTACCTTTTCATCAAATGTGAACAGTGTGACCTTATTCATTGATGCCTCTTAATGTAAGGATTTATCTATTTTGAGGAGCAGCAGGAGTACTTGAAAATAGCTAATTTTATAATAATAATTCTTAAACAATATCATAATCATAATAATTTAATATTAATATTTAACCCCTTAAAGAATAAGTGAATCTGTTTATGAAAATAGACACTGGTTCAAATGAAGGGATTTTTATAATTTTGACTGAGTAAAACTAACTTATGCAGTTGAAGTATTTTGTTAAATAAATGGCACAATGAACTTAGCTATGCACAAAGGGAAATTATAACCTGTAAATAAAGTTGTTTGCCATTTTGATATAACTTCATAATAGTTTTTCCTAGTAGACAATTTTAAGCATTAATAAGTAGATTAGGGGAACACACATTAACAGAATTTTCTATTAGAAATTGAAAATAGAACAGAAGTTTGTGCATAAAGCTTTCTCCCTCTCTCCTTTTAACTTCTATTCACTCTAATTTATTGGGCAGAGCTAGAAGATAGCCTTACCTGCCTGGTCATGCAGGCACACACATGAGCATCCATCTACAGTCAATGGAAACAATCTAGAAGTTCAGCAGCATTTCTTGAAAGAGAAACTGCTTTGCCTGTGTCTTTTTTTGTCAAACTGATTAAGCGAAGACTTGCTTTTTGATGATTGGCAGTACAGAAATAAGTAGTAGTATACTTCTCTATCGGTTTTTTAATGTATGATTTGAAAATCTTGGTGTTAACCAAGAAACAGACTCCCCCAGCACAGTAAGTAAACTTCAGTGTTATGAATCATGTAAGAATATGTGAAGGAACATAGACATATTATTTTCAACTCCTCTCATCATCCTGTGAGTACGCAAAGCCTTCATGTAGTAAGAGGGAATCTATTCTGTAGATAGGGGTAAGGGATGTAGGAGAAGGATAACTGTTCATACTCCACTAACGAAGGTTTTGTTAGCAGCTGGATATAGTTCCCTTGTATATGTTCTCCAAAGACTTTCCAGCATGCATTTGATTCATTAAAACTGGATTCAGAAGAGATCTTAGTCTTCAAGTTTAGTTTAGGGACACCTTGCAATGGAGCATCATTTTCATATCCACAAATGCATAAAAACAATAATTTGGTTAAGATAACACATGGAAAGCTATTGTGTTCTTGTGTGTTAAAGCTCAAGAACTCCCAAATTAGCAGAAGGAAAAGCAAAATGTTGTATGGTACTTGCTTGTCATTTCTTGTGCAAAGAATCCTTCAGCTCAATATTTGCTCACACTCATTTGCACATGATGTAAAGGAAAACAGAAGCCATTTGTTCACCAACAGATATTTTCAGAACAGCTTTTCCCTGTTAACCACATTCCTATCTCTTTCCAAGTCACTGTACCTCATAACAAATAGGCACCATTCATATCCATGAGAATTTCAGTGATGAAAAGTTAACTTGAAAGAAAAGGAGGGATGCACTTCCACAGAGAAGGCAGCTTTACTTGCATTTGGAACACAGGAACAATTGAAATTGTGCATTTGCAAAAAGAAATTTGGCAAGATAATGCTTGTAGACAACTTCACATACCTCTGCAGGAACTTCAGACTTATTTGACATAGTGTTTGAGAGAAGTTGATGGGAAAAGAGGTTTTTCCAGTCTGTGAGGACTCACCCCAAAGTGCTATTCTTTACCTGTTGTGAGGGAGACATTGCTGTGCAAGTGGCTGTGTATTGCACTCTAAAATAACACAGATCAAACGGAGAACTGCAGAGGTCTGCTAGACTTTCATTCCCTGCCGGTGTGGATGATGGTTTAGTTGGTAGAGGGGCTCCAAAAGAGAGTTCAAAAAAATTTTTCACCATAAGAGAGAGCTGCTGATTAAATTCTTGATCATGACCCTTTGGCTGATGTCAAACATGTAGCAGAAAAGTTAGGCTAGGATGTAACATTAAATTTCTAATTACTTGGACAACATAATACTTGAGGTAAAGATCCGTATGAATTCTAACTAATGCACTGCTGTGCCTCGCTGTGCAGCAGGCATAACTTTCATAAAATTTAATTTGTAACATTTTATGCTCTGATTCTTGCACTTTTTCTCTCCTTTTCCCACAATTAGTAAATTTTTTTTGAAAGGAATACATGATGTCCTTATGCATTAAAAATGCCTGCTGTCCTGTCTGGGTAAGCTGATGTGCTGTGGAGTTTTAGAGCAGTCTGTAAAAAGCAAGGGACAAATAAGGCCAACAGAAAACATCATACAATATGAAAAATTAATCATTATTGCTTTAGTCTCTTGTCTATATATTATGCCAAACTTTGTATGACCCAATGAATTAATAATATTTCAGTGTTAGAACTTTTGTAAAAAGAACCTGTGTATGCAGTTTGATCCTTTTCCAGGTTTTGATGATAATTTATATAAAATAGCTGCAGAAGTATAAACTGGAAAGTGATCATTAGATTAATGGATCTAGCTGGTTTATTTGGGATGGCTAAGGAAAATTAGTAAAATAAAAAATTTACTGAAGTGCAGTAGCTGTACTAGCCTTTCTAGCTTGCTCAAAGAGTCTATTTTTATTGGAAAATTTCCCATGTAATGGAACTCATGCTGTTTGGCTATGCTTAAATATTTCTAAGAACACACAGTTGCTCCAGGAACAGATGTCTTGGCCTTGTCCATGAACTGTCAATATGAATGACTTTTATGTGGCTCCAGTGACCTAAGGGAGAAGTGGGGGAATTAGAGACACTGGGCATACGTGAGACTGAATGTCACAACCTGTTTTGCTTCTTTTGCCACCACTGGGAGCTCCTGCCATGCACTTGCACAGGTGCTGCAAGTTTCCAGAACAACAAGAAGAAAGAAGATGCTTTACCTGAGATTAATGCAGCAGAAGTGGGCTCAGGTGCCGGCAAGTGGGGCAAGTAAGGACTAACACATGTCCCAAAGAAGTGGTGATGATGATGATGAAAATGATGATGATGGTGGTGGTGGCAAAGTACACATACCTGAATTAGTAAAGATAGGATAGGCAGAATGAGGTGAAGCTGGAGGTCAAAACCCACTTACCACAATTTCTGCTGCAGGCAGGCAACTGTAGCAGAGCACTGTTTTTGTGACTGCAGGCTGCTTAGATGAAACACTGCTAATCTTTCTGAGGTCTTGAAAAATTTGTTACTTATATTAAACTTATATAAAGTTCCCCACAACTGTTCTCTTCCCCTGGGCAGCAAGGAGTCTCTAAATTATTTCTCAGAGCTGTGCCAGGAAATACTTTTAAATGTTGGAAAATATGACAGATATTTCTTTAAAACCTTTTCTGCTTATTTAACTCCTGGTTCACCCACCTTAGCTACAGAACAAAGATTGAAATTTCAAAAATTTTCCTCTGACACATACAGAAAAGACATTTTAATAATATTGATTAGTATGAATTGATTTAGGGCTTCAATCAAAGGCTGGGTTTTTGGTTGTGTGTTTTTTTCCTTTTTTTTTTTTTTTTTTTTTTACTAGTTTTCATTATGATAAAAGGCTCTGTAAACCCCCTCCCTAAATTATCCAACTATTATATGATGAGAGAACTAACATTTATGCAAACTATTTTTTCAGGAAAAGAAATAAATCTAAGTGAAATAAACAACAAAAAAACAGCGTCAGGGTCACAGATTAATTTTCTGTTTTACAATTGCCCATGTTTGGGATATTATACTTGTGTTTTTCTGGATTTAATGTGTTAGTAGTATATGTATACAAATTTTTAAAATAGGTTTGGAAAGTGCAGGACTGTAGTGTGAAACAGAAGCTTGCTAATCATTAATTAGCACTGCTAAAGTTAGAAAGTGCTAAAGCTCCTGTCAGAAATACACTCATTGTTGCCAACTTGTGATTTTAATGCAATAAGTGCCTTTTCTTAAAGGCCTGCCATAAGTTCAGTGATTACACTAGAATTTTTTCTTCCATTAAAAAAATTGCAAATTCAGATGTCTTGTTAAGCAAAGAAGCTTGAAAAATATGAATTATATATAACCTAGTATGAAATGAAAGCAGCTCATGATCTTTAATACAATCTCTTTATTTCTGAATATTAGAGAGCCAAACATTCTCAGCTGGGGAAGGAAAGCTTTTGTTTGGCATGACTGGATTTCAGAGTATTCTTTTTATGCCAAATTTGATTTCTTGTTGATTGGTGGTTTTGTTACCAGAGTCATTGTCATGTCTTAGTTTTAGCTCACTGTTAACTCTGTATTTTTCAGGTGTACAGAACTTGTTTTCACAGGGAACTTGTCAGACAGTGTATCAGAGTAATACTGTTATTGACTGTCAAGCATAGCCCATAATATGAATGCACAGGATGTACATAACTTCCTTCTCTTTTTTCCACTGCAAACAGTGGGAAAAATAATTTTATGTATTAATCAGAGGATTTCTTCAATTTATTAAAAGTATGCAAAAAAAAAAAAGAAAAAAAAAAGAAAAAAGGAATTAGAAGGGAGAATGTCAGACAACTGGGGAAGACCAATAGGAAAAGATCATCCCTTTTTTCCCCATCACTGGTCTCCTTTGCTTCAGAGCTGTTGTGAAACTGGAGTCTTGTGCAGCATTCTGCATAACAATTTTGTGAAGCTGATTCCTTGACATTTTCTGTGAACTTTATCAATATTCTTAGATCAAGAATAGCAGGCTCTCATGCTCATTTCTACTTGTGAAAACTAGGGTGAACCTTTGTTGACTTCATTTCCTTTGTGTAGCACTTTACAAATGAGCTGCCCCACCAAGCTGTAGTGTTTTTAGAGTGGGTGTCTGCTCAAAGTCTGTCCTAAACCTTCTCTACATACAATTTGACATTGTGGAAATTGAACATACTCTGTCTGGAGAGGTGTTGTCCATCTATTCAAAGCCTCATTCACCCATATAACATGGGTTTGAAGGTCATAATACAGTGCTTGGGAAAGTTAAAGAATTTCTCCTTTTTCTGGTCAGTTACATAGGATTTGGAAAACCAGACCCATCCCTGTCCCTCAAGGGCCTGTTGTATGGCTTATGTTTTCATGTTTAGAAGGAATCATCTGTGTATTGCATAGTAGCAGGAACCACCATATGATGCAGGATATGTGATTTTCAAATGAATAGGGACTGAAATATTGAGTTGCTATTTCACTCAGAAGCATTTCTGTTTGGAAAGACTAAAGAAATTGTTTTTCATTGAAATCAATTTAGCATTGAAAAGCCCAAAAAGAGATTTCCCTGGATGCTTAAGTGGAATAGGTATGCCATATTAAGTATGATTTAAATATATTTGTCTGTGCGTATTGGAATACAGCACAGCAATATATCAATACAAAAGCAATAAAGTAAAAATACTGAGCAGAGCTATGGTTTCATATTTTAGTGCAGTGCTATTGTTTTGTTAGTGATTATTTTTTATTATCAGTATACCTACATATTCTGCTCATGGACAGGGAAATGACTATGCAGGCATAAACAGAAGGATTCTTGTTCTCCCAGGACTTTACAGTGTAATTGTAAGCTCTGTGCTCTCAGCATACTCAGTCAGGAAATCTGAGAGACACCCCTGCCATATTGCTCTAGTGGAAAGGTCATCTCCTGTAAGAATAGGGATGGAAAAATCCCATTTTGATAAACTATAGTCACACTATTTTATATACACTATTTTATATATATATGTACTAAGCTGCTTCTTAGTAGCTGGATCTCATTTCTGTTTGCTTCCAAAGACTGCTGGGTATGAAGGCAACCACTTGGATGGGCTGCTCGCAGGGCGTGCTGGGCAATTGTCAGTTCATGTGTTGACAGGTTTGATTTACGAAGCGGGAAGTTAGGATGTCTCAGTGGGGGCTTACCAGCCATCAGTCCTTTTTTGATAGTGGAAGTCTTAGGTTAGTGGTCACTGCAGTGATTTCTGAAGATTCTTGTTCAAACAGTTGTGTTATCACAAGAGAAAAATTTTATACAGTCGAAAGGCAAGTTATTCAGGTATTTTGGTAAAGATTTAAATATATGTTTATGCAGGTAGCTTGAATATTTTACTTTTAGATTTTCTGTAAATGGAAAGAACCAGAATTACCCGTGACATTGAGCAAGTGTGAGATACTGACTTTTGTACTTGATGAGCAGAATGTGTGAGAAGGTAGACTTCAAACATTTTTATTTGTTTTTATTGGCTCCAAAATACTGGAAAACTGTGTTTTATCTTTTAAAAATATTAATTGACATCCATATTAGATAAAACATTCTTTCATGCAGCATTGCATGATAATTTTTTTTTTCCTTCAGGCTTTGTGATCCTAACAGCTCTTAATTTTTTTTTGTGCCCCAGTTAGCCCATTTTCTTAAGCTGATAAAATGTAGAGAGAAAACTGGATGAAACAATACAATTTACTGTAGCTGGGAAACTTCTCAGCAGTTATCAGACACTCAGTACCTGTAGCTGGTCTCCAAAATGTATGTGTTTGTTTCACTCAGTTTGATCAAGGTATAAATCACAGAGGAGAATTCTTCTCACTGAACATTTTAAGGACAGATAGAGATGCAGATGGGTTCAGTAAAACACGAGACTGAATCTAAATGTGAAATGAAATATAGATGAAAGTGCTTTGCCTCAGAAAGTTTTAATATTAATACCAACATCTCTTGGATGAAAAAGACCAATATTTTGTGGTTGTGACATTTTGCACAGGTACAAAACAAGCATATTTCCTAGGGATATTTCTGAACCTGATGAGAAAAAAATCTATTTTGTAAATGGTGGTATGATTTTAGATTCAGTCCAGAATGACACATTATATTCCATTACATTTTGGGTTTTAAAAATAAAGAAGGAATAACGTTTAATGGGTTTGAAAGTAGATATACAGCACTCTGATTCTGCAATAACTGTTGAGTAAACTTACTTGTCTTTGTTGCTTATGTAAAAATTCTTCAGAATCAAACATTCTATACAGATGGAGACCGTGAATTCTCTCTTTGTCCTAGATAGCAAACACATAATTTCTAATGGAATTGGAGAGCATTAATAATATATAACTTTTCCACCATCTGCTGAAGAAGTCTTGTGGGAAACTTTTTTTAACAGAAAACAAGGTCTGATTTGTAAAACCTGACTGAAGATCTGATGTTCTGGGTGTTTGATCATAAAATGAACAGTAGATGGCTTCAGAGAACATTCCCACCAGTAATGGCTAGCTCCAGATAAAGACGGAGGGCACAGCCACAGACCATACAGAATGGCCACAAAGAGTTGCCGTGGAAAAGTCAGATTTATTTATTTATTTATTTATTTATTTTGCCTACACTGCTAGACTGCTAGTAAAAAAAGGTTGAAAAATAGGACTGTGTGACTAAAATGCACTACCAAAATTCCAGATTTAATAATATTTAAAACACAGCTGTACTGGATTACACTGCTGAGTTCTGCTGAGCCTAGTGTCTCCTGTGACGGAGAATCTTGTTATGACAAGGGTAGGGAAGAGGTTTCTGAAGAGGGTGAATGTTTGTTGAAGCTTACCTTCATAAGCCTTTCCAACTCCCATTGATTTGTTGTATTCACAGTGTTGTGGTAATATCATCTGATGAACCTTTCTGCAAATCTGCCTTTACACACACTACGCTGGTTTCCAATGCATTAAAACAATGAACTCATAGTTCAGGTATGCACTTCATAGTAAAGTAATTTTTAATCACTCAGTTTCATGACAATCATGACATCATAAGCTGTGTCATGTCTATGTCATGATGGCACAGAACATGTAACTGTTTCTGATCCAGCTGAAGTTTGAGCAGTTTTCTCAGTCTTCCTCAATTGTTCAATAGCCATATTCTTTCCTGTCACCTTCTCTGTGCTTTTCCAGTTCTGCTCTCTTTTTTGAGATAGTGTGATGGGTAGGTTTGCACAATGCCACTTAATGGTTTTCTCCGTTGCTCTTGTTTAAGGTAGAAAACCACAAATGTTATATTGTCTGCTTCCTTAAAGCAGTTAAAGTGGTTAAAACCCACAGCACAGTACTAGTAAACTGAATTACGTTAGAGATGATTGGACCCTAAATAGAATATTTTCACTTGTGAAGTCATACCTTGCCCCAGACCTCCAATTTAGTATTTGGATAGGCAGGCATCTTTTGATTTTGTGTCTAAAGAAAATGTCTAAATTGTCTCACACTATTGGAATTATTCCAGTGTTGGGCCAGAGTATTTTGTTCCATGTAAAGAATCAAGAAAAGCTGCTTGGTTTTTTTCCCAGCTACATAGGTACATTTGTGTATGTTTATGTAAGCATATGAGAAAGGTTTTGTCTTCTTCACAATTAAAAAATAGACGTAAATGCTACTTTAGAAAGAAATAATGCTCCAAATAAACTGTTTTTTAATATGTTAATACATTTTAATACATTTTCTTCTTAAAATTCTACACTTACACATTCTTGTGGCCTGTCATTAGCAATGTTATTTCTCTCAGACCTTGAGACAAAATGGGAACATACTCATCTCTAGCATTTCAAGAAAGTACCTTTCTTTGTAACATTACATTTATAAAATGCTTCAGTAGTAATTATTGTTACTGGAATTTATAGACTGATAATTATGAATTCATCTGTAGAATTGGAGATCAGATTTTCTCATGGTCCAGAATGCTATAAAATAAAATAAACACTTGTTTACCAACTGGCTGATACTTTGGTGTCCTATGTATGTGTTTCTCTTTTCTTACTTAGCTATTGTTCATCAGTGAATTATATCTCTAATAAGGGAAGATTTTCTTTTCTTGTTTGTAACTTCCTATATAAAATTACAGAATTCACTGCTATATAAACAAGTTAGATTTATGCAAATAGTTTTAAATTATAAATTAGCTTCCTTCTTTAAAGGAAAAAAAAAAAGAAATCTGGTGGCCTTTTATCCCAGTCTGTCTCTTTTCCTCTTCTCATATGCATTAGTTTATGTACATGGATACATTCACATGAGTTTCTTGATTTAGCTTCAGAGGCCAATAAATTCTATTCCCTGGAAATTTATGTAATAAAATTCTGGGGAATTAGTTACATCAGACAGATAGAGTGAACCTGTTTATGAATACCCCAAGTCTCCTTTCTGCAAAGAGAAAAATATCTATATGCATGGCATTAACTCTGTGCACAGGATCAGTCTCCTCAGAATTCATTTGCATTTTTGAGAACCATCGTACTTACATGTGCTGACCATTAAATGAGTGCTGTCAGGGTTCTGCAGGTTTGCTGAATCAGGGCAACACATTGCCTGTCTAATGCCTCCCTAGCTCCTCTGATGATGGATATTGACAACAAGGAAGCTGCCTGGTTGTGTTGCTAATTTGTTGTTTTATTTATAGGTCTTTTGTGTGTGTGTCACTTTTATGTATTATGTATTTCCATTGTTGATGTTGTCTTCCTTCTGCTCTCAGTGGTGTTCCTGTGTCCCAGCAGATTCATGTGTTTGTGGCAATGAAAGAGACAGAAGTGACAACTGCCCTCCTAGGACATAGGTCATAAATTATCCCTTACAACCAAAGCACCAGACAAAACAGTTCTTTCAAGTGGTCACAGATGAGCTATGTCCAAAGGAATTTTCCTTTTCAGATGTTATTAATGCATCTGTTCACTGATCTAGGGCATGCAAACTGCAGAAAGGTCATCATTTGCAGGTGCAAATAGATTTGCCAAAGCCCCAGCTTGATTCTGATCACAGTGGATGCTTGGTAAAACCCAGGGTCTTAACCAGATGGTTTCAACTGTTTTTTCTGGTTGAAGTGTTACACTGAGTGCAAAATTTTGTCTCCAGCATGGAGAAAGCACAAAGTAAAATATGACAGAGAAATGGAGGCAGAAAGTAGAGAAATTAATATTACCAGCTGTGACTAAAGCTGCTACGAATATGGTGAGCTCAGAATATTAAACATATTTATTCCAAGAGATGTTTTAAATAACTGTAATTATATAATTAAATGACTTCCTGTATAAAATTTTATCACATAGAATTAAAGGTAATTATATTCCATGCAGCAAAATGAAGGCAATACTAAGAGGGGAACAAAACTTAGAATATTCTTTCTGCAAAAATTTTAAAGGATGAAAAAAATGAAAAAAGATCCAAAATAAAAAGTATACAAAAAAGTCTCTCTCCTGGAGGCTATTTCCTTTTGTACATGTAAGAAGGAAAAACTGAAAGAGCTGAAACTTGGAACAAGTTAGTCTCTTGTGCTGCTGAATTCCAAGATACTTCATTTTTGGGGATCTGAAAACATAGGAAAGAGTCAACATATTAAGTAAGCAGTACGAAATCAGAGTGATTGACAGGATACTGGTTGGATTCTAGTACATACCCTTGTAGTTCTTATAAAAGTCTTTGTTTTTGAGGCGTGGATACTTGCAAAGCAGGAAAATATGCGGAC
>VZTJ01006358.1:99914-222467 GCA_013397795.1 Orthonyx spaldingii | reverse complement strand
AAAAAAAAAGACTAATAGCTAAGCATAAAGGCATAAAGTATCTGCATTTGCCTAATGTCACTAAACATATTCACCAGCTAGGCTCTCCCTTCTCCATTCTTTTGCTATCACCTTTGGCATAGGCACTGAAATCTTTCTTCAGTTTACAAATGTCTTCCTGGGGAATAAGAGCCATCAGAGCCTGTGAACAACTATATCATATACTTTTCATCAGGACACCCTAATTTTGTAATTGGTGCATAGCAGTAGTCTATAGAACTGCTCGCACTTCTTGCTCTCATTGGATTTTTCAAAGTAAAAGCCGTGGGTATGTCTACACTGCTCTATGCCTGCAAAGAAAAAGTCAATAGTGAATAAATCCAGCACTCTATACAGGGATGGCCACACAGCTTAATTTTCTGTCTTGCTGACTCTGTTTTTTTTGCACCATGTCAGGTTCCTGAGCAACCTCACCAGACTTCCTGGCACAGATGGACAAGCTCCTGCTGTCTACTTGGGCTGAGCTGAGGAAGAATCAAGTCTGCAGATATACTGGCTTTTAACACCCTTGCAAAAGACATTTTATTTTACTTATTCAAGGTATCATTGTACAGGATCCCATGTAACTTTATGACATTAGTTCTAAGTTTTGCAAGTGCAGGCTATGTGTAAAGCTTGTGTATATTATGAAGGCTTTTTCTAGAAAGTCAGTGGAATGGCCTTACATTGCATGAAAAGATATGAAACAAATCCAAGCAAATAATATTTTGTATACTTTATAAGACTAAAGAAAAAAAAAGCTGTTCTTTAAAAAAAAACCATTTCTCATCTGAAGTCAAATTGCAAGACTTTTAAGATTGGTGATGTGGCTAATTGGGTTTAATTTCTACTATGGATATTTGGTGAGAGGAAGGAAGATGAGACACTCCCCTAGGTCCATTTATGAGGAACTGATTGCACAAAGAGAGGGAGAGTGGCTGCAGACTCTCATGGTGCCCTAATTCAGATCTCCTGGTGACTGCACCTGGAGACAGTTCTGGCCCCTGCTGAGGACTATGTTATTGTGAACCCATTGTGAAAGTACTTGATGCAGGCAAGAAGTAACATTCATTCCTTGAGACATTTTTTCTGTTTTCTTCGGGCCATGCAACACCAATTTTAAATCATTGGTTTTTTCCAGCAAAAAGTAAGGATGAAAGCTGAATTCTGTTACATGCAGATTAACTGTCTGCTTGTTTTCAATATATGTATCAGTCACACAAAGCTTGGGAAGCCCTCTTTTAAAGGTCTGTGTAGGCTTTCAGCTTGTCCTTTTTCTTGTCATTTTCAGTGGCTTTTGGTACCTTTCTGATGTCTTTATTAACCTTTAGTCACTGTGTTTTATTTGTCTCAATCAATGGTAAGTGCACAACTTTCTGTTCTGGACTCTCTGTAGACTATAGTTTTGTTCCCCTGATTGAGTTTTTCTATTATCGCTATTTCTGTTTTCACTCTTCAAGCTTGCCTTTCTTTAATTCACTTTAAACAAACATCTGAATAGCTCTAAAGGGTAGATGATACCAATACTGTCAAGATCCCATTGATCTTTCAACTGAAGCTGCTGGAAGGCAAGTTGGCTAGTTTCTCCCCGTGTTTCGGTTCTTAATTTTCTGATTATTTTGATAGCTTAGAAGTTTTAGTAGCAATGCAAGTGAATTCATCCTTGCCTTTTCATGTACACCTCCTTTTTGTGTTAGTCCCAGACAATATGGCACCGTCAGAAAGTGTTAGATACAGCTTTTTATGTTGTCTGAAACAGTTTCTCAACTGCAGGCTGGAAATAGCAGTTTGAAAGCCTGTGTCCTGGACTGAGTTTAGCACGTTGTGTTAACACTTATCTTCATTATGGTTATTTCTGCCAAATGTGTTCTGCTTTTCAGACAGTTCAGTTTTCCTGAAGGGGAAGATCTGTTGGGCATTAGCTGTGGAGGTAAATAGATGGTCATTAAAATGTGAGAGGACAGAATTAGCATGTAATGATTTTTTTTTTATGCACAGAAATTCTGTTTTATTGGATTAGGTACAGGTAGCCAAGTTCTGCATTTTATTTTTTCATATTCTAATTTTTAATATGTATTTCAGATTGCAAACTTTAAAAAATGAGCCTTTTCTAGGATAAAGTATGGTGATGACCTGAGGATGGGACTGCACCATAGAGAGAAGGAGCTGCAAAGATCCCTGAACAGCTGGAGCTGTGCACCGTGAAGTCTTTGAAGCCTAGCAGTGTCTTCAGGGTTGAGTGTATGCTGTGCTCACTGAAGACCCTCCTTCTGGGGTCAGACAACCAGAGCCATTTCAAATATCTGTGTCCCTGATGTGTGAGGTGTAGCCTTAGCTTTTGCAGTGATATTTGCTCATGGTGTTCTTCTACCTCAGCCAAAAAATCAGAACTTCACACATTCATTCATTGCAATAACATTCTTATCTGATTAAAATGGTCTGTTGGCTTCCTTGCAAGAAATTAAATAAATCTTAATTTCTTTGTCTGAAGAAGGATAAGAGAATAATGAAATGGCTCTACCAGGTTTGTCAGTTTTGGAATCCATAAGGAATTTCCCTCTGTCAAATTAGTAAGGATGTTTTCTATTGTCACCTTGTAGTGTGGTGATGTCTATGCTGCAGGATCATTTGGCATTTATCTAACCACACACATGGGGAACAGCAGTTTCAAGGACTGAGTCCAGGCTCTATTTATCTTATGCCTTATTATGTGGTGATTCTCTTGGCCTCTTCTGTTCCTTTCATGCGGTTCTTCTTAAGAGAACTTGAACGATATGAATGGATCAAATAAATCTGAGTTCACCTCAAAATCTCAGTGGAGCATGAACATTTTACTGAGTCCACTATATAATACAACAGAAAAGGTCTTGAAGTCACAGTTTAAACTCATGTCTCTCTGCATGTTATCCTAAATTATCTGATGTGGTTGTCCTACTCTGGCATAAAGCCAATTCAGTGAATGTAAAGAAACTCTTAAGCCTAATAAAAAATATATAAATGTAACAAAAAATCCCCAAACAAAACAAACACTCCCCCCCCAAAAAAATACAGAAAAAAACCCCAATCAAAAACCCCAAACCAAAATACTCTGAGACATCAATAGTGCCCGTTATTTTACTTCAGTATTTTTCTAACACTAAGACGCTGTAATTTCCTGCATTATATCATATGCTGAAGGTAGAAGAAATCTCTTCTGTCCACTGACATCTTCACAATACTTCAACTTTGAGGGATTTGAAGTATCAAAAGCTCTATGATTGGGTTTAGAAATGCAAAGCCTGCCTGAATGAGAGCTGTTGATTGCAGATTCAGAACTTTCAGCAGCTATACAGATAACATAATTTCAATGTATGTATTTTTTTTTGCCTAGAAAACACAATTATAGTGAAGCATGCAGGCTCTTGTATAGTGCAGATGGTGTGATAAAATTTGAGATACATGAAAAAAGGAAGAAGAATTTTTCATTTAAAATTATCAAAACAGTAAAATTATAATGGCATCAAGCTGTAAATATTACTGAAAACTGCAATATATTAATCTTTGAGTGTTTGCATATGTATATATCCATGCCTACATACTTTATTTCACTGATTTGTCTTTGTGTCTATGTAACAGCTGTACCTCTTTATGCTGTAATAGTAATGTAACCACAGATACACCGTTCATGTCCAGAGTTTCAGTCTGTTAACTGGCATCAGTTAAATTCACTGCTTCTAAATTAAGAACTTATAATGACCTTACTGACATTGTAGCTTTAATATACCTCGATCAAATAGACACATTGCCAAACAAAGCATCTCTGAACTGGAGAGGGAATAAGAAAATCAGGAAAACAGAGTGCAGCATGACATTTTGAAAAGCAGTGCTGGAAGTCAATTTGGGGTTATAGAGGACAAGTAACTAAACTTGTCTTTGTGTTATGCAGCAAGGAGCTGGCAGATCCTTTGGTGTATAGGTGGGGGGCCACAAATTGGAACAGCAAAGTGATTTTAATTCTAACTCGAAGCAGTGGTGAGCCTGGTACAGAAATATCATGTGCTACTCTGGTATAGACATTTTCTAAAAGAATGTTGGAATGGTGGTACAGAAAAGAACTGTAAAATACCCTTCAGAGACTGCACAATCTCTGAGAGATAATTTGATTATAGTGTTTAAGTATCTTCAAGGGAAAAATACAGAACACTGAACCAATGACTGGGAGCTGCAGACAGACAAGTTAAAATTAAAATGAGGTACCGTATTCTTAAAAGTGAGATTGATTAACCATTGGAACAAAGGAAGTGCTTGAATTCTCATTGTATTGCATTCTTCAAATCATGGCTGAATGTCCTTTCTGAAAGTCAAACACAACTTATGGGACTCAGAGGGAAGTAACCAACAGAATCTGAATGACCTGTTTGACAATTTGCCAGAACAACTACAGAACTTGCTCTCTTCTACTCTTCAGTTCTCTAACACGAAGCCATGTATTTCACAAATTCCCTCACACAAGTTGATCATGGGGTTACATCTCTCAAAACCTCCCTCACATCAGACAGGGAATTAAGAAGCATTCAACTCATGCTCTCCTCTGTAAATGACATCACATTTCTCTCTGATTAATATTGTTGATATCAAAATACCCCCTGTACTGTTGAATGTTTCTTACATTGCCTCAAGGATGAGTATTAGTGATGATAAATGTATATATAATATTAAGGCTTTCTGTACTAAGTATATCCCTCACAGACAGACTGAAAGATACAAGAGTGTATATGTGAAAATTGGTTGTCCAAAATCAGTATATATCCAGCACAGACTAACTCTAATGAAAACCTGATGGACTGTGGTGAAATCAGGAAATCCCTGCCTCCATAAGTGAAATACTGTAATTCTATGCTCAAAGTTACTTCTGTTATTTGCAATTTGTGTTGAACCTTATGAAATTTATTTTAGGAATGCCATTGTAGCCTAGGCCTACTATGTAAACACAGACAAAAGTTTATATATATTAAGTACTACTCTATAAAAAGCCTTGGTGCACCATCACATATAGGACTGAAACAGGCCACTGATGTAATGGTAGAGAACAAGTTACCACTCATTAGCTCATCTGTGTGACTTGTCTAAACACACCATCCTACTGAGTGCTAATAACTTAGATCCCAATTCTCTGGCCTTTGCTGTGGGCTAGGAGCATATATAGGGATGGTTATCATGGACCAGTTGATGCATGGTTACTTGCTTCCCTGTGATACATCTGTTTTAAATCTGTATTTCTCCTGTTAGCTCAACACACCTGCGGGAGTTGCTCAAATCAGGAAATATACATTTATGCATGTTCAAGTGAAACAGCAAAAATGAAACAGCTAATCACAGCAAAAAAATGCAATGCTTTTTCTTCTCACTTCCTGCACAAGTGAGAGCTGCTGTTACAAAGAAAATCTGTTTGCTAGAAGTTAATCGCAGATATTAAACAGAGATCACAGATCATGACAGCACTTCCTTGTGTGGAGTCAACGTTTCTATTTTTATTTGCAAAGGAAAATATTAAATACTCAGTTTTGGACTGTTTTTCCTCTAAAATATGAAAATATTTGGCAATTTTGCTGAACTCTTGATATAGCATGTGTTAGGAGAAAAGGAAGCAGCTGTAAAGGGTTGACAGAAATGGAGTTCTTGAAAAATAATGATACATAGCCTATAGAGTTATGCTTGAAAGTGCACTTCACCTTGGAGTCATCAGCAATGGTAAATAAAATAATGTTAGTAGTACCTATAGCCCTTGAAGAGACAATGGATCATGAGGGTTTGTTTCTAGGCAAATCTTCAACAAGACCTTCCCAAGCACATGAAGCACTTCCAGCATTTTTACCATCTAATTTCTGGTTAAACTCTGAAAAGTGAGTCAGATGCTGTAAATGCATCCAGACAGCAGTGGTCAGTGGCTCAATGTTCAGAGGGCGATCAGTGACAAGTGGTTTCTCTAAGGGGCCAATATTGGGAACAGTGTATTTAACATCTTCATCACTGACATAGAGAGTGGGATCAAGTGCACCCCCAGCAAGTTTGCAGACGACACCAAGATGAGTGGTGCTGTTGACACACCTGAGTGATGTGCTGCAATCCAGAGGTACCTGGACAAGCTGGAGAAAAGGGCTCATGTGAAACTCATGTGTTTCAACAAGGACAAGCATAAGGTACTGCACCAGATTTGGGGCAATCCCTGGTATCAATACAGGATGGGGATGAATGGATTGACAGCAGCTCTGCTGAGAAGGACTGGTGTGTGGCTGATGGGTGAGAGGCTGGACACAAACTGATAAAGTGCACTCACAGACCAGAGAGACAACCTGGGCTGCACCCAAAGCAGTGTGGCCAGCAGGTCAGGGAAGGGGATTCTGGCCATCTGCTCTGTTCTTGTGTGACTCCACCTGCAGTGCTGCATCCAGCTCTGGGGTCACCAGCACAGAAAGGACATGGACCTGTTGGAGCAGGTTCAGAGGAGGGGCACCAAGATGATTACAGAGATGGAGCACCTCTCCTGTGAGGAAAGGCTGAGAGAATTGGGTTTGTTCAGCATGAAAGCAGAAGGTTTTGGGGTGAGCTTAATGACATCTTTCAAGACTTAAAGGGGTTTATAGGAACTATGATGACAGACTTTTCAGTAGGGCCTGTTGTGATAGGACAAGGGCTAGTGGTTTTAAACTGAAAGAGGATAAATTAAGATTAGATATAAGGAAGAAATTTTTTTTATGATGGGCATGGTGAAACACAGGAACAGGTTGTCCAGAGAGGTGGTAAATGCCCCATCCCTGGAAACCTTCAAGGTCAGGTTGGATGGGGCTCTGATAAACCTGATCTACTTGAATACGTCTCTTCTCATATAGTTGGACTAGATGACCTTTAAAGGTCCTTTCCAACCCAAACTATTCTTTGATTCTATAACTGCATGATTCTATGATGATCTTTCTGCTCCAAGCCTCCTGTAAAGCACAAGAAACAAACAGAAAAAACCTTTTCAAGTTAGAGTGGATTGTATTTTTTTTTTAAACCGATGGTATTCCAGTTTCATCTTTTTTATATGTAAAGTCTAAAATACTGTTTTATGGATGAATTTTGTTTTCTGCTTCTCTTTATCCTCACAAACTTATTTTCAAATTCAGGCCTACTGCTAATGTCTTATTTAGGGTATTGTACTACCATTTTATTATTTGGCACATACTTCCTAAAAATTCTTTTGAAATAACATTGAACTATTTATATCAAGCGCTTTCATAGCTGCATTTTCAAAATACGGAGACCTGGAAATTATCTTGAAAGCCCCATTTGGCATGAATAAGAGGTATAAATAGCTGGTTTCACAGTTTGCTGTTTGTAAATGAATGGATACTTCCCTAAACCATTTCAAGAAAGAGCCTCAGCAAATGGTGTTGCAGGATTGGATCTTACACTACAGTATATAAATAAAAGATAGGATGAAATTCAGTTATGGTAATGGGGAAATGGAGCTAGGGTTATTTATGGGCTTATGCACCTCTTCCTTTCTCAAATTCACTCTTCACCTTCTGTTACAAAAGTAAAATGATTCAGTGAGGTCAATGTACTCTGGCCCAAAAGGTAAAAATGATTTGCTGAACTGGATGAGACTGGGGTCTTTTAGTATCCTTTTCACTTCTTGTAGGTGCTTTCCGTATTGTAATGTCTATTTTCTTGATTCCCCATGGAAGCCCACACTGAATAAAATGTTATTAATAAATTTAAATGGACTCAGCTGCATAATACAGAGTTAACCTCTCATTCTCAAACTCACAAATCATGAAAGTTGATCCATTTAATTTGAGTCATTCTATAAGGTTTAAAGACATTTTCCAAATGAGAAGAAACTGGAATTTTCAGTCCTTAAAAATGCTAAACTGAAATTAATATTAAAGAATAGGTATGTTCAGTTCTTCAATATTCTTGAGGCACTATTGTCATTTCATGGTCAATGTCAGGTCTGTTCTGCTAATAATTTTTATACCAATTATCATCCTGAGACTTATCTGGTCTATTACTCTCTCTCTAGGATAAAGATGAGTTTCACTGGCTTGTGTCAGACATGGTCCCAAGGAAGGGAATAGCTGAAGGCAATTTATCCCAGAACTACTTCCATCTGCTTGCTTTGAACACTCAGGGACTTTCAGTTTCATGTTTCCCTTGATCAGGGACTGTTAACTCAATTCAAGTACTGTGATTTCCACAAATGGATGCCAAAATGAGAAGATCAAGCTAATTTTCTTTTATGATCCAAACCTGGATTTGAGTTTAGGTCTTGAGGAATATGAGGACATAAGGCTAATACCCTTTTTCATTCTATTGTTCAATTGCTTTTTGTTTCTGCTTAGCTACCCTGTGCCTTACTCATAGATTTATGTTATAGATTTAGGTCACTTCCAGGGTTTTACATCTGGAAATAAAATTTTGCTATAAAATAGTAGCAGTCATGGGAAAGCCTATTTTAATGTCACAACATAAAAGCTGCATATATTGTTTTAGTTCAGAGATAAAATGAAGGCTGGTGCTGTGAATCTATGATACCGTAAAAGAGCAGATGAAGAAGTTACATCTTCTTCTGGTGTCATACGAAACAACAAAATAGACAACTGAGCCGAGGATTTCCATTTCAATTTCCAGGAAGCTTTTCCATTTCAATATATGTGGAAATGTGGAGCATTCCTTGCTTCTGTCTGACTGCCGTCTAACCTAAATAGTCCAGGGCATGGTAAAAAATGAGAAAATGGAGTATTAATTTATTTATTCATTCATTCCTGTAAAACTTTCATTAAACTAATGTGCAGATACCACTGAAATATGCTCTATACCTTTCCATTTCTTATTGAGATCTTTTTGTATTACATACACCTGCCCATGATTTTCAGATTACTGTGAAGAGGGATTCGCCTTAATAGATGAGCAACTGAATCTCCAAGATACTACACTGGAAAGAGAAAAATTATTTGTGAGGCTTGTTAATTTGTCTAAAGAGTGTAGTATTCAGATCAGTGATTTACTGATAATGGCTGAATTTCATATCCTGAGCCATACCTATTTTGTACCTTCAAGTCATTAGACTGACCACAAGTGGCATCTGAAAAAATATGTTTACAAAGTCTTTTGTAGGTAAACAAGAAGCAGTGTCATGTTAAAGAAAAAACAGTGAGACTAGTCATGTGGAATATGCATTCTATGTTCCTCAACTGCTATGCTTACAGAAGGGATTTTCTTCAAAGGCATTATCACAGCCATAGCCATAAGCATGTACATTCAATTCGCAGCTGCTTGTTATGATCTAAGAACTGAATTTATATTGTCAAATGAAATGTATGAAGTTATTTTCCTAGTTTTATGGTTTGCTTTGATCCCACATTTAAAGAAAAGAAAACAAAACTGTTCTCTTTGCAACTAACTCCACATTTTAGTAGTAATAGCGATTAAAAAAACCCTGAAGACACTTAATTTCATCCAGCCACACTTTTAGATGTATTACCTTAAGCTCTGAAGTAATCTGACAATTTTCTGCTTCACACCTCATAGAGTAAATAAAGAAAAAGAGAAGACCTGCTCTAGCTCCTAATTTAGGGCCTCTGGGTTTGCATTATGACAGCTAAGATGCTAACGGCAAGGAAAATCATCATACAGAATCATAAATAGATCTGTCATTTTAAAATAAGGTGAAGGTGTTATGTGCTGGTACAATGATGCAATTCAATAATTAAAATGATTATACAACAGGTGGCCTTCAACAGCACATAAAATCCTGTGCATCAATCGTTCAGGAAAGGCAATCAATTAAAGTAGTTAGTGAAAACGTAAGACATAATATTTAAGTCTTAAAGTTATGTTATAAAGGCTCTATCTATCTCAGATTTCTTTTCTGTAACAAAATTTAAAAAGAAGGAGTTGAAAGAGGATTTAAAAAAGGATTCACTGTAACTCTGGGACCCTATAGAGAAATCGGTGGTCCTAAGTACTTTGTGAACTATGCTTGCTGCAGCGATATTTTACAGATTTTTTTTTCAAATAGCAGTGTAGAAGTTTGAAGTCTAAATATGATGTCCTTAATTTATACTAAAGAAGGATTTAGTCTGACTATTTAACAGAGCCTAATCATAGCAATTAAATTCTCTTAGGTATTTGAAATAAGCCAAGACTGCAGTTCCATTTGTGATGGTAGCCCACAGAAAGAACAAGGCTCATTGACACTAATAAACATTCCTGAAATGCAAGAATAATAGACACTCTTAAAAAGTTGCTAGTGCTCATGTAATTCTTCTTTTTGGACCTAAACTTCCCTCACTCTCCCCAGTTTTCCCCCCTACTTTTAACAGTCATTGAAGGAGTGTTTCATAACATAATTATTTCTAAGCATAATAACTACAAAATGCCTGGCACAGTAGCAATCATGTCATTGCAAAGAATGTTAATACCTGCCATAGCAATAACCTTCCTCCACATTTGTACAGGTCTGCAGGGGCCAAGCTCAAATTATGGGTCTATGTGTCTGTACAAGAGGGAACAGGGTCAAGGCCAGCATATCTCAGTCTCAGAAAAATTACTCCCCCAGAAAAATTACTCCCCTTGACTTTTTCCATCCTACAAAATCCATCTAGTTAACTGTAAGTGGTAGAACAGAAAGATTTACCTTCACTGCCACAGAGACAACTGTAAAGAATCTTTGTATTGTGTTTCTCCTTCTGCTATTATTCTGCTCCTAATATGTATTTTCTTTTCTTACTATATATGTTATGGGACTACCACTCAGTACTGGATTTGGCTGAGACAGAGTTAATTTTCTTTGCAGTACCTGGTATGGGTTTATGGTTTGCATTTTTGCTGGAAACTGTTGATAACTCACGAAATTTTTTGTTACTGCTAAGCAGTGCTTTCACAGAGTCGAGCCCTTTTCTCCTTCTCACGCTCCATCCCACCACTGCAGAAGGATTTGGGAGGGGACACAGCCAGGACAGGTGACCTCAGCTGTCCAGAGGGGTATCCCACACCATGCTCAGCATGTAAAGTGAGTCAGCTGAGAGAGCGTGGGGTCGAGATGCCCACCAAAGCTAAACCCGCACCGCCTCATCTTGGGAAAACATGCACGCAGCTGTTTCTGTTCCACGTGTACTGGTGGTTTTTATTCTGTGCCTTTGCAGCACGCTTTCTTTGCGTGCAGTGCAGGTGTGCCCAGTGGTGCTGAGGGAGTGGTTCTTCACACTGCATTGCCTTCCCTGTGTCAGTGAGCCGCACTGCGCGCGGCTGGCTGAGACTGTCAGCTTCACACCACGGTAGCCAGCAGCAGCCCATGACCTCCAGTTCTCTGCTGATACCTCTTGACATCTTCCAGACTTGCAGGCTAGCCTGAAAGAAAAAGAAGCAAATAAGGAATAAATAAATAAGGATGATCTGCTGTGTTAAAGTACATTGTTAAGAACAAAGAAACAAATAGATGAATGACCCTGTAAGTTATGGATTATTTCTTTTATTTGTCCATTTAAACAGGACATATTAGCATAGTATATGCTTTTCTGCATGTAAATTATTCTTCTTAATAAATATTCTGGGAATAGTTTTATACATTTTGGAAGCTTGGAGTCCCCTGGTTATAAATCATCTATGTTCCATCTGGCACAGGCATGTTTTAAACAGTGCACCCACTGGAAAAAGCTGGATATTGTTTTTCTGAATACTTTTCCCCTGCCCCCTAAATTTATAAATCATACTGTCACCTTCCTAAGTGGTTTGTGGTTTATTTTCTAAATTTTTGTCTGCAGAGAAGGGAGAAAAACCAAGAGGTACCCTATCTTTTCTTGTAACTGTACTATTTCAGTTTGTAGAAAGTGATGAAAGGCACAGACTGTATTAAGGATTCAGCTCAGTTTTCAGATCACCTGCATTGCTATTGAATACCTTTCCTTAAAACAAGTGCAAAGAACATTTGATTGCCTACCTAAAAATAGTGCCTTTTAATGGAAAGTAGGAGATGCTGAACCTGCAACGGAGAGAGTAGGAAGCAGCTGGGGCTGTGCTGGCCTGCATGCAGACACAGAGAATGCTATCAATAGAAACCTGGGTGATTTGGTCTGATCCCAAATGATTAGGCACTTATGACAGTCACAACCCCTGCCAGGTTTTAGCTCTCCTTCGGCATGTGACCTTCAGGATTCCCTATAGAAGGAAGCATTTCAGTACCAGTACTGGAAAAAGGAAAAGATTCCATTGATTATCATTTTATTTCAACAGCTTACTTTTAATAAAATTCTCAGACTGCAGATTAATGCTTGACATAATTATATTTCTGTCCCTTGGAAAGGATGCCCAGATTGAAAATGTTGATATATGCTTTGTTGAAATACCATGCAGCTATTATGGCATTACTTGTACCGAGTGCATTGCTCTATCACACATGTTTTCTCCAGCTTCTCTTGGTGCCCTAGAACCCTCTGCTTTCTGGTGCATGAAGCTCTCAATTTAGAATTTTGCTCCTATTCTCATGTATAATGCACCCCACTTCTGGAAATGGCCCAGAGGCTCATCTTAAGGATTTTATTACTTCTTGTTGTATGAATTTGGATCATATAGAAGAATATATGCTGTTTTGCTGATAAAGAGCAAGAACATAAACAAAATATATCCTATTACAGTAGTCAGAGATTACTCAGGCAGGGAGGATTGTCAGCTTTATACAAGTCCTAGAGGTTGGAGTACTCTATAGTAAATATAACCATCAAAATCATACAGACATCTAGCTTCAGATTACTTTGCTGAGCACCCTTTAGAATGATGGCAGGCGCCTTTCATCTTTCCCCCAATGATTTCCCTGTCTGAGCCTGCACATTTGAACCCACTTACTAGAAGCTTCACAACATCAGTAGCAAAATACTATTTGTGTGAACAAAGTCTCACTAAAGATGACAATGCCACCACTGCTACTGCACAAAAGGATAAGAGCTTTGTAATGCAGCCTGAAGCTGAAAACGGAAGCAGTAGGAGAGATTCATAAAAGTCCGAGACCGGAAGCAATGTGAGGAGTAAGTTGTCAATTAATTTCATGAATTAAAAATAAATAAATAAATAAACAAATGTTTTTTTCCCTGACTCCACCTCTTAATTGTGTGCCCAGATGTAGAATCTCTCACAGTTCATGACTATCATGAACAAGCATTTCTTTATGGAAAAAACCCTTCCTCATCCCCAGGTCTCAAATGTTAGAGACTTGAGTAATTGGAAAATTCCTCACAATTCCATAAGAAAGTCAGAACAAAGACCATGATGTCTTTGGTTCCTACTTCACAGGAAGTGGTTTGACATTGCCTGTTGATGGAAAGTAGAGAATAAATATTTTGTTTTCCTTTGTTTGCAGCCTTTGCTTTTGCTTTATTAAACTGTCTTTATCTTGGCACATGGGGGTTTTTTTCCATTTTATTTTCTTCCCTGCCTTGTCCTGCTGAGGAGGGGAGTGATAGAGTTGCTTAGTGGGCACCTGGTGTCCAGCCAAGGTCAAACCCCCACAGTGCTGTAAAGAAAGAACCCCACTGACTAATCGAGTGGAAATAAAAGGATTCATAGTCTGCCAAAAGATGAATAAGGCTAGAGGGGGAGAACATTTCTGTCTTAGAAACAGAAAGAAATCTATAATGAAATAAAACATATGAAAAGGTATACACTTCACAGGAAAGAGAACAACAAATCTAAAGGTTCATATGCTCTAAAAGATATACAAATCCTTATGTTAGCAATTATAAGATGAACTGAAAACAAAAATCTCTTTTTTCTAGGTTACCAACAGTCATTTTGAGACTGTCACTATCCATTTTAGTATATACAATCTCCTGTTAATAGTGTCTGCATGAATGAATATGTAGTGGGGGAAAAAAAAAGAAAGTAAAAGAAAAGAAATTGAAAAATAGGAGGTGCTGAACCTATTGTGTGTTTCCAAAACTTAATTTTTGTGGATTTCAGAACTTTGGTCAGATATGTATCTTTTCCCTGAAGGAGATGAGAGGACAAGGACTTCTCCCTGAAAGGGATGAGAGGAACGACACTAAACCAAGAATTACATAGGTTGGAACTAACCACCTGAACAGAGAATCAATATTGGACATTTACAACCCATCTTGTATTTTTGCTACAGTGTATTGTCCCTAAGCCAATAGGGATGGATAAGCCCTGTCTGCTTCCCCAAAACATTCCCTGTGCAGGCAAATGCACAGGTTACAAAGGCTCTGATGGTGTCTGGTTCTTGTGCATAATTGTATTGCTTTATCTTACAGGGGATTATCTCAGCAAAGAAGTCAAAGCTAAGACATTGATCTCCTGAGATCCAGTGACCTGTCACTGGTAATCTTTGAATCGTTTCTATTCAAACCAACATCAGCAGTGTGAAGCAGGCCTATAGAGTTACTGGAGGTCTATTGCACTCTCTGTCTCTTCATAGTTTGCACTCACAGCTTCCACTGTGAAGGCACACCTGTGGCTTGGCAGCCCAGTGCTCAACCTATTCTGTCTGCTCTCTTGATCTCAACAAGCTCCAGACAACATCTGTGGCTTTACTTCCTAAAAATGGATCAATTTACTTCAACGCTGCATGCTACTTGGATTCTTGACATTATAGCAGCTCTCCCCTAGCTCCTCATAGAGCCCAACAGGAACTGGATGTCCAATGAGCAATCACCTTGTTGGCCACGTTTTGAAGAAGGCAAGCAATGATTGTTAAGGGATGTACTGATTCCATTTTGTGATTCAGATTCCCTTGCGTTTGAGCTAAAATAGTGTGTATTGAAAGGTGCTTGATTATTTGCACTACAAAAGACTGGCAAGTTAAGGTCACTTGAAATAACAGTTATCCAGTGTGCTTGGATACCGTGACAAAGAACAGGGAAATAATCATGCTGTGTAGTTACTGTACATGCAAATTTGAGAGTTTTTCTTCTTTCATCTAGGATTTCAAATACACTTCCAAAGAAGAATTTGCATAACAGTTTTTGCAATGACTAAATTTTCCACAATGGGAATGTCTGTACTCATGTTGCTTTTAGCAACATTCCTTCACTTTTTTTTTTTGGTGGATGATTGAATTAGAGTTAGGTCAATGAAAAAAGAAGAGGATTATCTTGCTGGTACAGCAAGAGCTATACATAGTATAAGTATATATAGAGCTTGTACACCTTCATTCAAAGATCTCATGGTCTATTTGGGGTTCAGTAGCTTTCATTACAAATCAGATCTTTATTTTGCTTAAAAAGGCATGGTAATACTATGGCCTGCTCAGTTATAGCTAATGTTAGTATTGGCAACCTAGAGCAGGAAGACTCCTTGAGTGTTAACCTATTTCCTTCCCTGAAATATGCTGTATATGTTATATACAATTATTTAAGCTAATCTAGTACAAATTGAGATTAGCTGGCACTGATTTGCAAATAACAAGAGAAATCACACTTATGGTATGCCCTTGTGTTTGTGAGATATAGCCCTCCTTCTGAATCAGAAAACAGGTTCTTATTATTAAACAGTTTCTCTTGTGGATAGAAAATTACTCACTGCAGAACACCATCACAGCTGTGAGTCTATCTGCAGTTGGATAGAAGTCTGCTCCACCAGATAAATGTCAAGGCCTGAATAGCCCTTTTGTGTCAAAAACCCTTCTGGGTGGAATATGGAACAGATTTTGAGCAGGAAAGTAAAGTATTTCAGGCCAGATGGTTAATCTGATGGAGTTGTATTCTGACAGGAGGAAAGAGTAGTATTGTGTGGTTTAGCAGTTATGTCAGGGAGAGAAGAAAGCCCTTTTGCTAAGTTAATGGAGATCCATGATTGTGCTGGACCCTAGGGTAATATGACAGTTCCTAATAATACATAATAGGAAATAGCTAATATAGTATGATAAAGCTTTCATGCTGTTTTACTGTTTCAGCATTTCCTGAAAGGCAATGGCTGAGAACCATATTCTGGCAAACAATTCCTTACTATTTGAAGTATTTCTATCTCCATATATATGATCTGGGTTTGGTTGTTTTAATCTGTTCTCATAATTTGAATAAGATGTGTCTCATTCATATGAAATTCTGGAGAGGGATTTCCACTAGACTGTAGAGCTAGAAAGGGTTTATTCATTCTAAGGAAAAGATTGTAACTGAGATTACCAGCTCCTATTATAGTGTGTCTAACTTGTCATCAAATCCAGTAATATATAATACTGTATTGGGGATCAACAACGTACTAAAGAAGAGCAAAAGCCTGGTATAAAGGCTGGTTTAGGATTTTAGTTAACAGGGCTAAGTAAGCCACAGCATCTTGGGCAAGAAGGCAGTGAAAGGCAGCAACATGCTGAGATCCTCATTTCCTGCTATCTGGGCCTCTCAGAAAGGCTGATGCACTTGCTGATAAGACACCTGTGGTTTCTGAGAGGCAGTGTCTTTTGGTGTCCTCACTGATATTACTCTTTGACCTCTTTGATGTCCAAGTTAAGAAAGAAAAATGCAGTCTGTCATGCTGCCTCAAAAGATTGCCAACTTTCTCATCAAAGAGTGGTCCTTGAAAAAGCAGGACCTAGTTTATATGTTGGTGTTTTATTAGTACAGAAAATGAATGTAAATCTGAAAATAAAATGCATGAATAACAGGTTTCATTACAGCATCATAAGAGAACACTGATGAGAGAGCTCAGTGGATTGTATTTGGAATATGTCTGTGGTGAGCACTCAGGAAAGGAATTTATTTACGGGATATTTAGGCAGTTTATGGAAGTTCTAATTAACCTCTTCATCTGTAATTGTGATCTATGATTTTGAAGACCAAAGTCATTTGAGAATACTCTATGCTATTACTATGGTACCACTCATTAAAAAAGATAATCTCAGTGTCTCCTTTCAGTGTCTTACATCTAACATGCAGGTCATATTCTTTTGACATACGATGTGAATTGTCGGAATGAGAATTGGGTAAGAAACAGAGATGAAGGAACAGAAGTTTTTTAGTATGCAGATGCAATTTAAAAATAAAAACAGACAAGATGTAAAGAAATCTGGAAATGTAGACATTAGATTTTTCAAAAGCACCTCAGAGTTAATTCTGTGAGTATATACTTATTAACTGAAATAAGATAGTAAATTTTAACTCTTCTTTCAGATCATATTTCAAAATTATCAAAGCAATTAAAATAAACAGGTTTTTTTTATTTTTCACATCTGATAGATACAGAGATTACCTAATAGATTGCCCCATAGATTGCCAAATCATAAAGCTAGTTGCAGAATCATGGGAGAACTCTGGTGAGAGAGGACCTCAGGTGATTTCTAGTCCAGTTTCTGGCACAAAGCAGGGTCAGCTATGGGATCAGACCAAGACGCTCACAGATTTATCTAGCTAGATGCTGGAAACCTGCAGTGATGAAGAGTGCACAAGCTCTGTGAGGACAACCTGCTACACTGCTTGGTACGTGGAAAAAACATTATTCCTTATATTCAGTGGGAGCCTGTTTAATTTTCAATTTATGCCTGTTGTTACCTATCTGGCTACCATGCACAACTGAGAAGATCCGGCGTGTCTTCATTGACATCTTCCTGATGACTTCCTCTTATGTGCTGGTGAACTGCCATTAGGTCTTCCTGAAGCTGCTTCTCCAGGCACAGCAAGCCCCATTTCTCCAGCCTCTGCTGATGAGGGAAGTGCTCCAGCCCCTCCACTGTCTGGCAGTCAGTGAAAACTTGCTTGAAAACTCAGTCCATTTTACTAAAGTCTGTCTGGCACTGGGCGGATCAAAACTGGATGCACTATTTAGATGTGCTCTCATGAGTGTTGAGTTCAGGTGGATGGCCCCTTCCCTTTTTCTGTGCATTGACAGACTGTTCATACAGCCCTGGGATGCTGTTGACTTTCCTTGGCACTGTTTGCCACCATGACTGGGGCATTTCTGCAGACTTACGCCCCAGACAGGCAGTCAGATCCCTGCCTGTATTACTGCAGGGGGTCCTTCTTTCCCAACTGCAGAACCTGGCATTTGCCTCACTGAGTTTTGTCATGTTCCTGTTGTCCTGCTTCTCCAGCCTGTCTGGATCACTCTGAATGGCAGCTTGCCTTATGGTATGTCAAATATGTTCTCCCAAATCTAGTGTCATTTGCAAACTGGATGAGATAACAGTCCACTGCCTGCTCCAGATCACTGATAATGGTATTAGATAGGACCCATCTCCTTGTCTGTCCATCCTGTGATGTCCTAACATGATTATATGAATACTGTGTGAAAGAGTGCCTTGCTACAAAGTAAATAACAACCACTCCTCTCTCCTTATTTACAAGTGCTCTGTGAGTTCACAAGGGTATATGGATTTTTCTTCAGTCAAACTCTCTAGAATGACTATATACAGAAATTTTTACACTGATCAGGAAAAGTTACTCAGAGACCAAATCAAAATTATTAAACTGCTGAAATTATTTGCAATCTTCTCACGTTACACTGTTGATCATAATTGTGATCATGATCCCTTTCAGCAGAAAGATGCACTAAGATGTGATAAAGACTGCTTTTGTGACTTGTCTTACAGATAAATACTTTGATCTAACAATGGACTTGTCACTATAAAGTTTGTGTCAAATATGAAACAGAGAAAATTCCAGATACCTTAACTTCTGGCCTTAGTTAGGGCTCATCTATGCTTCAACAGGATGGACTGTAGGTGTATGAAAAGTGGTTACTCAAAGGAGGTGTGTTTGAAGCTGTTACTCAAAGGATGTCCTCGGACGTTTATAAGATTGCAAAAGGTGCTTTCATCATCTCAAATGCACACCGACAGTTTATTATTTTTTTCTAAAGAGTAACTCTGCTGAAACATGCTATTATATCTATGGAGCAGTCTCAATAAGTTAGATTTGCTATAGATTTAACACATAATTGTGGTTTTAAAAACAGAATAATGGAAGACTGGCATCCTTTATAGAGCATAATAATTATATTATTATGGCTTATAGTTGAGTCAATATTGCTTCTAGAACCCATTATATGAAGTCCACAACCTTTCAGCATCATCTTCAAAGAGAAAAAAAATTGCAATAAAAATTCTTTAAGTACTGTTTGGTTTCCTAGGTATAAGGTTATGGTACAGGGAGAGCCTTGGGGAACTGGAGATAATTGTGTGGTCAAAACTGTTCTAATCCTGAATAAGATGTTAAGTTGGTATCATAAATTAATTTATTCAATACTTCAGCATTTGTTTAATGAGCTGTCTAAATTAGAATGCTACCAACAGGAAAATATTAGTAAATCTTATGTACAGAAAGGATTTTACACCATTATTGAGTCTTTCCTCTTCTGCATAAGGGTTTTTATTTTCTCATGTGAATTTCTCTTGCTACACATTTCTGTCAAAAACAAGACATGAATGGTGCTTAAATCACAAATAGCAACAGAACATTGAGTTTTATGCATTTATATGACAGGGCCCTTGCTGTGTTTTTGTATAGAGGATTTTGACATTAACTGAATCAAGTATATCAGCACAGTGGTTATGTTTCTGCTGTCAAAATGCAGCTTTAGAACTGTTTAAAAATTTACGAAACCAGCAGCATCTTTACAGAAACCTTGTCTGTATTTATTTCTGTCTGGACAGAGAAAGCAGAAGGTTTGCCAGATTCTGACAGATGCAGACACAAAATTTGCCACGCAGATTCAGAATGGAGGTCTATTAACCTATTCCTGGCAGTGGACAGTACCACCTGTTTAAAAAAATATATGAGAGAAGAAAAAAGATGGCAGTGGATTTTGGAAGAAATATTCTTTCCGTAATAGTCTAATACTTCTATCCCAGGAAAAAGAGTGGTTCATGGAGGCTGAGCTGTAGCTACTATATCCAGATGACAGGGCTTACGTATGAGCTTTAAAAGATTAGAGGGAACCTGTGATCTTTGAGAAGATCCTACAGCTGAAACTTAACTTGTAACTACAGCCATAAAAGGTTGGTATTTTGATGAAGGTTACTTTGAGCTCTGGTGTATGAGAACATGTCTAGCAAAATTTCAGATTAGGTTTTTATTCTACTGTAACTGATATCATTATTATAATATTTTTACAGGTTTGATCCTCTGAAACCTGGCTGTTTTATTAGCATCAGCAATAATTTGCAGTAGGAGACTCCATAGTTTAATTGCTGTTGGGTGAAAAGGTTTTTCTGTTACCAGATTGATATTTCAGCCTTTCAATTTTGTACAATTCCCTTGTGTTGTTCTTTCATGAGAAAAGGGTACTTAGCAAAACCCCATCTAATTTCTCTGAACTATTAATTTCATTTAGTCATTTTTCTGCTTGTCATTTTTAAAGGAAAAATGTTTCAATTTTTATTTTTTTTCCCCTGCTTCTTCAGTTGTGTTTCACTTTACTCAACCTCTCTACTAATTGATTTTTTTTTCCTTGAGTAATGATGACCAGAGAAATTATTATGGTAATTGTCTTTGACTTTCATTAGTTAAAAACCCCCAGGTGCTATGTACTGTTGTGAATAAACAAGGTGATTGAAGAGCCTTACCTGCATGATTCCAGATATATATCTTGGAGAGTAAATCTGAGATTACAGGAAAAGCCAGCAGTTTTGTCCTCTATTTATTAAGCCCATCCATCAGGGATCAGGATTTCCTACTGTCCACATGCACCAATTAAGGATCACAGAAAGATACTAAGATTTTCAGATGTCAATGCCTTTGTACCCTTTGGTAGAACTCGTGAGATGTTGGTATCAAAATGTTGATAACAAAACATGCTATCATCAGAAGAAAGACTTATTTTTATTCTTTTAACTTTTGGATACACCAATCTGTGCAGAAAATGCTTTCTGCACATCTGAAAGAAGGTTGCACTACAAACAGATGCATGATGTATACCACTAGAATTCCATACGTCTTTCACATGGGAGCAACTTGAAGGATTATATCAGTATGGAAAATTAAATATATGCTTCTATTTATCACAAAGAAGCCCATTATTTTCCTAGTTAAAATGTTTTATTTAAGAAGATATTTATGTAAGATTTAGTGCTTTCCATTGGTACTCTTGTCAATGGCAATTTCAGCTTTATTCCTTGGTCTTTTCCAGTGTGTTCATGTTAGCCTCGTTTTTCTAAGTTCATGCAGTTAATAAAGTATTTACAAACAAAAAGGATGCAGAACACAGAAAAGTCATATTGATCCATTGTACATTAGAATTATTAGTGCAGAGTTGAAATACTTACATTTTTACAACTTTGAAACCTAGTTAAGCACTCAGGTTTATTAAAATGAGGTTTATTAAAACTGATTTATGCATATGTATATATCAATAAAATAGGTTTGTAATAACATAAAAGATGGAAGAGTGACATAAATCCCCCATTAGTCATAGTTTTATTTTACATAGTAACACAGGATGCAGCTACTACAGTTTTCCTTCATGTCTTTTTCTTGCTGGGATAGAACGCATCTCGGAATCTCTTTCAAGGCTCATTATATTGATATAAATAAGTTATATTTTTCATGGTTCGCATAACGAAACCTCTTTTTGTGGTTCATCATTCTTTACATAAACATATAAACATAAAACATTTAATATTTATCATTGCAAGACATCAGCTACTTGCTCTACACTCATACCTGTGAATTCCCAGTCCTTTCCAGATAAGCAAAACGTGTTCTCATGGTCAAACTGCAAAAGTTTGCAAGTACTTAGCAAGCATTATATGATCCAGCAACCACTGGTCTGTCAGAGAGGGGCATATTAAGGGTTTAATCATGAGAATGTACCCATTCCAACTTCAGCCAAAAGTAGTAATATTTTGTTGAAATTTTTGCTGGTTTAAAATTTTTGATGGGGAATAAAAGGACACTGTCAGACTATGCTACTTCTCATATAAAGAAAAATTGATATTTGATACAAATTTCAACTTTTGAGGCAGCATTGGGTTAATAGACATCTTTCTATTTGTATTGGAATATCGATTGGTAATCCAAGAGAAGTTTGATTTATGAATGATGAATGGTTACATAAGTTGATATTTTTCTGAAAGACTGAAATTCTCAGGGAACAGAAATTGTAGGGAAATTATGCAACACTAAGTGACTCAAGAAATGAGTAACACAGCACAGCACAATTGTTAGTAAAGAACTTTAAAAAATGATTAGGATGAAGATAAACTATCTCAGTGAATTTGTACTAAACGAAGACATAGGTGGAGAGATTTGATGATGTATTATCTAAAATAAAAAATATATGCTCTTAGGTACTTCATAGGAAGTTTATAATATTCTGCATCTCATTGTCCCCAATGATAAAGTATGAGATTCTAGATTGCAGGCACGTGGGAAGGACCATTGATCTAATATTTGTGATGACAGTGATCTTATCACTGTGTGTACCAGATGGAGGCATGCTCAGCATTTGGAGCAAGGTCAGGAGTCTTGGAAGTAAAAATGCTGGGTCAGCAATAATAGTTGTAGTATTCATTATCCTTTTTACAGCTTCATTAAGCTCTACATCTGCAGTAATTGCAACATGTAAAACTTTTGTTCATTCATATGTAATTTCTAATTTTGGCTCAAATATTTTCACTGCATTTTTTGTTATAAAAATAGTATTTTGTCAAAAGCAAAAAGATATAGAGGAATTTATATATTCAATTTAATATTTAACTTTAAAAAATGTGGGAAATATTTTCCAAAAAGAGAATTCTTCCAAGTAATATTGTTTCTGACTAATTTTGACATACTTATTTTGACGCTACATGAAATATTTTACTACATAATTATTTTTGTGGTGAATTATTGAATATTCTATAGCTTCATATCTGAGTTTTGATTCCAGAAGAAATAATGCCCATAGTTTGGGCTAAGAATGTGTTTTTGAACATTCAGGTAATAAAAATGCCATGATTTTTCCAGATTTATTGTCATTCTAAACACTGTGGACTATTCTAGGCCTTATATGACTATTAAAACACTTTGCAAATGGTGGGTTAGTGTACTTTCATCAGTCTTTAATTACACATAGTATTCACAATAAATTTCACATTAAAAAATGAAAACAACAAAAATTTGTGATGATTTATGCTACTTAGTTCACGAAGGGATTACTATCACATATATAGGATTTTACCTCTGAGAAGCATTTGGTAGTGCACAAATACACAGTGAATTGAATAACTTTAAGCTTGTCAAGTCAAGAAGATTAACTAACTTCAGTTTGAGTCATTAAGATCTTTGTGGTACTCCTACTTGAGCCTAGGAATATGCCAAGACTAGGCCACAAGGAAGGAAACTTGCATAGTAATTGAGTGAAAATTTATTTTCCTTCTCTAAAAATCACATTTATCTATTTCTATTATATTACCTTCTGAATTTATTTTCTAGGCTTTTAATATTTTCATGGGCTTGGTTCTTATTTGCTTATGAGAGAAGACTTTTGATAAATTAGCTGTTACAAAAGCTCTGTGTTTGGAATTATTCCTCACAGAAAAAAAAAAAAGAAATTATCTTTATTCAGTGCAGTCAGCATCCTCAGTAAAGCAATGGTGTGTACAGGAGAATTATAATGGGGTGACACCTACATCCAATTTTCTGGCATCTTTATAATAATGTGTCACTTGTCACAACTGTTTGATCATGCAGACCTACATGTGTATCAACACCACTGATTAACACAAAAGGCTTCAAATATAAAAATAATTTGTCTTCACAGCCAGGCTCACTTCACTATAGGGATGTTGCAGTAAAGATTTGATTTGTAGTAGGAATGATGTGAGAAAAAGATTAGTACACAGGCTTTTGTGCTGGAAACAATATTTCAGAAACTTTGAATTTTTTTGCGTTGTTGCCCTCCTATCTCTTCACTCTAAATGCAACTCAAATTTTCAAAACTGGTGTTGGCTCTGGACATCCAGGATTTTAGAGGCACAGAAGGTATAATTTTCAAACATGCATAATTGGACTCCATGAGAATGCCATTTATAGACATTTTCAATTCCAGAGTGCTTGAAAAATCTTCCTTGAATTAGGCGTATAACTGAGGAAAGGAGAATGCAAATAACTCTTACAGGCACAATGGGCAGGTTCTATTTCCCTGTGTCCCTGTATGACAGTATCACTGGGATGATCCAATGTTCCAACTGAAACATAAGCACCAATTCTCTATCCTGTCATAGTTAAGATTATTTTTATTCTTCTGTATTATGCATTTTTTTCTTAATATGAGCTGACATATTTATAAAGGGAAACAGCCCTGTGGATAAGCTAACAGCTACCAAAGAAGGTGAATGTGAGTGTCCGTAGCCAAGTCCCTTCCCTCAAGCCTCTTATCTTGCCAAAACCAACATAACCCAAATATGAGAGCATCCTGATTTGCCCTTCAAAATGCTTTTAAAACCTTCAGTCTTTTATACCAGTTTCAGAATATTTCTTCTATTACTGCTGAGTTAAAAGCCACTGCTTGGGATTTGTACAACAGAACATTTCAATTCCTTTTTGTCATCCTGCCATGCAGCTGAGTTCATGAGCCCAAGTTAAATGCCAGGGCTCTCCACATATGGGGATGTAAGTGCATAAGAGTGAACCTGGCATTTGCTAGGAAGTGTTAACTGGTCACTGGAAAGGCTGAAGTACTAAAGCATGACCTTGTCCCAGTCATGCAAACATTTAGGTGTATACTTCATGATCAGAGGAACTCACAGCTGCTGAACTTCTCCTACATCTCAGTGTCAAAAGCAGGTCCGAAACTTATTTTAAAAGGAAGACAAAAAGGTGAGAAAGAAATATGTTTACATTCTTCGACTGATAATTACCCAGGAACTAGACCAAGTAGAGAATTGTACGTTCAAATGCTTATGTATCCCCTGTATAGGAATCAGGGATTGACATAAGTAATTTCTCTCTGCTTTCCTTTCCTAAGAAGTAAAATTACGTGTCTGGATTGCCACCCCTGTCCTAACCCTGCTGAATTTTTCCACAGATGATGAGGACAGTCAGTCTAAGAATAGGCTAAAAATAGAGCTTTCACATGTAGAAAAGAAAAATAATTCTCTGTGGATATTTCAGACAGTCATGCAAGTTGATTATTGTCTAATTACAGAAAACGATGGAAGTGAGGAAGTAGTCAGCCTAGATCATGTTTGATGTACTAAATTTATTCCTGAGCTGAACTGCAGGTTTGTGTTCCACACCAAGCCTTGGAGGGCACTACTGAAGCCTGGATTCTGATTTTATAATCTCCTTGTTGCAGCTGCCACTCAGTCTTTCAAATCACATACATCTTTGATGTCAGATCATTGTTCCATTAAGGTGCAGCTCACCGCTTTTTTCAACTCAATCTCTTTTAATCTTGCAAATCAAATAAAGCTCAGTAATGCAGATAATATGTCAAAAATGTCCTTACCTCATTGACATTCCCAGTGGAAGTCTACTTTTGAAATAATTTCTCAGCTAAGTTCAGACATGTTCTGTAAACCATGAAACATCGCTGAGAAGTGCTTAGTGCACATCAATAAAAGGAAAAAGGTGCCCTACAGGTATAATAGTAATAATAATAATTAACTGTAGGGTTTTTGTGCAGTAGAATGTATGTAAAAATACAACCAGATTTCAGGTGCATGCTATTATTGCTAAATATCACTTCTTTATAAAAAAATAATACCAGATTGTATTTCTAGTGATAAATCAGTGGGCAGAATAATAGTTGGCTAAGCCTGATTGGAAAGTTTTGATACTACATGTAAATGGTTGTTGCAGGCCTTTAAGCAATGCAGCCTATTATGGGATTTGTTCTTGGTGGTAAATATTTCTGTTGGCAGTTTGAAGACATAAAAAAGCCTTCACCTTGCTATAACATCATATGCATATCTGAGGTGCCAGCAGTTTTTTCTAATGTGCTTCTGTGAAGCAAGATTTAGATAGGAGGGACATAATATCCTCTAATTCATATGAAGGCATCTGAGCTTAGCGGACCAGGAAGAGAGCGAAGACTTGAGAACTCTGCTACTGAATGGTATTGAAATGAGCCTCTGATTGTGTTTATGCTGTGAAATATACATGGAATGTTTACATATTTAAAATGACGTACTGAATACCGTAAGTGAATATATAAAGTCACATAAAAAGTGACAGCTAGATTATATTTCTAATACAGTTTTGTTCCTTTATCAATGGAGGAAAGGTGAATTTGACAGGTGTAAGTTTTACAGCACCTAATTCAGGTGCAAAGTCAGTGTCAGTTGAATACAGATGCCACAGAACTACAGAACAGAGAATGGCTGAGGCTGGATGGACACCTGGAAGTCATTTAACCCAACCCCCTAGTCAAGCATGGCCAGCTACAGCGTTTTCCAGAACTCTATTCAGATGTCTTTCGAATGCGTCCAATGATTGAGATTTCACAACCTCTCTGGGCAGCCTATGTCAGTGCTTGGTTACCTTCACAGTAAACAGTGATTTCTGACTTTCAGATGGCAAATGATCAGATTTGTGCTGCATTTTCCATCCCATGCTCTCCTTCTGCACGAGACGTGATGGTGCTGGAAGTCCCAGCTGAATCTTTACACTGCCCTGATCATGATACACAAGTTTTCATAGCCTTTCTGGTCAAAAGGCTGTCCTTCTTCTTTGGGACTGAAATACATTTGTTAGCATAGGAAAAACATAACCACGAATGATTATGCCGGTGCTTTTATTGAGAGCGCTCTGGGGACCAGGGGATCAAACCCAAATCAAGTCCCAAAATGGTTTCGGAATAGATTTCATTTTATATGTTTTCTTGACATAATTGCTATTCAATCATATGTTAATCATCAACCTTAACATTGTTCTATTGTATACATTGTTTTCACCCAAGCATGAGTTTAAGCCCCCTTTCCCCCCCTAGAGTTTCACCGTATTGTTAATATTATGTTTATCATGTAATTACATCAGCTTCTTCACGAGTGGGTGCTTAGGGACAAGTTCTCTCTGTCCACTGCCCTCTGCAAACACAGTGCCCATTACAGTTCTGAGGCTTATGCTTCTAAAAATATTTTAACCCTATGCTAACCCCTTATTCTTTAAAAATGTAAGGACAACAGGAAAAAATTAGATTGTGAACTATAAAAGCTAGAGAAATCAAGACTCAAACATTGAAGTCTTCTTCTTGATAGGATGGGGTTATTAAGAACAGTATTTTCTTTAGTATTTATTCCTGCCTAATATGTTGTTGTTTTCAGCATGCAGATTTCTGTCATTTGTGTAAGGAAAAAATTGTCTTATTGAGACTAACTATGATTTTCAAGGAACCAAATTAGTTTACCTATAAGCCTTACTCCCTAAAATTATTTTGATTTTTTTGTTTGTTGTTGTTTTATGTAGCTGAACGCTTTCCACATAGCTTCTGTTATGTGTGCTGATCTTGCCGTAAGCTCCTTTTGGTTCATCAAAATTACTGCCCAGTAAAGCACACTCTGATGCACAAGTGACAAGTGGTGGAATGCTCACCCTGGAAAATGTATCTTTAAATTTCTTTCTATACATACACTTTTTGAAGGATGGAATAGTATTTTCCTGTAGTAAAGAAATTCAGGGAGACATGGTGTTTTTATTTTATTCAGTTATTTTTTAAAATCAGCTTGAAATGATAAATATATGCTCAGTGTCCAGTGATCCATTATCCAGTGGCACATACTGCAGTAAAATGTACTTCCAAGAGGGACATGGAAGAACAAAAGCAGGAGTGAAGGGAGGCTTAGCTCAGTGGTAGTAAATCACTTGTAAGTTGTCTCTGGTGTTTTTGCAGATCTGGCAGTGTGGATATAAATGTGCCGTGCGAAACCTTTTCTTGTGATTTGCCATAGAAATTTCAGCCATACTATTTGTTATATTTGTGTTGTGAAGCCATGCAGATATATTAACATATCGTATTTCAGGCATAAGTAATGAAATGAGATACAGTTGACATAAAGGCAGCAGACCTCTTTTTGGAAGTCACAGTAACTGAAAAAAAGTCAATTCTTTAATTTTAGATGGGCCTATAGACAGAAAATCAGAATTTTAACCACTGTTCAGTCCTTTCCTACTTGATATTGTTTTAGGGTGTATTTACCATAAAAGTGCAGGAATAAAGTGGCTATAGACTATAGATTAGATAAAGCTGTTAGACTTAGCAGGGAGCAGAGGTTACTATGGAAGCATTTGTCTTCAGTAATAGTTATTAAAAAGCTTAAAAAACATAGGGTTTTTTTGGTACTTATGACCAGCTAAACTGGTGTTAACTGGATCATGGTGCATGTTGGTATAGTTCTAATGTTCATTTTAAATATTTGTATCTATTATTTTTTTAACTGTTTTTAGATCCTAATTAATAATTTTGTTCCATTTAACTTTGAAAATCATAATTGTACTTTCCTTTTGGTTACAAAAATAAGACCTTTTTCTCTTATGCCATTATTAATAACTAACTGGTTTGACTCAGAACAAAACCAATCCTGTTTCAAAACTAAAAATGAATTCATAAAACCACACTTAAAATTGTAAATATATTTACAAAAAAATTCCTCTTCAAACAAGAGAGTGACCTTGCGTGAAGAAAAATGTGCTGCCCATATAGGAAACACAAAAATTAGTATTTGATACATCTGGGAAAATACTACAAGAAACAGCTGTTTTCCAATTATCACTTTTGTTCTGACTGTACTAAATTCTCCTTTTTGTACACTTGCTACAAGAAAGAGGTTGAACTGAATTGGTACTATAAATATTGCAGAAGCAGAATTTCAATGTATATGAATTGGCATATAATTAATTTAGATTTGTGAATTTATATAAGTGGACATTCATAAGTGAGGCATTCTTTTGTAATTTGGAATATATCGGACTTCATACTGCAGAAAAAAAATGTTAATGAAGTAAATTTTCTGCAGAATCTGGGCTGTGGACATTTTTAAGCAGAAAGTAAATTATTGCTCAAATTCATTATTGAGAACTTTTTGTTTCATTTTCTGATGATCAGACAGTACTTGAGGATCAAAAGAAAGTGAAATCAGAAAGCATTCTTGGAACAATTCTTCAGGAGCATTGATCTAATCTGTAAAAGTCTGAAGAGCTTTCTAGCAAATTTCAAATCTAGTGTCTTGATTAAGAATGAAGTCCTAAAGTTAAAAAAAAGGCCAAGTAAATTTTTTAAGTAGTGCAAATGATGTTCGGCTTTATAGAGATATTGAAGGTTTTTTTCACATCCTGATAAGGAATGCCAATCATTCTACAAGGATGGAGTATAATTTGCAGACTACTTTAATACTACATTAATAAAAAGACACAGATGTTAATGGTCAGGATAGTGGCTGGAGATATACTTTTTCTACTTAAAACAGAAGAGGATTTATCTTTACTTTGGCATAAGATCATCAAAAGTATGGCATTGCGTTGTTGGATTTTAATTTTGGTAAATTTATGTTGAAAGGAAATACTAACACAGCTTGGAATAAAGTTTATTATGGACAACAATTTTCTTTGATGCTTATTGTGTGTTTATGAAGTCAGATTTGTGGTATAACTAGGTGTGAAATGAATGATGATTCTGAAAATAGACCAGAAATTTCTTGTTGTGTTTTAAGTTAATTTCTTTCCAGTTTTTGTGAATCTTGGGGTTTATGATATGCATTGGAAACTGAACGCTAAAGAAAATAATCAGTTGATTGTACATAATACCAGTAACATTACTGTCATCAGTAGATAGAGGTGATGTTCTATTATTGAAATTGAAGATATATATTTTTTGAAAATAGAATTTAGATTATTGGTAAATAACAACTTGAAGCTCTCCAAATATTAAAGCCATTCATTCTTCTCTGAGTTTGTGTAGTATCTGGCTCAGCAATGAACACTGGGTCTTCCTGGTGCACTATGGTAAGATAATAATTAAAAACACGTCAGCTATGAAAAGCAATTGAAGAAAATGAGATGTGGTATGGGCAGGTGCAATTGCTATGACATCCATACAAATTCATATAATTATATCAAAGGTTATAAACGATTTACTAATCCAGTTTTGCTTCAGTTTCATTGGGTAAATTTTGACTAGTAGACTTCTATTTTAATCCAGGATTTGTTTTGTTATGTGTACCAGTTTTCACAGATGTTGATTCTCCTAGAGGGTATTTTGTTGAGGGATCTATTTAGTGAAATTCATGTTGCAATATACAGGAAAATAAATATGAGGAAATAAATCATATTCTGTCATGCACTTTATAAATTGTACTTAGGATATCTCCAGACAGCATGACTGAGTTTATGGAAACAGATACTGGTCTTTTTAGTGCACACTGAGAACAAAGGAGAAGCCCAGAGAGAGATGGAGATACTGTAGGGAACATTTTTTTTTTTTTCTGCCCTCAATACTGGTGTGCTTTCATAACCCCTTTGTGCAATTAGTTTCTGGAGGATTGTGCCCAACAGACAAAGCCTGACCCTGAGAACAGGATGCTACTGCATCCAGTTCAAATCTTTTTGATACATGTACCTCTGGGGAGTATGGCTATTTCAAGGAGGCCACAGAAAAGTTGCTTTCAGTTGAGATGCTGTAACTCATTAGCAATAGATTTCAAGGCCAGAAGGAGCTGTTGTGGTCATTGCAGTCTATGCCACACCAGAAAGACAGTTTTGCCTGGTATTCTCCCTAAGTTGAAGGAGCATGTTGAAGTACAGCACACATTTTAGGACTAGATTTTATCTTAAGTTCAGTGTTTCTAATGATGGAAAATCCTTTCCTTTGGCAGATTCTCCTGGTGGAGAATTGCTTCCATTTCTAAAATTCTACCCAACTTTTCTTAAATTTGAATTTATACAGTTGGTTTTACCACTGGGTCTGTTCTTCTGTTTCACCCAACCATGACTATTACATCTGTGCTTTTCAGAACATATCTCACTGTCTTCAAAATTTGTTCTTCTTAGGCAAATGTCATGTCATATACAAATACAACTTGGGTGTGTGGAATGGTCTGGTTTTTTATTTAGTTTGTCTATGACACTTTACTGAGAGCGGTTATTTATTTATGTTGGTGGTGACTGTCAGCCTAATTGGCTGACTTTATAAAGTCCCAGGAAGTTTCTGATTAAACCTGGGGAATTCCCACCAGTGCAAGCCTTTCATGTATGATTATTAAACAGCATTGGTTAACTCTGGTTTTGCTTCCATTTTGAACATCAATTGCGTTTGCAAATGCCTTTGATACTTGTCTTAGGTATTGATGAACTAAATTTATTTCATTGAAAAGAAAATGGCTAGAACATTTTATGATAATCAATGTAAAGATTATAATATGTTCTCTGAGTAACTTGTGAAGAACATTTAATGACTCTGATTACCTACCTGGAATTTATGCAAGAAGGGCTGATTGTGATTTGTTCACAGTGTCTCCTCTTATTTATATAAGAAACAACTTGAGTGTAGAGGGACATTTCACTAGAACTTCTATAATTACTGAGATTTCCAGTAGCTGACAGCAGGTCTTCCACATATATATTCAAAGGGTATATTTGGCCACGGGGTTGAGATGTAACAGATGGCAGAAAATTTAATATTATCAGTGTGATCAAGGTTGTATGTAGAGTTTGAATCAACTCAAATCCATCCCTGAAAAAGGAAAAAACATAAACCCAGAAGAATTTGAAATGCAGAATGTTTCATAAGCTTCCACAACCATCTTTGAGGTCAAATGAAAGAAATTGTAGTTCATACCATGTCTGCACTTCGTATACTTTGGATTTGTTTCTTATGCAAGTCATAGGTTTGGTGTAGTGAGTAACTTGTATTGTACAACCAAGATTTTTTTTCATTTTATTATAGGTTCAGCAGATTTTGGAATTATGACATGATTGTAGTTATTTTTTCTAGCCTTAAATTGTTTGTAATACAGTGCTCTCGTCCAAATGGATATAATGAAACTTCACTAGATCTTAACTGTAGACACGCATATGCAGATAGAGCACTATGCATTTGATAAAATAATGCTGTGACAATCTTGTGTGTTGTTGCAGTTTACTAAAAGTTTATTCAGTTTATTAAAAGTCTCAGCTATAAGTCTAGAATTTTATATATTTAAGTAGAAAATTTACTCTGTGAAAACTGGTATTTTGTCATTCTTTAAAAAGGGAGGATAGGCAGTTGCAAGAAAAAGGGAGTACATCCTGTAAGGCAATACTATTTTGGCCAACTTCTTACATGTCCTGGATTCAAATTTTCCTTCCATGTTTCTGAAATTTGCCTCAACATTTTATCAAATAAAATTATCATAGAAAATGAATTAAATATTATGTAGATCTCATTGGGTGCTTTTAACCTGATTTTTCTCCCACACAAAAATAGGTTTCATCCAATCAATTAGAAATAGAAGAAAGTATGTTTCAGTCGAATTCTGTAAGTTTTTTTTTTTTTTTTCATCTAAAACATTTTTTTGTCCAAAATAATTACTTATTTTCAAGGAGTATCTATACTCAAAAATTACTTCAGAGCCAGCTTATCCTTAAGTATACAAATATTACAAGAGGATTTAATACTCTCATGAAAGAAATGGCTAAATTTAATCCATTGAGAACAATTAGTGGGTGCTGAAGCACGGAGTTCTGAAAGGGTGTACCCTCTGTAGGTCCTCTTGAATCCAGCAGACATCTCTGATGACCAGAGTTCTTTGCTGCAATTAATTCCATGGCACTGCGGTTCCCATACCTTCTGGTGCGAAAAAAAGGGGTTTTTTCCCAGTTACTTTTCTGTCCTTGTATATGGTGCAGAACAACTCCTAACTATTTGAAATCTCATATTTTAATTTCTTCATCAATGATTCTTTTACTCCTGTAAATCAGTTCTGGAATACTGTAGTTCTAGGGCAGAAGTCATAAAAATCAGATCTTCTGAAAGTATTATTAGCAAATAACTGCACTAGAACAGAATTGAATGTCATTGTTTCCACCTGAAAAATCTACTACCTTCTCCAAGGATATAGAAAATTTCCTGCAAGATGATGAAGTTCTTTTTAAGTTCAAGTACCTGACAATTAGGACATGCAAACTTCTTAGTAGCCCAAACAATTAATAAATCAGCATGCAGATATATTAGTGTCAAGATGTATGTAAAATAACAACTTCATAACATCTATGCACAGAATGGACATAAAAAATTATGTACAAAGGTGAATTAGAGAATATATTTCTGAATATTTTGATGTTATGGTATATATAAATATACAATTTTCGTACGTTTCCACTGCATGTAAGTTTATTAGCTCCTTTCCATCTAAGTATTTTCATACAAATTCAGCTTTCTAATATGTTCTAACAATTAAAATTAAGTGTGTGATTAGGTGTGCATGTACTGAGGGCTGTATAATGAGGGATACTCTCGAGACTTTATTGATACTTTCACTGAAGAATGAAATGATTAATTGTGATGTCTACAAGGCCATCATTGAACATGGATGAAAAATGACCAGAATGATGCTTGGTGCTTATCCTGCTTTTCCCATTGTTTGCCTAAGAAATCAGCACTCATTAATATGGTTTAGATAACACTTAATCTGAGCTCTTAAGGTATTAATCAAAAGGAACATATAAATAAGGGACTTGCAATTAAGGGACTAGAACTAATGGATTTACCAATGAGTTCAGACATCTATTTTTTGTTCCTAAGAGAAAAGAAAAAAAACTGAACACATATGCTGTGATTTCAGTCCATGAAGCAGAAAGGCGCAGATCTTTAAAATCATATACAACTGGATCAATATTTGTCTGACAAGAGAAACACACTTGATGTATTATTGATTGGGAAAATAATCTGATGTTGGGAATTCCTGACCACCCTATGAGGTAGTCATGCCAACTAACAGGGACAGGTCTCTCATTCTTCATCATGTTCCCTGTTTTAGCTGTAGAATTTTGTTAATTAGTGAGACCTTGCTTATAATCCAAAGTGAAGTAAGTGCAGGGACAGCAAAGTCCTCGTCAGTATTTTTCCAGGTTAAACTACAGGCTGCTGAGTAAATCTTTAGCATAAGACAAATGCAGTTAAACTGTTTAGCAGAATTCTTCAGTCAGACTTTTCATGCACTACTGACAGCAAGTCTTTAGGAAGCATGAAATTATTCAACAGTCAGGAAAACAAGAGAGGAAAGAAGCAGAGTGGTATAGCATTTTCCCCGAAAACAGCAGTGCGCAGGTTGGCATGGACCCTTGCACTTGTACTGCCATTTGCTGTCCTTCACAAATCTTACTCCTTACAGCCTCAGAGCTGGCTTGTGCCTTTTTTGAGATACAGCTGAAAACATACAATAATAAATATTACACTATGGCTATACAATAATAATACAATGTATTGTATAGCCATTTATATCAATGGCTACGTTTCCAAATAATTTCAAGGGGCAATTGAAAGTATGCTTGTACTATAAAGAAAGTTTTCTAATCCTGATTTAAAGATTCAGTGATAGCTATATTACCATGTTTTTCAAGAACTATCAATATTAATTTACTTTCCAATATTTTTTTAAGCACTGTGCCTAAGATTTCATCCGTCTAAGTCTAATCATTGTACTGTGTTTTCCTTCTATAGTTTGAAGTGTTCTTTTTCTGCTTATGTTTGGAGTCCTGTCAGTGCTTCAATTTCTTGTACAAAATGAATTTATTGGGCTCCTTAAATTGCTTATTCTCCGAACCCACTTCCAGTTCTCAATATTCATTTTTACAGTAAATAAATAAGAACTAGGCAGACTGGAATCTGTCTGGCAATATTGGGTATCTTTGGCTTGAAAGGTAATGTAGTTGCTTGAAGTTCAACAAGGTTGTAAAATACTATTACTCTCCTTTTCCAAGGGGATTGTATGAGCAGCCTCGATCAAATCCACCTTTTTGTAGAGAAGTAAGAACTACAAAATCCTCAGCAAGACAAAGCATATTTTCTCATTTACACACTCAGGAAAACGTAAATCAGTTGTCTTTTCCCTTCCAATACTAAGATAACATTTACAATGTATCCCAGGTATAAGAAGGGATGAAATATTTCTCTATTAGATTTGGGTAAGCATAGTGCAATATGATTTAAAAAAATGAATGTTTCTTCAAAACATAAGGTTTTGGGTTGCTTTCCTAAAATCTGGCAAATGCTCAGAACATGGAATATCTGTTCTCTATGCCATTTTAATAATTTGTAAAGCCTAAAGATGAAAAATTAATTACTCAAATATATATACAGAAAAACAAAATTAAACAGATTGTCTAAGAGAGATGATAATTTTTGAAGTATCTGAGTGCAATACATATGTGCTCACCATAATTAGAAACTGTATTAAGCACCAATATTTAGGTGCTATATTTACATGAGTAGCTGTGATCTGCTGGTGAGCATTCTACACCACTTCGGTATATACAATTTCAAAACACCTGAGAATATTTTGTTTTCAATAGTCATCATTATCAAAATGATAAAAGATGAATTCATTATATTAAGATTTTAAAAGATAAGGCCAGACAACATATAAAAGCAGGTCGTGAGAAAATGGAAAGTATGTATAGCATCAGTGTATTGTAGTATGCTATTAAAAGATAACAAAAAATTAAGAAACTTAGATTTTATGATCATTAATAATAATACATTGCATTGATGTCATATGGCCACCGAAAAAGAGACTATTCAAAAAGTGAAAACATTATTTCTAGGGAATATCTCCTCTAAATTGTATATCTCAATTGAGATTTGTACTATAGGAAACCTAATTACCTTGTGCATTTGCCTAACATACTCATCAATTATCAATCTTGCTCATAAATGCCAGCCTTATTCCTTTCTTTATTGTGAAATTAAATAAAGGACTGAAAGTATTTGACTCCTACAAAGAAAAGACATCATAAATATAAATAATAGAATAGCACATTTATAATTTAGTATTTTCAATGAGAAGTCCCTCAGATATTATTTGCTGGTAACTATGATGATCTTGCATCCAAGATTAAACTTCTTAAAGTATTATTTGGAGGTTTTGAGTTTGCCTTATATGTGGTTCATGCAGAAGCCTTTTTTAATAAACACTCCCCCAACCTGTACCCACCTGTTTGGTGTCTTTCTTTTGTGCTCTGCTATACCACAACACTCTTTTCCCTCCATTTTTATGAATGAACATCTTTTAGTAAGTAGGGTTTTAATGAATGGTGCTGAAAAAAATACTTAGTTTTGCACACAGCTAATCGACCTTAAGTAAGGCCCTGGTTCAACAAAGGCCATGCTTAATTTTAAGCAGTTGACTACTCTTCGTGAACTGCACAATGAACTGCTTGAAAAAGGTTTGTGAAGTCATTTTTGCTAGAGCATAGTCTAGTGACTAATTGAAAAAATAATGGGTTCAGCCATTAAACAAAACAGTGTAACACCTACTGCCGATACTTAATATTACGTTAGTCAGTACTGACATCCAGAATTACTTTTTCTTTACAGAACAATGCAAAGAAAGCCAGTTTTACCTTCTGGAACCAGAGACAAGTGAAAGCTGATATTGATGCCAAAAGAAACAGTTTGGCCCTTTTGTTACCTGTGACTGGTGTCTATTTAGTACAAGTGCTTGGATGTACAGTCCAGCTGGTTACCTGCTGAATTACCTCTAACATAGCTTTCAACGCCTCTCATTTTCCAAGAAGATCTTGTTACAAAGCTGTATAAAACTGCATCACCTTAAGCATTTCAAAGAAGACCTCCATCACAGCAGGTGCTCTGACATCAAAGTAATAATGTTTCTGGGGAACAGTGTAAGTTTATTCCTTAATATTATCATCTGTGGAGCCATATCTGTATGTGCATTTCTGTCTTTTTATGTTTTTTTGTCCTTGTCTGCCTTTTTGTTTTAACTACAAATTCCAAGGCTCAGAGATGAAAAGAGAAAGGTCAGGGAAATATCTTATGTAGGCCAATGTCTTGTACCATTTAGCAACTTTCCAGGGAATTAAAAATGTGAGGGAAACTTTTCTTTATTTTTATTACATCCTCTAGAGTGAAAACCCATACCTGTCCAGTCTGAATTTCTCTTCAGATATGGTTTTTTTCCTTTTATAAATACCCACATGGATTTTTAATGACTCTGCAGAGCTGCATTATTATCTATTTATAATTAATCATAAATTGCTTAAGGAATGATGAATATCTGAATACTTTCCTGGTCTTATAAGCTGGAAAAATTATATAATTTGTACCAGGCAATATAAATTCTGTTTTAGGAAGTGAAATAGAAAGTCTACTAGTCCCTAAAGCAAGCAGCGACTGTGGATGAATGTTGTTTATTGTAAAGGCTTCAATATTGCCTTATATGATACTTTGCCCTTGTGTTCAAAATTAGCACTGTTTACTGTATAAACACTTTTATTTCGAGAAGAGCTGAGAAGAGCTTTGTCCAACATCTCTCATGTTTCCAGCAGATTTGCTTTAAACCAAAATTTAATGACAAATTAAGTTGGTATATGTTGAAACTTTCTCAGGGCCATCAATTAAAGGGAAACCTCCAATAATAATAATTATCCTATAATGGCCAAAAAATCATTAAAGTTATAATCTTAAACATCTCTGAAATCAATTGAACTTGCTCCTTCTTTCACTTAATCTGCTAATTTCCTTTGTTATATATTTGTTTTATAGCCAATTTTGAGTTCATTTGGTAGCTTGTGTTTCAACTGTACAATTAAATAGTCCCAGTACATGATAAGCTTGAAATAACTACATTTTCTGGATACAAGAGAATAACTTATAGCCCCACACCTGTTATTATGAGTTGGTTGTGTGACAAAACAGACTTTATTCCTGTGTGGAAGGGTTGTGGTTCAAACTTTTACAGATATAAATGTGGGTCAGTGAATCTAAATAATTCTGTTTTCCAAGGCCCTTTTTCTGATCACACACCAAAGCTGCTGCATATGATGTACTCTCCTACATGCAGGAGGTAAGAGGATTGCACAGAGCCCTCACACCTCTGACCCTCTGTCTCAAAATGAAGGAACCACCAGGCTGTATCTGACAGATTTGTTTTTCTCCTCTGGGTGGTCGAAACTGGGAAAAATTGGTAGGAAATTGTTGGACATGTTCCCTTTGAAAATTGAAAGCAAGCTAAACATCCAATGCATGCACAGTTTACCACTGTTGTGCTGTTTTCACATTGATTGTGTCCTTGCACACATGGTTCCAACTAAACTATAGAGAATAAACAGAGAAATGTCTGGAATGCACAGTAAATTCCACAAAATCGCTTGTAATGCATGATGCTTGTTACTGATCTGTAGTGAAGAGATACATGTTCTGAAGGCTGAAACAAATATCACAGATACTGTGCAGCTGTGGAGTGGGGTAAGGCAGGCTAAGTTGGGTGAAGAGTGTTAGATGTTGGTAGAGGAAACAGGCTATGCAGAGATTCAGTGTGACCAAACCATACATGGTAGAGGCAGGATTGACTTCCTGCAGAAGTATTGCTCTGTTTGAAACATAAATCTAAATTTTGAGTTATTTTCTCTGAAGGAGTAACTTAATCATTTGGAAATACAGGTTTGCATATATAAATCTCACTGTCTAAACGTTGGGCTTAGCCATGTGTTTTCTGCCATAGAAGATTGGCCTTAATTTCTTAAGGACAATTAAGGTCTTAATTCTTATTTTCTCTCATCTTTCAGACTTAGCAGAGATTATTGTCATGCACCAGAACAACAACAAAAAAGAAACTTGCCATTGCAGCATGAAATAACATTTTTCAAAGAAACTGTATATGCATAATTTGCAAAAAGAGCTGAGAATGGGCACTGTCTGAAGTGTGAATAAAAAAGGTTGCAGTCTAATCAGCATAGGCACTGAGATTTTACTAAGCTTTGGTTACTGCATGTTGCATTTGGCTTCAAGGAAAAAACATATCTGAGCTTGTCATTTTTGTTTGTTCAGAGTTGCATTTTTTTTCTCAGTCATTTCTTCATGTCAAGGCTACATATATCCTTATATATCCTTTCATTTTTCTCTGTTTTCTTTTTTGAAACCTTCCTCTTAAATCACAATAAAAAAGAACCCACTTAGTGCCTACCACTGTTTCACATTGAATAACAGGAAAATACTCATGGCTGAAACTCAAAAAGCCTACAATAGGAGGTCTTTTGAAATCTAAACCTCTGCATTTTCATTCCAGACAGAGATGATGAAAAAAAAGTCTCTCTTAATCTGAAGGAAAAAGGAGAGGTAGGAGGTTTTCAGAGCGCAAATGAGAGAGCACCTTTACAGTGATTCAAAATACTTCGTCTATTGAGGATTTTCAGTTGGCAAAGCATAAGGCCAAACTTGGAGTTGTGTATATAACTAGGCAGAATTCATAATAGGTGTCGTTTCAGTGAATGCTGGTAATAACGATGTTTGTGAGAGAGAAGAGAATGGTAAAAAGATTCATCTTGACATAAATGTTAAAGGATATAATGAGATGAAGAATACACAGTCACTAGAAAATACAAAACCAGAAAATGAAAAAAAAAATTCCCCAATCCTACAGAATGAATAGTAACAATTGGTTTTTTAATACTAGAACTAAAACTTTACCCAGTCCTTGATTTTTCTTAAACGAAAAACTTTTTTGTTGTTATTTTAAAAATATTTATACCATGTTTATTAATATGAGATGGGATACTGTCTTAGAATATTTGAACACTTACCCTACTAATACTAATAAAATACTAATGCCCTTCTTCCAGAATTTCAAAAGTATGTTTTGTGTTTTACAGTTTGCTGGATTTTGCAGGGTTTGTGCCTAGGCTGAAATTTGTTGTGGAGTAAGTTCATCCTTTTATTCAAGTTTTGTTTCATTTTAAACAGAAAATATGACAATAAGTCAGTGGTTCTGTTGTTAATGATTTCTGGAAGACGGGATATGACTTCAGTAATTTCAATCTTTTTGATTGGTGGAATTAGCAAGAAGAAAGTTAAATGAGATGCAAAATAATAACATATTTATCAAGGGGACAGAACTGCACAGATTTAGTAATTATTCTTTCTAAGATTGCAGAAAATTGCAATTAAGGAAAAAAAAAAGATTTTAGTGGTTTATAACAGTGAGTTATCTTATCCAGAGGTGGTTTAGGAGTGGTATTCTCCAACTTAGTGTTCCCACTGAAGCACTCGGAATGATGTGCTGCTCACTCACTCTCCCATCCTTTTCCCTCTCCACCTTCCATGAGAGTGAGAGGAGACTTGAAGGCACCAAAGGTAAAGACCATGGGTTGAGGCAAAAACCATTTACTGGAAATAGCAATGAGATAAGAAAAAGAACAGTAACAGCAACAATATTAGTAAAATAGTGTACAAGGGAGGCAAACAATTCACAAGAGAATGCTCACCATGTGGAGCCCAACAATGCTCAACTGTTCACTTCCTGCTACTTGACCGGAAGGGTCTCCTTCTCTCGCCCCCATCAGTGATGTCAGGTGGTACAGAATAATGTCTGGGCCCCAGCCATGCTGCTCCTGGCTACTGCAAAAATTAACCCTGTCTGGGCTGGAACCAGGACATGTGATAATTTAACATAAGGCAAGAATATTTTTGTTAAAAATATTAAAACAGAGCTCACATATTTCTTTTCTTTTTAATTTTATTTTACAGACACGTAGTTAGTGTGCACATGTTGAAAAATGGTCAGATGTATTTTAGGTTAGTAGGTAATTTTCTTATTAGAAAGATTTAAATTTAAATAAATTTATTGTAGGTATAAACATCTATCAAGCCATAAAGACTTGCATTTCTGATGCATCTTGTGTTATTATTCCAGACTTTGCTGATCTGTGGTCCCTTTTCCAAGTCAATCCTTTACAAACAAATATATATATCGAAAAACCAAAATCAGGTAAATAGTAAAAAACATGGTTCACCCACTGATTTCAATTAGGTGAGTGGCTCTGCTTCTAGGAGTCCTGCTTATGTTTCCTGGCAGCAGTATTTTTCTCTTTCTAATGATAAAAATTTCCAAGCACAGAAGAGCCAAAAGCTTTTTTCAAGTATAATACAGTCCTACCATACAGCAAATGTTTATGTCTTGACTCCTTAGATCAAGATCCATTTTTGCCTCCTGCCTAATACTGTTCTGTGGCTCTTTGTCATTGTCCCTGGGTAAAACAACCTATCAGTCAGTTGAAAGTGCCCTTTGCATTGGTAATAGTATGCTGATTTATGATTCTTGTAATGTGAGTAGTCACCTTCTAAAAGAAATTTGGACAGAGCTTTTCATTTGAAACTACATCTAGAAGTATTTCTTTTGAAAATGCTATAGTTTTAAATCCCACACATCAGTGTTTATGTGAGTTAGGCATACGTTTACATGATTCTGATTTTTTTTTTTAAATTAAACTAGTTCTTAGTATCACTGGAATGAACAGTATGCTAAGAAAATCATGGCTATACAGCTGCAACATCTTGTCTCTCTTAATGTAACTTTAGACTTGATTCATAACACAGTTTTTTCCTCAGAGACTCAAATGAAAGTTTCATTTTCAGTATAAATGTGCCTAACCAATGTTAGGCAATCATAAGTGGTGTGAATTATATTGATCTTAGATTTATAATCTGCCTGAACCTATCCCTGAGAATCATCTGGCTATTTGTAAGGAATATCTTAGAAACTTTAGAAGACTTATGCAGTCATTAAATTCTCATCATATGCACACATTTAATAGGATTTTTTGTTGCTAATCTCAGCTCGGCAGACTTAGTCCTTCCCTTGTTACCACTATAATTTATATGTAATCATAATTTGACAACCTTAGTCTAAAGCTGCACTCTGTCCTCCAAGGAAATTTAATACCTTCTGCTTTGTACACTCATAACATTTATCACTCTAACAATAGGTGTATATGACCCTGTTCATTTACCCTCCAATGTGTGCAAGGAGTTGCTTCAGTACAACAGGTTCCCAACGTAATATATCAATGATTGTTTTTAGCTGTTGACTCGCACATGAGGTTTTGTTGCTCTTTTCAAACTGAGTTAAATTTTCAAAGAATTTATTATTTCAATGGGTTTTCTTATCTTGCTTTCTGATGTTATGCTACCTACAAAAAGTAAAAGATGAGAATATACAATTGTCATGCTTTTACAAATATACAAACCTGATTTATATGTTTCCCATCTCTTGGGAAGTGCAGCTAATATTTGTCCCGACGCACACAGCTAGATATTTCTGACAACCAGATGGGCATTTTGTGTTCTTTTCCAGTTTCCACCTCTTCTGTTGATCCACCTGTTCTGTTGTGGTTATTCCCTGACTATCAGCTGCCGACACGAACTCTTCCTTCCCTGTGGGACAGGGGAAGGAAACAGGATGAAAAATCATATAGGCTTTCCTCCCTCTTAGCCCTGTCGGACTCAGATTCCTCCACCCCCAGCTCAAGTGACACAGGGAGAACGGGGAGGGCTAGCATTAGTCCACAGCAGGTTCTTGCTGCTGCTGCTTAATGCTTCTCACAGTTACACTGATCCACCACAGACCTGCAGTGGGCTGCAGTGTGAATACCTGCTCCAGCTTCTGCTATGTCACCTCCTCCTCATCCTCTTTCTCTTCTGACCTTGCAGCTGTTTTTTACTTTTTTTGTTCCCTTTTCCTCTCTCTGAAAGTGTTGGGTTGAGGGGTTTTTTTTTTGCATTTTCTTAAATATGCTTTCCCAGTGGTGCTGGCACCTTGGCTGGAGGGCCCAGCTCTTCCCTCTGGTAGCTTATTTAGAGCAAGGCCAGCCAAAGTCTCTCCTCACAGAGAAGAGATTTTCTATATTAATTAAAAAATTAAATATAATTAAATATAGACCACTAAAGAGTTGTTTAGTCTTTATGAAGGAAGGATATACTGAGCACGTAGACATGCCTTCCAGTTTGATAATTATTTCAGAGAAATCTTTTGAGTAGGAGGTTTGGAGGACCATATCCTCATTTGCAAATTCTCCTTGACCAGAGTACCCTTCACAAAACTGTGAACTTGTGAAGCTAGAGATCTACTTGAAACCTACCCAAGTATATTCCTTCAATTCATTTTCTTGCTTGATATCTCTAAAACAAAAATGTCACCAGTCCTTATGCCAAAGGACTAAGGGCTATATCTAGGTTCTTTTATCATCTTTCTGAGGTAACCAAAAGTAAGAGCCCAGTTATCCCAAGCTGGTGAGAGCTCTAGGGAATGAAATAAGACATTTAGTGTAGATGATTTAAGTAAGGTAGACATTTGGTGTAGATGGTTTAAGTAAAGTAGACATTTGGTGCAGATAGTTTATGTCCCTTTACATTTCTCCTTGCTTTCTGCTCAATCCTGCCCCTATGTTAGGTGAAGAAAATATGAACTAAGTAAACCATATACCAGCTCAAGAGAGGAGGGAAAGAAGATACCTCTTCTGTCTTTCAAGTCTCTCAGCAGCAGATAGACTGCATCCGGAGTCAGTCACATCTCTTTCACATTTACAAAGATTTCCTGGATCATGAGGATGTTCTCCACTCCTGAATTCATCATTCTATGCCTCTTTGTAGTTTTGTGAAAGACTCAAGTACATGAGACATTAGATACTTCGGTATTTTTGCACCATGCTTCCAAGCTCTAAAGAGTTAGGTACTGAAGTAAAAAAAGGGGGATACTAAGACTAAATCTTTTTTCTGCAAAGTCTTTTCAGCCTGTTCCTGGCCAAAATATTGGTGTGTGACCAAAATATTGTTGAAGTTTTATTTAGTTTTTATTTCAACTAACATTTATTTGTTGATTTAGTTTGTCTATTAATGTAGGTCTGAATGTGTGGCTGTTGCTCTGTCATTTCAGTGACATATCTTGCAGCTTTGCATGGACTTTTACAGAAGGTAGTTTAAGGTAGAAGGCTGGACTTGAAGCACTGAACATGCATTGGTTGCAAATCACCAGATCACAGACACAGTACCATCCAAAACTACAGCAACAACATTCACCAGATTTCAATTCTTACTTATCTATGTAAATTGAAATTCAAACCTAAGTTGTGGCACTAAAGAGAATTTTACCAGTTAAATATCTGAAGAAGTTGGAAAATCTTTGTTTCTTCTCTCATAGTAAAATAAATAAATAAATAAATAAATAAATAAATAAATAAATAAATAAATAAATAAATAAATAAATAAGTAAAATTGTATCAAATAACTCCCAGGAGTGAAAAGAATTGCCACATGGTGAAGGAAGACATGACACTGATAAATCCAAAAATCTTTAGTTTCTCTGAAATCTTTCTGTCTTTAATTCCATAGCGGAAGTCTGAAATAAATTGCATGGGTACGGGTCCTTAGGCATGAAAGCAAGAAGGCTCAGAATTATATTCTGGTTTTTTTTTAAACTGTGCAATCTCTTTATGGCTTAAGGTCAGGAGGTACTTTACCTGCACATCATGTGAGTCATTAACCACAGCTGCAGCTGTATCAGATATGGCCTCTGTCTTTATACAATCAAGTGCAACATCCAGCCAAAGTACTTGATTCTGTCATCATTGATTGCCATTTCCCTTCAAAAACACTACTGAGACCCCAGTGGCAGATTATAAAAATAATATATCCACTTAGCACACTTGCTGCTGACCATGACAGTGTCTGATTACACTGACTGCAGAGTTTTGTTTTAGCAATGACTTCTGATTGCAGTATCTTGCCACAAGCTGCACCAAGTGATCACGAAAAGGATTACCCAGCTTATCAGGTACTGCATGATTCTTGTTGATCTCAGTGTTAAAATCTCTGGGACAATGAGTGAAATTAAATTTTCTCCCATCCCATCTGGTAAGCCGAAAAAAATTATGACTAGAAAATACCATTACTTTTATCCAACAGTCAAGAGTGTCTCTTTGGTTCGGTATTAACTATAAATCACCGCTGTGCGCCATGGACCTTTCAAATTACATTTGTGAACACTTAATTGCTTTCTTCTCCATGTTCCTAGCAGTTGCACTTTGTATCCTTTTATTATAGTGAATTATGCCTCTTGTCAAGGAGGCAACTGTTTGCAGGAGATAAAGTGCAGAGGCACAAACATTCAGGCTCCTGAACTTTTTGTGCGTGAAATGCTTCTTTATCCTATTTTTAGATATTTTTAATATATTTTAAAGCAGACAAGGAAAACAAAAATGGAAACAATAAATAAAACAAGAAAACAAAAAAATCCTGAAACATTTCTGATGAATACAGCTGAAAAGTCTAGTAAGTGAAAATGTGATTCCAAAGAAAATTGAGCTCTGCATTTTAAAAAGCTACTTCTTTTTCTAGAGCAAATACAAGTTGTGTATTATAACATTTACAAGAAGTGCTGTGGGCTTATTTTTGTGTATGAATGATCACTGTTTCTTAGAGTTTGTTTCCTGGCAGTATGATTTACAAGAAACAAGTTTTGTGGTTACTTTATTACTGGTATACTTGCGCACTTCTCTGAAGTAGTGAATAGTCTTTCAGTTAGTCATAAAAATAAGCTTAGGGCTAAAGAGTGAAATATATATTTTTAGACACCAACGTTTTGATTGTGTGCAGAAATCTTTAGATTTAGCTGTGAAATTGGGCTGTGGGGTTTTTAACTTTCATTTATTGGATTGGAAAAATCCATACAACTTTCTCATTAATTACAGCACTTATAAAATGAAAAAAAATTCAGATCCTTAGAGACTTTAGATCATATAAGATATTTATCATTTGTTGTATGGAATGAATGCACTGATACCCCGTGTCCTCCAGTGAGGGAGGTGGGGGTGAAAGCGAAAGGAGACTTGTAATAATTTCCTACTGTGTTCATTTAACTTTATGATGGTTCCTCTCAGGAGACTATGATGAAAAGATAAGAGAGTAATGATCCATAAATTTAACAGAACCCAGACTGAACAATCTTTCAGTCTGACAAAATTAATTAACATTAAGACACATTTTCTTGACATGAGTGTGTATATATGTGTGTGAAATCAAGCCCCAAGATAAGAACATTTCTTAACTTTTCAAAAAGTTTGCTTTTAGACTGCCACTTTAACCTTTCAAATCTGACTGCTTTCTGCCTTCACAATCTAAATTTGATATTTTCAGTTTTATTCATGCTTGTTTTCAAAAATACAGCTGCCACTGCTCATACTTCATACTTGATCTTTCACTTGGATATACTGTCACAACTACTTATTTAAGTGACAAAACCAAGGATTCTTTAATGATTCCTTCTATTCTGATTGTATCTCTAGTATCACTAGTAGCAACATAACTGAGGTCTTGTATTTACTTGTGGTAAACCTAAACTAATCTGTAACTTAGACATAGATTGTATATCAAGTTCCATCCCAGTATTGACAGCTTCAGTTCATGTATGGAGAGGTTTTGAATCTGAGTGGAATGGCTTTGTCACCTACCCTGTCAAAGACTCTGTCATTTCTTAGTGCGGACACTCTCACTAGTGAGTATCAGAGTATATTCAGAATTAAGTTCTTTCTAAAATTATTTCTAAAAGAGGTTAAATTTCCCTCCCTCCTTATAGTGAGTTGCTCACAAAAACAAGCATAGGCAGACCAGTTGAAAGCTTGAGTTGCACCATTAAGACTGATCTTGACTATGTCTGCCCACAAATACAGTCTCACCCTATCTCGTTATGATACATGTATCTGCATAAAATCCATGTAACTGAGGAACTTAGGAACATTTGCTAAGATTGTATCAATACCAGTGTGCGATAACACTTAGGAACTTCTGATAGGAATGAATTCATGAGGGCTGAGCTTTAGGTTTTATGCACATGAGAGCTGAACAGTCCTGTCTCATTAACAGGTGGCTCATTCATACTTGCTTAACTATATTCATGCTCTTTTATATGCATGTGCATGCTGAAGTCAGATTTCTGATTGTAATACAGAAAAGACCTGTATTCTTTTTTACTTGTAATTTTGGTGGGGTTTGTTTACATCATTTCCTCCATGGCAGAAAACCTAATAAGAGATTGTAAAAGTTATGTATTACCCAGATGACAGACACAAATTTCACAGATAGGAATTTTGGTTAATAGACTTAATAATTCTACCTTCATCAATCAATAAGGCTTACTAATATGTTGTACAGTCCTCTGATTTTTTTTCTGCCATTTTATTTTGTTTTTTTCCTCTTTCTTCTATGCTGCATGGCAGAGAACACATGAAATTCTGATTCTGTCCTTGCTTTCACGCCTTTATCTGCTTGGTTTCTAAGGAGCAGTTTCTTTCAGAAAGAAGCAGTTCATTTTGCTGTGTAAATTCATAGTATCTTATCAACATTTTGCTTATTCTCTCATCACTTTTCAATGTGACAGCACTCTATATACATGCTGGAAGCAGTGCTCTTCATAATCATTCCCTCTTCAGTAAAAGTCATTAAGTCTACATTGTCAAATCTTACCTTGATTACAAATGTACATATTTTCCATACTGCTAATATAAAATAAATGTCATGTATTTTTATTTGCAGCTCTAGCAAAGTGGTTGATATTAAGGAACCATTAAGGAAACCTGAATCCCAGATCATTATTCATTCAACAGTCAAAAAAAGCATCTGTGCATTAGATGCTATTAGCACATGCAGAATGCCAGATATAATGATCCCATTAAATCAGATTTGATTAATAGTTTATAAAGACTGAATTCATGTTATTTTTGGAAATACAGCTTATATTATCCATTTGCATTATTTTTCGGAAATAGTGTTTCAGTGAAGAACAGCCTGAAGGCCTTTCCTTGGCAAGTATAGAGTGTTCCATCTATTCTGATCCACTTTCACCTAGACCAGGGAGGTAGGAGGTCATTATATGGAGAAGACTGGATTTCTCCAAGCTTGCATGTACAGAAATGTGCTTTTATTACCTGTCACCACATTAACTGTTCTATAGACTTAAAACTTCCTCAAGGATTCAGCAAAAGTTTCTTTTTGCTTTATCTGATTGTCAAAAACCAATGTTTTTGTGTTTATAGTTTTAGGAGTGCTGTACTAATGAAATCAAGTTAATTGCAGACTTGTCCTATGCCACTTGTAGGAGTGAAATGAAAGAACTTAATTTCACATGGACTTAGTTTAGTGGGTATTTTTTATTGCTGCTTGGTGTGCAACAGCTGAGACAATGTCTGTGTCAGGATCTAGGGTTTTCCCTTGTTCCCACAGAATTCCCTAACCTGAGCTCTTGTTTATGATAAGTAGCTAAATTTCCAGGGCTGCCAAGAATGACTGAAAAATATCCCATTTTTTTCCTCTGGGCTAAAATTGTCTTTGCCTTTACTGACTTAGCAATTAGCTCGATGACTTTCCAATGCGCCTTGGTTCAGGTGAGTTGCACAGAAAATGTGAAGGTTTGGTACCTGTTTTTGGTCTGCTAGCCTTGGCCATTGCTACATCCTCCTTCGCTCTAGCTACAGCTTTGCTTAGCCCTGGTTCTGTGTTACGTGAGGAGTGTGCATAGCTTTAAGTTCTCTCCAAAGCATGGTAAAACCTTTATCAAGTAATACTTCATTTTATGGATTGATATGAAGGATTAACATTATCAAAAATCTCATCTCTTCTAATCCTAATGGGGAACATTTTTTTTCCCTTAGCAGAGAAGAAATTTTAATTCCTGTATTTGGGAAATTATAGCTAATCTATACTCTGTTCCTTCAAAGGAGATCTTGATCTTTATCTTCAATCTTAAACCACACACAAAGATTATCTCTTTTGTCATTTTAGAGGAGCAGTAATCTCAAATACCTGAAGAAGTTTCTCAGGTTTTTTCTAATTGAAACTTCCTGTCCAAATGTTAAAACCCTTTGTATTCCGACAGACATTACATATTTTTATCATATCCTGAAAATGCCTTTTCTTATTTAGATGTCTATTTCAGCTTTTTATTGTCCTGAAAGAAGTTGCTGTTAAGAACTGATGCAAATTTAAACAAAGATGCAGTTCTTAAAAACAGTGGATGGACACTCTCATCAAGGGAAAAGATTGACTGTTTCAGCAGGCAACACACCCCTGACTGTTTTAAACACAAGCCCTTCAGGAGAACTCTTACTTTTGCTCACTAGACTACAAAATTGAAGTACCATGGAAGAAATCCAGACATGCAACAATGCCAAAATATGTATCGCACTATACCAAAAGGCTTCAAAATTGCTGTATTTACACAAGGGTATTACTGACAGAATAAATGAAAATTTTATGGTCTAAGAAAAGAAACACAATTTTAGTTAACTAGCATTTTTCTACTGCTCTAAAGCTTTTATTGGGAGCAGAGGGAATTTGTACTCAGTGAAGTAGATCAGTGAAATGATAATTTGTCTTTGAATGGAGTACTTTTATCCCATTAATTTCAGCCATTATGGTGTGAGATAAGATGTAAGCCAGTGACTAACGGAAAATTAAGGTCCCAAAAAAGAGGCAACGAAACAAAGGAGTACCTTATACAGTATTAGACAAAGCACATGCTAAAATTAATTTTTACTCAACCTTTTATTGTAGCCACTTTTAACCTCAATTCTTTATGCACTTAATCATGCCTGCTTCTGCTATATTTAAATATAGTCAGTTTACTCATCAGATCTCCTTTTTAAGGATATTTGATTAAAATCCTTTCTTGTTGCAGTTAAGAGAAAAATGGCATTGCAGTGAAGATATGCCTTAGGTGAATGTATGGCATTGAAAATTTTTCTTCCTTTCCTATACTTCAAATGAAGGAATCATTTAGCATATTACACAGAAGCATACTTTAGCTTGTGTTATTTTCAAAATTAATCTGGCATTGTATGCTGACTATTACTGACAGTAATTCTTTTACAAAAAAGTGTGATCACTGTGATGCTTTGAAAGTACATTTCAGAGTAACAAGAAAAGAGAAAAGGATCATAGACATATGCTGTCAGAAGGAATCTCAAGAGTTCAAGACACTACATTCCATCTATTGCACTGAAGCTGGATCATGTAAAACTACCATATGCTTGTCTAATCTGTTCTGAAAAACAGTGAAGAATGGTTCATCACATCCTTGGGTAGCCTGGTGAAGTGCCTCATTACTCTTCATTAGAACACTTTTACTGCTCCAAACCTGAAGCCTTTGCTGATTTCTACTTGTCCTTCCCCCTATGTGTATGAAGAACAAACCATCTTCCTTTTCCCTAACTGCTTTTAAAATAATGTTTTCTACTAGCCAGACCATCCTTTTTTTTTTGGAGTGAACACATCTCCTAACTTTCTCCTAAGTCAGGCTTTCTAAAACCCATTGCATGTCCACATTTTCTCCCATTTTCCCTGCTGGAATCTGCAGTTTTCCAGCATCATTCTTAAGATATTCAAAATGAGCCTGAATCCTTCAGGGACTCCATACTACCAATAAACAGGGTGAACATAGTTACCTCTCTTGTTCTGTGTAGGAGCTCCTAAGACATATCCTGAAGTAAGATCTGTCTTTACAACAGCACTCCCTTGTGAATTTATAGTATGCCTCTGAACTTTGTATGCCCTTAATACATTTTTCGCCTCACAGATTTTTCGCCACTGGGAATGATGCATTCATTGAGTAGTGGCTATTATACTTCTTGAGTACTTTCTGCTAGATTTTTGAATTCATCCTGTTGAACAATATTGTTAAGATTGTCCAACTAAAATTTCCCAGTTGCTATGCTTTGAAAAAGCAAGAGCTATCCTTTACTAATCATTTGGAGATTGCAAGTAAGTCTTTTCATCTGAAAAAGTGAGCAAATACAGTCTAAGCTTTTAGAGGGCCATCTTAGGATGTTCACCCTTAATGCCACAATTCCACACAGAGATTGTCTTTGCTTTGCTTCTTTCCATAATTTGGCAGATCAAAATTCTACATAAGAATTCTACAGCTTCTGCTGTAATGGAAATACAAAGAAAAAGAAAGTACTTAAGAATAAAACAGGTTTCCCAGTTCTATGTTTCTCAGGTTCCATCAGGTTGATTCTCCACTGTTACCCACAAAATTTGTTGTTCAAGGGTGATCATTATTCATGGATGCCCTGGGCAGAATTTCCATCTGCTCACCAGATCTTTCCACTGATATTATTAGCTAAAATATATCATAACATCATCACCCTCCTCATGTTGCACGAGGATTAGATTTAAAGTTCCCTGGGTAGTTTCAATATCCACTGGCAGAAAATGTGATGGTAGAAAACTTCAAGGCAGAACTGAGTACTGGGATCTACATATCTGTGCAAGTGGACTGCTTCCAACCAGGCAAATGCACCTTGCTTGCATGCATACAGAAGACAAAACAAAACTAAGAGGTTTTCTCGCCCTCTCCTCAGCCATTCACTCCTTTTCCTCTGTCAGAGTTTCCTCTTGCTCCACCTTTGAAGACTGACAAGCTCACTGTATGTGTTTGCACCTCCTGAGAGAGAGGGCATAAACTTCTCATAGACACTGCAGCTTAAGCAGAAGTTGGAAAGTTATTTTAAATTGATAATAAAAAGATAAATGTATGATCACTTGTTAACATGATAATCAGGAAACATTATTAGCTCTAATGCTTATTATCACAAAAGCCAAATCTAATCAGCTCTTAAATCAGCTTTTAAATGTATAATTAAATTAATATTTCAGCAATTTTCTGAATCTGGACTATGTTTTAGTTGGGAAACCCTGTGAGATTGCCAAGCTAAAAATATATCTGAAGGACCCATAGTTGATGTGGAAACTTAGTACTACTGCAAGGAACACAGAACACTCTATAGAATGTTCTATAGAGATCTATAGAATTTGTAGAGGGAAGTCCAGAGCAGGGTTTTCAACAAAAATGTGCACATGCAGCTGCAATCTGGCTCATATCACTGTATGCCAAGAGGCTGAAGTCATAGTGTGGGTTTTATAAGTAAAGCCATTTGTTCGCAAGATCAACATTAAATAATTTATTTACTTCTTCTAAGGAAGAAACAGAACGATAATGGAATCATTGATATAATCTCGAGAAAGACTTTACTTTGTTTTGCTCTCTTTTTCTCCAGTAGCTTGTAAATATCTTCAAGATGTATAATTTCCAGAAAAACAATTGAAAGGAGACTGGGGAAGAAAGGAGAAAGAATTGTTCTTGTCACAGCAGTAAAAACAATGCTGTGATGTAACCACTATAGAGTAATAATATAAATCCCAATTCAGATTTTTTTTTTGTAATTGAGAAAAGAACAATAACCTTATTAAATTCTTTACACTGAGTTTCAAAGAACTTTACAAATTATCCTGCTATTAGGTTAATTCTTGTATTCAGTATTATTTGACTGGGAATTAGAACCTTCTGGAAAAAGAAGTAAGGGTACAGAACCAAAGAGAAGACATCATACTGCAGAATCTTGTGTTGTAAGGCAGAAATTAGTATAACTTATTTTTGGTGGTGGAGGCATACGTGGTTTACAGTAAAACAAAAAGATGGAGCTTGCAGATTTTATTCTATCACATGTAGTTCAGTCTATTTTATTCAGGTTCTTTGATATGGATTGGTTTTTCTAATTCCTCTCAAGTTTTGATCCTCACAAACAGATGAGGGGAGTAGAGGCAGTATAGGAGAACATTAATTTGTAAAAATATTAGGCCTCCCTTTTTTCTTTTTTTTTTTTTTTGTAGACTCATCCACTAAGAATATCTCAAATCTTTCAGTCCTTTTTATTATTTTTTTTTAACTGTACACCAGTTGCCAACTGTAACAGTGACCTATTTCCACAAGTTCTTAGTTTGAGAGCCTTGTCCCACCTCTTGTTAGACCTGACTGTGTCTGTATGAGGTTGTGGAAATGTCAAAACACATTACTTGTTCTTAACCCAGTCATCCCCAAGAGAAGAAAGAAGGACAAAAAAAATGCACAGAAAAAGTGACCTGGGTATTTCTCAGCACCATCCAGGGAGCTGCAGTAGCTCCTTTGGCACTATGGAGAAGGAGAGCAGTCTGATCAATGGAAAGGGTCATTACAGAGACAGATATCATGATGCCTTACAGTACATCCAACTTCTATCCCCCTGCTGCTGTCAAGTCAGAAAGGTTTATGCGGGACCTTCTTGTGTGTCGCCTTGTATATCCTCCCTTCTGTTCAAGACTTGCTTTCCATTTGCTTCTCTTATCTGATGAAACAGGTGGGTACAATTATCTACCAGCAAAACAAAATTAACGATGAATAGCCATTAAGAAAAAAATAAAACACAGCAAAATATGAAAAAAAAATCTCCCCTCTCAATCGTATATTTAAATATTCTTAATGCTTTGATATAACTGCTACAGTTGGTTGATCTCTCGAAATTAAGAAGAAACATGCTCCATGTCTTAAAAAATATTTGTAATAAACGAAATAGAGTTGTAAATGTGTGAGTATATTGCCACAATGGTTTATGCAATTTTAATGTTTCTCAAAAAATGTGGAAGAGATATATTTTGCTTACAAAACATACTTCATGTTTTCTTAAAACAAAGACAACTCAAAAATTAAAGAAGTCTCTCCTTCTCCAAAAATGATGTCATGACTACATGACTGGAATATAAATTTATGCTATGCAGATAAAAGATGGGGTGTATAGGGATGTCAAGCTACAATTTATGCAATCAAGATCAGATAGAGTTATATTTTTTTTTATTCCACTTACTCCTTACTAATAATGCTCTTTGTCCTTAATATTGTCTCTCCATTCCCATCAACAATTAATTTTGTTCATATAAATCCTGCCTATTTCTACTACAACTTAATTCATGTATGTATGTGTGGTTTTATTATTATTGAATATCTATAATATACAGAATTGTCTGTGGTCATCTTCTATGAATTGAAACTCTTTTAATTGCTGCATTTTTCTTCCCCCTTTATGCCAATTAACTTTTAAATATAACAGAAAAGTTACAAGATGGCAATATGTCAATTAAAAAAATATGTACCTGAAACATAAGAACAGTATTTAAATACTGACAGCACCATTCTGGGGTGCTTTAGGATGAGTGTTGTTTGCAGGTTGGAGCTGGGGATCCATCTACTCTATTCAGCTCTGGTGAGACACATCTGGTGTGCTGGCTCCAGCTTTGAGCTGCTCAGTACAAGTAGGATGTAAACGTACTGCACTGAGTCCAGTGATGGGCCATATAGATAAGGAATTGCAGGATTTCTTATATAGGGAGAGGGTGAGAAAACTGGGCTTCCTCAGCCAAGAGATGGCTTGGGAGGATCTGAGTAGTGTGTATAAACACTTTTATACTCAAACCAGTTTTTTTGTCCAGCTCACAATAACATTCATATAAATATTCCTTACAGCATCTTAGCATTCATATGTTCTACTTCATTGTCTTTTATTTTAAAAGTTTACAATTGCTAAAAATTTGGAATTAAGTGGAGTTCCAAAATATATCTGCTGTGAATGGCTCAGCAATCACAGCAGTTCTCTCCAGAAACTCAAGAAATGCAGGGCAAGTCCTGTGTGCTGCATGCTACCCTGAGAGTAGTAAGATGAGCTAGTTCTTATTCCAGTCTGAAAATTTAGATATGTACAAATTCGTTTCTAGTTTTGGATTGTTTGTTTGTTTACTTTTTGGTTTTGCTGTTTTTCATTTTTTTATACAATATATTTTCTTCTTCCTGGGAGAACGGTTATTGGTTTCTTTGTTTGTTAAGCGATTGTTATTTTACTTTGTTTTTGTTAGCTGTTGCCTCTGGAATACAAATTTGGGACACAAAGGAAGCAAGTTTAACTTAAGTGTAGCAAAGATATTTAGATGTAGCTTTTTTCTGTCCTCTTAGGAATAGTCTGGCAGTCAGTTCTTCATCTAGCAAGGAGCAAATATGAAAATGTGTGTCAGCTCTCTGCAGATGCATTAGACAAAAATATTCCACTAAAATAAAGTAGAATGCTCATAGCCATGATATCTTTTTAGCATGTAGGACTACAATCATGTTTATCTTTTGACCTTACCTTTTGGAAACATTTTTCTTTTAAGCTCTTTTGTGTCATTTTGAATGTCTGTTTTATGTGGCATAAAGGTATAATGGCTTTCAGAAGATCTAGAAGTAAGGCGTGTACACTCAAGTCACAGGTCAGAACTCTCATATAGCACTGGATTAAGTAATTATTTATGAAAGCTAGCACATCAAGCTGACATCAGGCACTTTAAAACAGGACCTTATTTCATTATGCTGTGTTGTGCTTACTTATCTTGTGCTAGAACTGTTGGACCCCTTAATTTAGCTGACATAATGCACATAAATACTGAAGCATAAACATTTTATCATATAAATTACTGGTATGAGACCTGTATAAATATAGAAATAATCAGGGCCTGAGAAGCCTGGCTTAATCTCCCCCTCCCTAGCCTTTGCACTGCTGTTGCACAGAAGACAGGGGGCAGAGCTCTGATATACACAGCTGTCTTCAGGGCTGTGCCTGTGGCTCCCAGCAACACATCACCTCTTTGCTGAGCTGCTGGGAAAACTAAAGCTGGTCCTGTAGCAAGGGTGCTGCACCAGGTTCAAAGCTTTCAACAGATTGCAAATTAGCTCATTGCTAATAGAGAAAAAAAAAATAAAAGATGGTCTGGAGGAGACTTCTAGGAGGAGGATTTTCTCGTCAAAGTTTGGACTTAGAAGGGGTGATCTTGTGGAAGGTAAAGCATTTTTGAAGCAGCTTTCATAAATTTAATTTTCAGTGTCTATCTAGATCAGCCCTAAATCTCTAATGAAGGAAAATCAAAAGTAGCATTCTATGAGCTCAGTCACAGCTGTCGTGAAGTTATTTTTAGGTTAAGATCTAAAAGTTACAGAGACAAAACAGAGTCAAAGAAAGTTTCGACTGACAAAGAAGAAAAATGAGGTTTGTTAATGTTTCTAAGCCCAGCCATTGTGATAAATGAACAGTTTCTTTCCCTTATGTTGAATAGCATTACATTTGTTGGCATTTTTTCTACATATACGCATACATTCAAAATGCTTCAGTATTTTACAAGAATTGATGACAGTTTTTAGAGGGTCAGGCCATTATTTGAAGAAAACAGTCAATGAGATGGAAATGAGCTGCCCCTACCGTGCTGTGTGTGGCTCCAGATTGCAGAATGCAGCAAGCCAGGATTGATCCTGAGCCATGCATCAGCACATCTCCTGCAGTTTGATACAGCACCGTCAACTCCTTCAGGGACACTGGGGTTTTGAACCAACCATGGTAACACCTGACTGTGTTCAATGTGACATCCTACAGAGAACATCAGTCTGCTCTTTCGTTGTGTTAAACCCTGGCCACCACTTAGTGGCTGAGACTGGATTCCAGACCACTGTTTTCTTTACACAGTTTTGGTCTTTCTCCTGGCCACCTGCCTATGTTCTTCTGAGGACACCAAGCTTCTTTGTGAGATGCCAAGGCAGCACAGCAGTTCCTTCCCATGGCAGGACCAGCTCATTGCTGTTGTGTACAGAATCAAACAGGATCACTTCTGAACATGATCTGTTTGAGTAGAAATTACACTTAGGTGTGGAAGAGCTTTCTTCAGTAAAAGCTACCAAGAGCTGAAACAGTAGATTGGTTTTCAAGTATTTATGTTTCTCAGTACCTGGAAGCTTGGACAGTTTATGCTCATGCTTTGAAACTTTTAGCAAGGTTTTCTGGTATCTCCAAGAGAAATATATCAACTAAATTTTGGACGAGACAGTAAAGTTTCCCAGTGTCTCTTTTTATTTAGATTTCATGAAAATACTGCAGAAGTTACATAAATATCAAAACAGACAGAATTTGATTTAAAGCCTAGAAATATTAAGTATTTCATCAAGCTTGTTTTTATGTGGCAGTATTGAAAACTGTATTGATTTTAAATATTGCATTGTTCTAGAAGCAGAGAAATAGTAAATCTACATCATCCCTTCTTTTTATGGAAAATAATACAAGGCCAGGTCTCTGTGAAGTTTGTTTTCTTTGATCTGTAACAAACTAATAGAAAGCTGAGAGGAAAAGAAAAACATGACTGTGCAAGTTTCGCCAGAAAAGCTTCTGAATAAATAAAAGACTAAATTCAGCGATTTGATATGATGGCAATAAAGTTTAGGGAGTTTTGTAAATCTTCGCGGTGAATACAATCTTTCTTTCACTCCAGGAAAGCTGTAAAAGCAGGTCCCATCACCGGCTACTTTGCTGACAAATTACACTTGTGACAACAAGTTGATTATACAAAAGGCGTTTACTAACCATAGGAGTGACTTAAGAGAAAGTAAGCATTCCTCTTTGTACAGAAACCCATGATTTTGACATCGAAGTCAATCTTTTTAGTCCTATAATGACACTGAGACACAGTGAGAAACTGACTTAGGGATGAACCCCTCGTTCCCAATACTCAATAGTTTGATCACCCCAAAACATAAATCAAGGCACCTTCCTGATAGGGCCCTATGGTGGTATTGATGGTATTCTCCCTACAGGGTAGTAAAGGCCCTTCAGGTTTGAGTAGCAACTGCAGGGCTGAAATCTCAATAGCCAGGTTTGTCCCTGAAGCTGCCTTCCACTGTCGAGCTTGACCTCTTTACTTGTGTGAAAACTGTGCTTTTCAGTAAGGTTTTATCTACAACTCACACCTCAGGCTGAGATCAGGTCTGGCCTAGCATCACAGGAAGAGACAAGCTGTGGGCAATGTGGCTTAATTCAAATATAACTGTATTAAAGCAATTTCCATGTCATGGGGAGTAGAGGAGAGCAGCCTTGAATCAATCAGTGAAGTCTTTGTGAACAGATATCAAAAGAAGGACTAAGCATTTTCTCTCTACTGATATGATATCATCATGGATCCTTCAGAGATTTTTGCTGAATTTGTATTCACCTATGGCTCACTAACAGATTTGATTTCCCCTCTGGGGAAGTACATACATTGGATTTCAGGGGAAAAAACCCCAAAACTTCCCAAACAATCAACCTGTCAGTCAGCAATTGCCTCCAGAGTATGTCTTCTTTGTCCTTGGTAATGCAAGAATTGTGGGGTGTTTTTCTCTCAGGATACTTTACTGCAGACTAATCCAAGTATAACTCAATATGTGGTTTTCTAATAATAGTTCCTACTGGATAGCCAGATGCATGCAGAGATTCTTTTTGAATGTCTAATTGTCAGGTTTTTTTCCTAATTTAGCTAAATATATGATTAGGCATAACTGCTAACAGTAACAAGCTGATTACTAAACTCAGGCAAATCAGAAAAAGAAAATATTTCATTCTATACTTCAAAATCAGTAAATTTTTGTTTTCTGTCTATTAATGGCTGAGAGACAGGTTTAAGTCATCATGACCAAGTTTTGGCCCTATTCTGTAAACAGCAGCAAGTGTAGTACACTTAAGCATTTTTTTTCCTTTGCCCTGCTCTCTTCTGTCATCTGCAAATTTAATGAGTGCCTAATGAAGACATAGACTTGGAGTCCGATCTATGAGGAGCCCAGAAGGAAATGTAAACTACAGCAAGCACTAGGATCTGAGGAGAGATAACAGTACTTTTAAGACCTGTTTGTTGTGGTAAAACTGATGTTTCTGCTCCATCTCTGTTACTAAGAAACTGCTCCCTAAATGCAAACACTATTTGGCTACTGCTAATTTATTGGTAAATCTGAACACCTGTATTGCCAAGTTTTTTCCATACAGTAGTAAATATGTGCCACCAACGAGACCTCAGGCTGGGTTATACTTCTTGAAGACACTTTATTTTCAAGTCAATAGGAGCAGAGATGCTAAGGCACATTAAAATGCCATAATGATGCTTCATTACCAGCTATCCTCACTGTTAGCACATGGTTGTTGTATTTTGTATGTGCATTTATCCATTTATGTATCTGCCAAACCTGACACGTTACCATTCTACCTTTAAATGTTAAGAATGATTTGAGAGAGCATCTAGCTGGAATATGAGAGCAAGAGTGAAAAAAAATATATTCTCTTACACTTCCATTTTGTCTCTTTTCCTGTGGGTTTGAGGATTTTTGTTTGTTTAGGTTTTTGCTTGTTTTTCTTCTTTTATGTGCTTTAAATACATAGAATTTCTTGAATTATATTCCTGAAAATTAACTGAAAAAATTTTAGTGACATAAATAAATACTTTCCCTTGATTCATCTGAGTTTGTTAGAGCTAAACATGCAATGTATTTTTATTGGTTTTCTTCCAATTGCATTGATTTGGGGATTCTTTAAAAACATTCAACAAAAAAGTGCTCTTAATCAGGGGAACAATGAAGCAATATGTGACATTTCATTCGGCAATCACGCTTGATGGTCAACAATCAATGCAGAATGTTTTGCTTACTGGATGTCTATGACAGCTACAAATAACTAGGTGGGATGACAAATTATATATGAGAAAGCAACTGTTTTGTTTCTCATGGGAAAGTTTCTCAAAAACATTCTAGCCCTCTATGAGCCTCTTCAGCTCCAACACCACCTTCATCTCTAGAATTAGTATTCTTGCCGCACTGTCACATGTTGTGTATATTTGGAAGGGTGTTCCACTAGGATTGTTTAATCACAGACTACCTTTTACAGTCCTCTCTGTTGTGAGACCCCGTAAGCCCCACACGGTTCTCCCCCACACTGCACTGCTTGAGGAGGTTTTATTGTCAGTCAGATCTCTGTCTGTGTACTTTCTGCTGCCAAACGATAATGGTTAAAATTGCATTTCAGATGTCCACCTTCTCTTTTTTTTCTTTCTGGGAGAACAGCAAAATGTAATATTAAAATCTGTGGATGCCTGCAACTGTTATTTATCTGGGATTTTTCAGTACTCTGTCTTCTATAGAAACACCTGTTTCTATATATGGGTCAATTTTTCAGCATTTCCAGACAAATTAAATGACAATAAATATTGAACTGGAAAAGCATTTTGTCTCAAGTTTTCTTTTCTAAATCTAGTTTTAATTTTGGTAATTTGTAATATTGCTTTCATTCAGGTGTTTCCACATGACTTTCAAGGCGTGACAAGAGAGTCTTGTATTTGCCTTTGAAAGGAATCTGTGCTATAGAGGTATCTTGCTCTTATATTGACCATTTTTGCCTTCACACATTTTAACATTACCCACTCTTTTTAAGTCTTGCAAGCAATTTTCTGCCTCTCTTCTTTTACTGCTCTCATGTTCATTGATGCAATTGGAAAGGACTAATTCTCATATCTTTAGAATCCAGGATTGCAGAGGGAAGTAGAAATGATTGGATGCCAGGGACAGAGAAAAAAGGCAAATCTCCTGTGTTGAACTCAGAGGTTCTACAGTTACCCCCCAAAAACTGTCTTTCTCAAGCTCCACTTTCAGTTAATCATAGAAAGTCTGTGCTAGATTTCATCAAACGTAAGGAGCAAAAGATAATATTTTCAGTGGAAAGAGGTCCTGGGAGAAGTAAGAAGTGAGATGCAATTTGTAGTATAGTTGTGATGAAATTACCTAGGTGATTTTAATCTAGAGCAGAATTATTTCTGAAAAAAAGATGAGAACACAAAATATTAGTAGTAAGAGTGACTAAGTTTTTTTAGAGCATGTTTAATATTTTAAAAATAAAATACTGAAGAGCTATGCAAATGTAGAGGCATTATTATAGTGGTGCTGCATCATATGCCACTAAGCTTCTGAAATCAGGATTTTCATTAAAGTTGTTTGCACTATTATTTTGAGAGGTTTATAATTCATTAGTACAAATTCCATGCAGGCTAAGTTGTACCATACAACTTTCTAATCCCCTGAAAACATTTCTTCTAGTAGATTGTTTTTATCAAGTTACAGGACCCATATCAATATTTTTATAGGGATATTGATGCTGCTTGCTCTTGTTCTTTCTTTGAGGCATAATATCTTTATATTATAAAAAAATGATCAGAAAAAGGCAAAGAAACATCCTTCTAAAAACATCACCTCTATTTTCTCTTTTAGCTGATGTAGTAGTAGAAACGCTGTCCCTTGAGTATTCTAGAAGGTATTCTAAATCCCTCTAAAATTGGAATTTGAAAGTTATTTTAGGCAAACTGAAACAGTAACTAAAAAGAAAAAAAAAATAGAAAAAAACGACAAACCCCCAACCAACTAACCAAACCCAAGAATAGAAGCAAACTTGGTAAGCGGCTATTAGTTAAATTTCTCTTTTAAGTTATTGTATTCTCCAAATGAATCCGTTCCACTTGTTGCAAAACTTGTGCAGGCAGGTGCAAAAAACACAATCTCCCCATTGCCCTGATCTGGCAATTCATTGAAGGGCTCTGCTGCTCCCATCTAGGCTATATGCTTGTACTTTATTTGTATGGAAACCAGGAGCTGCAGAGATGGAATGAAAGTCTGGGCCACCACCAGTCCTTCTGACTGGGTTGCAAGCACATTGTTGTGAAAGTGCCTGGACCAGACAACATGGATGTGGTCCTGGATACAGTATTATAGATATCACTTACAATGTGGAGGCTTTATTGGATACGTTAAAAAAACCCTATCCTATGAACCCTATGAATAATTAGAGTTAAATTGTTAAATTGTTGTGAACAAAATATATGTGCATATTGATGCCATTCACCCTCTTAAAGAAGAAATCACTTGTATGACATTAGGAAGAGCTATTTGGTTCACTCTGCATGTCTTTTACTAGAATGTCATTCAAAGCAGATGCATTTTGCATTGTAATCTGAGAGTAATTAGGCTCAGTAATGAATACAGAACAGTGTAACAGCTTTCTCTCATGGGCCCCATCAGCCATGGTGTTTTCTCTCAGCACAGCTGCCATGATCACGAACAGAAAGGAATAATTCTTGTGATGTATCAGTCAAGCATTTTCATTGCTGTGAAGTCTCAAAGTCAATAACAACATATTCTGAACTGGATTTAAACTCCAAGACTGGATTTATGCCAAGTATTTTTTTTAAATACAAAACCTTAAAAATCATGCTGCAGTTCATCACTTCTTGTTGCAATGAGCTACATGTTTATGTTTCTCAGGAACAGGAGTTTGCAGAAGCAATGGAATTTAAAACGGCAATTGTAAATGGCCTCATGGAAAGAAAAATCATTTTAGGAAGAAGTAAAAATGATGAGTATGCATACTCTTAACAGTGTAAAACTGCTAAGCTAACAGTAAAACTTGTTATCACAGCTCTGGTTTATGACAACATGACTGATGCAGCAAGAATAACATTTAGTTCTCATCTTTGCACATCTTACAGAGATTATGGTGTTAATGGCTATCAAAACACAACTTTCCTCTACTACACTATAGTTTAAAAATGTGTCATAAAACACACACAAAGAACATAGGGATGTCTGTGACATGATGGGAATACTGTATGCACTATTTCATAATTATTTAGGAATAGTACAAGCAGGAAAAGCTGCATGTAAGTAGAAGTGGAGAGGGTAGTCTGGTTACAGATGCTCTAAGAATACCTGAGGGACTTTATAGAGTCAGTCTTTTGTGGGTGTGATGGTAAATGATGGTAAAATCATGGCAAAAATGAATCTCTTGTCTTCAAAAGAATTTAGGCTCAAAATATTTATTGCTTGCCAATGAATATTCTAAGAACATACACATTTTTTAGCAGTGAGAATAAATCTGTAATCTACTAATGATATTCACGGTCTCAGAAGCATACAAACTAAAGTCTCTTAGAAATACAACTTCTACATTAGTTGCTGGCATAGTAAAAAGGCCTGACCTGTTGTAATGATGGCAATTCTTTAGTTGGTGTTGGACCAAAAGAAAAGAAAAAAACCTAACTGCGCACTTTCTTAAACAAGAATTTTGTAGAAATTTACTTTTTATGCTGACATTCAGCTTGCATGTGTAAGCTTCTGACTCTACAGAATATAATTTCAGGAAGTAAAGGCAAAACCTTTGTTTATTGCACAAAATTTTATACAGGGATACCTAGTAATACACTGAAATCAAGATGAAAATATCTTTACTACATTTCCTCCAACTACTGTAGTATTTCAGTTTCTTTTGGTTTGCAGCTTTTATTTGTGCGTCTTTTTGTTTGTTTATTTGTTTTGTTTTGTTGGTTTTTTTTGTTTTTGTTTATGTTTTTAAAAATATTAAATGTTAATTTCTCCCCTGTTGCATCAGTTTCTCTTTAATTCTTAGTCTGACTCCTTCTCTGCTGTCTGCTTAAATTCAAATGGGAGTCATGCTATAATAGCTCTCACACTGAAGTGATTCCCTGCACCATTTTGACTAAGTGATAGTGACAAGAATTTACCTAGCATCAATAACTTTTATTCTTATTTACCTTATGACTGTTACTCCAGCCAAGCAGTGTGAAAGAGCCTTCATGCAATAGAGAATGAGGCCAATGAATTGTTTTAAAATTGAATTCCAACACATTTCAGTGTACCTTGGTCAGTCTGCTGTCAGTGTTTGTTGTTTAGTACAAATCCCTGTTATATCCTTTCTCCTTCTTGGTGCCTCTTATGGTTATTTTTAACTAAGGGTTGCACTTTGTATGATATTTCAAATTTTTTCTGTATGGACCAGGGAACACTGCAAAGCTGAGTTCAACGTGTCCCAGTGCAAAACTCTTCCAGTCTGAAAACTGTCCTGTCATAGCACTGAAATATAAATGCAATTTTTACTAGATCAAGCTTAGCCATTGCAGTTCCTTGTTTCTTAGTAACAAAAGAAGTAAAAATGGTCTAGTTTTTACTGGGCCTGCCTGACATGATAGAAAATTTAGAGAGGCTGTCATAAGGCAAGGTCTCCCTTACAGAAAATGGAAAGATTGTTTAAATGAAAAGAAAAAGAAAGCCCATAGAACATGACAGCTTGAGCTTAAAGACAGAGTCTGATGACTAGAACAAAATTTGAAGTGTGGTTTGCAATGCTTAAGTTGCTAGTAAGGAGTTGTTTCTTCTTCACCAGGTATAGAAAGACTAACAGAAAATTTGATGACCAGGGTGTAGCAGGGTACTCAGGGATGAACAAGACACAGCAGAGTGGTGTAATAGATTTTTGTATTAGTCTACTGCTTAAATCTTTGATAATTCTCACTTCCTCACTATTCTTTGCAGCAGAGGGATCGGAGGAGTTAGAGAAATTTGTTTTGAATATGCAGGAGGAATTAGACCAAACAAAAGTTAGATAAGTCTCCAGAACTGAGTGACATTTGGAAGAAATCTTTGGAGTAACTCAGATGTGAAACTGTGAAGCATATGGCAAAGCCATGCAAACTGTAATTGTAAACAGTGCAATGCAATTTCTACTGTGCTAGAAGAGTAACTCCCATTACAAAAGAAGTCTGAGAACCACAGAGGGGAACCTAGTAACAACAGACCAGAAAGTCTGATTTCCACCCTGGCAAGGCAAAAATATCTAAAAGACAGGATTATGGAGCACATGGAAAACCACAGAATGTTGGGAAAGACTCATTTAGCTTCAGTAAATGAAAATCCTGACTCACACATTTGGTGGAGCACTGTGAGACTGTCTGAATGAGCAAGGGTACTTATTATTCTTTTTGATTTATGAAAAAATAAAGAAAGATAAGTCACCTTTTTTTAAGTCCCAAAAATATCACTCCAAATAAATTTGATTATTCTCCATGGTTCAGTGCACCTGTAGAATGCTGGTATAGTTCCTTTTCTTTCCCTCCAATGGATAAGCAACTTTAAATCTGAGCCTCCTGGTGTTTTGCAAGTGATTCCAACTGCTTTGCAGATGGCCACAGCTGGACAGGAGATGATTTGCAGGTACATTACTGTTTCAACATGTTTGGGGACATTGCCATGGCTGCCTGGTACCAGGTGACTTGCTCGTATGCTTAGCTAAACTGACACTCGAGTTTGTCAAGAAGGATTTAGGTCTTCACATTGGAGTGACTTTTTGCTGCCTTCCCCTGTGGCCTAGGTTATAGTTTACTTTGTAGGCTACTTTGAGCAAGTAAATTCCCTATTCTTCTGTAAGCCTTCAGCACATGTACACTCTCTCTCTTACACACACAGAAACACACATATGCACATATAAAGAAACATGGAGTCTCTCATCTCCTTGTATCCTGTCCTGGGCAACTTTTTGTCTGGACAAAACGGCCTTGAGAAATCAGGTGCTGAGAGCAGGGGAATAGAAGCAGGGGAGACTGGAGCAGGCAGGAAGACCAGGCAGAAAAAGTAGGCAATGCACTGGCAACTTGAATGATGTCTCCAGGAGATAAATCTCAGGATGTTCTCTTGTGAGAATTCCCATTCTACAGACTGTGTTTTAGTTTTTAGGTAGTTTTTAAAATTTTCATTCTCCACCTTCTATTCTTCACACTCCATACTGTACGATGCTGATGCTACTTTCCCACATAGTGGCAGGTGTGTTATCCTGAAAATTGGATGGATTTTTTTTGCTTGGCTTCTTCTTTTTCATGCACATAGGATTTCTTCTCAAAGTTGCAATTCTTCAGGTTAGTATTTGGTAATGTTCCTGGTCTTAGACAATCCATTGCTTTGATTAAATGGTTTTCTGCAATATGAAATGTACTATTCACTTAAATCATCCTCCACATAAAGGAATGGAAGATGGCAAATTAGAAAATACATGGGGTTCTTGGGATGAATAAAAGTATGAAGCACTTTGCGTATGTTTGTGGAGTTAACCTCAGCTGGCAGGTAAGGCCCCAGTGAGCCTTTGTTTGCTCTTTGCTCCACTCCCATGGAATAGGGTGGGGAATTTGAAGTGGAACAGTGAGAAATCTCAAGGACTGAAGTAAAGACAGTTTTTGAAATGTAGAGGGAAGAAAAAAAGAAAAAACCAAGTGGTACAAACTTAACTTACTAGCAGTCAACCCATGTCCAGCCAGTCTCTAAGCACTAGTTACTTGAGAAAAATTCCCATGGTTTATTGCTGAGTGTGATGTTTTATGATGCGGAATATCTTTCTTCTCAGAAGAGAGATATTGCATCAGCTGTTCTGCCTGCATCCTCTCCCAGTCTCTTACCCACCCCCAATATACATGTGAGAGCAGAGTGAGAAACAGAGTCTTGGCACTATGCAAATGATGTTCAGCAGTGGCTAAAACATTGTTTTCTTATCAGCATTGTTTTAAGAATGGAATAGAATGGAATAGAATATTTCAGTGGGAAGGGACGCAAAACAATCATGTCAACTGTCAATTCTTTGGTCACAGATCTGAAACACAGAAACATATGGGTTGCTATGAAGAAAATTAACTTATCCCAGCAAGACCCAGTACAATATGAATAGAGTTTCAAGAGATGAAGAGTTTTTAAAACAGCTGAGGGAGAATTTGATAGAGGAGCATGCTGAAATGTAACAGGGTACAATTATTCCCCTTTTCTCACAATGACAGTCCATTGGAGCATCAGATGAAATGGTCAGGCTGCAGGTATAAATCAAAGAAAAGGAAGACCTTTTACACACAGCATGCAGGAAAAGTCTGGAACTCATCACCAGTGCTCCTGTGGAGGCTCTCTCTGTAAATGGGTTTGAAAAACTCTTAGGCAAATTTATGGAAGAAAAATCAATCAAAGGCTATAAAACAGGATGCAGATGCAGCTTTTAGCTGAAAAAAAAAAAAAAATCCCCAAATGGCAAACTGCTGGGAACCAAAGAAACAGGGAGAGAAAGTAGCAGTATCTGCTTTTGCTATTCCTAAGCTCTCTCAGCATACATTTTGTACAGGCCCCTTTCAGATATGGGATACAGGCTACACGGACTTTTGTTCAGATGAATCGTTTCCTTCTCTGCTCTTACATTTATGTTCTTAGTATTGGACTGCAGTTCATCTCAGGTTATACTTTTCTAGTGACACACTTTAAGTAGAGGGGGCCAGGGAAGATAGAAACCATGGTTTCCTGACAAAAATGTTCCCTATCTACTCCATTTATTTGTGTTAGGTGTTCAAAACTAATTTCTTCTCCAGCAGGTGATTTCCATTCAGAAACATCCCAGTTGATCTGTGTCTTAAGTTCTTGTTTAAACCATTTGCATGGTTTTTTTCCCCTCCAAGTTCAGTGGTCTAATTTCTTCCACAGAAGATCTTCACAGTTTCTTTAAAAACTTTATTCCTAATCTGGAGTCTGTGATGTTCCTTGACGACACTCACCCTTCTGTTTGGTAGGTCTACCTGATGAGATGAGGAAAGGTGATTCTGATTAAAGATGCACTGAAATAGCTGATTTTAATTAGAGTAGGTTAGAAAATACTCAATTTCAATCCCCTGCTTTCATTTTAGACAGATCATCCAATATCTAAATTAGAAGCAGCAGGTATCTGACCTGAAAATAAATAATTTTTCCTTAAATCCAAACCTTAGTGCTTTAGTATTACTTTCCCTGATACTTCAGTCTGAGTTAGTGGGAATAGCCACATCAAATCCTGTTTTGGAACTGTAAAACTTGCAGCACTGGTCTGTTGTCTGAGGGTGGTATATGGGCTTCAGTGAGGGCTTTTAGATAATTGTTTCTAATACAGGCAATACATCCACATAAAACACCTGTTACTTGGCAGCTTCTTTTCATTATTATATTGAAAACGTAAAGACTGAAATGAGGCCCATCTTAAAGACTTTGACTATAATGATGTAGGCTTATAAGCAAAGCATTTTATGCATATGTCTTCAAATATTGTGTTTTTTAATTTATACAAGCTTAATAATAACATATTGAATTAAATTAAAAGTCTATTTGAAATCCATTATTTTTAACCAAGAAGGAGTTTAATCTGAATTTATGATCAAATCGAAATACCTAACAACATGTTTAAGTCAGACTTTCTATTTTTGAATTTGTACAATAGTGTAGTAATGGTGTCTAGGTGCAGGGCTTTGCACACTAGTAACAAATGCAGTTCTAAAGCATTTTAGATATAAATACTTTATTTACAGAAGGGATCTACATAAGCCCAAATATTTATCCAAAGCTGAGTCAATGGCCCTATCATCTAAGTATTTGTGTATAAATGCAAGTATAAGAATGGTGCAGATTATACCTTTCAATTGCTGCTTTCAGAGCTGTTTCTTCACTTAAAATTGGGTATACAGTTGTATCCATAGTTCCTCCAGAAGTGGAACTGTCTTTTAGAACAATAACACTGAGGACATAATATCTAAAACAAGCAGGGAGGAGTGGTAAAAATTACATCCTGTTTTGATTTTATAGCATCATCCTTAAAACAACTGACACCAACTGCACATCTGGGTCCCAGTGATTTGCTCCTCTACCCTCTACTGTGAAACAATGATTTTTGGGCTAGGCCTGATATGTTGAATTGGGCCATGTTTTGACATGACATATTACTGTCATGTTAGGAAATGTGGTTTTAGAGGAAAGACTGAGCTCTTTCTGCACATACCAGTGCTCTGTGCACTGTTCAGTGCCTGGGGAAAGTGAGGGTCCAGAGCAGTGAGCATTTCTTCTACAGAGCATTTCTTCATCTGCAAGAAATGGTGAAAACTAGGACATACAGAAACCTGTGCAGTAAATTTTAGGAAAAGGCTCATCTTTAATTAGATATATTGCTGAACCACTGTGCATAAGACAACTGAAGGTAAGAAAACTGAGAAAGGGGGAAAACACAACACATTCATGTGAGGTAGAGGTTGGGGCTCACAGTCAAGCATGCAATATTGGTCTCTCATGGTTTTTTCCTGAACGTGTAAAATGAAACTGAAAAAGATATCTCAGTCTGGTTTGGGACATAGAATGTGGTCCCTGATCTCTGTCATCTTTGCCAGGGGCATTCTCTGAGGACCTGGAGTGCAGGGGGTTCCCCATGGGGTTTAGTGGAGCAGGGCATGACAGTCAAGTCCAGTAAATGGTGCCATGCAGGAACTGGGGAGCTGAAATGGCATCCTGGGCTTTAGGCTTCTGGGGGAGTCCTGGAGGGGTTGGGCAGGGACAGTGAGACCCATTGGCACTCTCAGAGCCAACCTCTTTCCCAGTGAAGCATTTGCTTATGTTGCTTTGCTCTTGTTCTTTCTATTCCCTTAATGAATATTTCTTGTAATCCTGTGACAACATGCAAGATGAGAACTGATCCAATCCAAAACTTGTAACAGCCTATTGTGAAAAGAGACATCAAACTGCAGGAAGAATAACAAGTTTTCTGTCAGGTGAGAATCTATTTTTATTTCCTAAAATGACAGCAAATCCTGAGGATGATTCGCATATTTTCTTGTCTCTGTTAAACAAACAACATTACACAGGCAGTTGCATCAGTTGCAGGTTTTGGTGTCCAGGACACCATAGGTATCAAGTAGAGTGGAGCTCAAGTTTGTAGTGTGATGGGTTAGCACAGGGTTAACTATACTGCAGATAACCCTTTTTGGTATGTATTATGACATATTTTGGATGTGACAAATTTTTGAACTTGTGCTTTTCTAGAAGGTGACTACTAAAGAGCATCATGTGACACTTTAGAAAAAATAGCTGATGTTTACTAATTCATTTGGCACTGCTCTCTAATAATGTAAATCATTAGTGGATATAATATCTTTCAAAAATCCCACAAAATCCTCTGTATCTTGTCTCAGTATAGTCAAGTATATCTGCTTTAGTGTACCCAGATTTGGCAGTGCTCCAGTTTCTTTGATGTATTTAGTTAGAAAGAGACTTGACAAGTAGGTACCAGTGTTTAGGGATGAGTGAAGCCAGTTTAATACAGATATTTTAAGATTAAAAAATTTGTCTTTTTTCTAACATCCCTTCCTTCTTCTGCTTACCCTTAAATATAATTAGATTGAGGTTTATTCAACTTGGAAATAAAATCTTCATATCTAAACTTAAAAGAGAACATAGTAACACTTTGCTGGTTTTGTGGGAAAAAGACCCCAAAAAATAGCAGGACAAAACCCCAACAAACAGAACCCAAGGCTTTTCCCTCTTCTCTTGGAGTAACAGAAAGAAACAGATTTTGCATTTAGAAGTTTTTGCAATTGTGAGATCTTATTCAATAACAGAGAACAATGAATGACTAGTTTCAATGATGGTTTAAAAGCGACCTGTGAAGTGTCTTACAATATTTGAAGTAGTGACATTTCACCATTTTTAATTTCTCTGAAATTCTTCATGGGCAGAAGCCCTCCTTGCATTATATGGTAGCATATCTCTTTTCAGACCAATGTATTTAATTATTAGGATCATGAAACTGAACAGTAAGCCCTTGACATACATTATTTCTGCTCATACAACACCATGGCCAGGCTGATGTACCATAAAAAGCTGAAGACATAGGTAAGGGAAATTGAACTCCATTTTGCTGTTCTTTTCTCTGCTAAGGTCAAAAGGCAAATGTGCCCAGAAACATGCCCTGCATCTTTGCTTCTAGACTCCATATTATGGTATAGCACTAAATATGTTTACACTTTTCTGACAAGTGTGCATTTAGTAAGCAATGTGTCTTAGTGAATCAGAGAGAAGTGAACCTTAAAACAGATCAACTTTCTGAAGGCTGGATCAACTGTCCCTGTATCATTACAGTTAGAGGTTTGTTCTTTTTTTGTCTTAAAATCCTCTAGTGATGGAGACCACTCAAACTACTTAATAATCTACTACAGTGCTTTGTTATGAATAGAGATATTCAGATCAAATTATACATTTGTGGTTATAAACTTTTACCTGTACTTTGATACAATTTGATAGTTTACCATGCCCAAACACCCTTCTTATGTTTCTGTGTTTTCTTTCAACTTTTTTAATCATTCAACTTCCAGTGTTACAACTTCCATTGAAATACAGATGGAAATGCAAGGGCCATACATTTAGTCTGAGTTATCACCCTCTTCCATCTTTTTCAAATTTGTTACTTTTTTCCTTCTTTCATTAATTATGCTTAGGGGTTCAGAATTGGTTGAATTAAATTTTGAAACCATATCACCTCTGGAAACCCAGTGATATCTTGGAAATTACAGAAATGGTGTTTCTCAGGAAAATGTTTTTTCAGAACTAGAAATAAGATTTGCATAGTTAATGGAGTTTTCACCATTGAACTCTAGATCTGGAAATTTCTGCTAAGAAAAGGTGGTTATTCACCTTCCCTTTACACTTTTCTCTACCTTAGGTTCCTTGTGCCATTTTATTCCATACCAAAGTCTCTGGCTCCTTTAAAGAGAATACCTTTGTATGCCAAGACTGATTTTTAAGGCTTTTTTTCATTGTTTATGTGTTGTTAAAAATCAGCATGTGAAATGGCTTTGCAGCCTAAAGCCAGAGAGAGGCAGCAGGAAACAGAGATGCAGGAGTTCAGCTTTGTTTTTCTTTTACATGCCTATTGGCAGTCCCTCCATATGTTGGGATTCAGTCTCCCCCAAACCAGTGCCTGAAGCCTTCACAGTGTGTTGCTGCAGTAGAGCAGCAAGCATTCAAGGGTTTCTCTCTAATAGATTTGATCACTCACTGTTTATGAAACAGCACAGTTTGTGCTGATAATGAAAGACCTCCTCTTCCCTCCCCCTCCCAATTAGCAGGTCTTGTCTGTCTCATATTCCTTATGAAAAAGTTTTATGTCAATATTGACAAGACGAGAAAAGGAATATGAATTGACTTTTCACAGCTTAAGTCTCATCCTGTGAAAACTTCTGTGGGAGCTGTTCTGTCTTGTTCTCTAACACTACCCTAAACATGAGTAATACCTTAGATGTTGAAGATGACACACATGACACTGACTTTAACATTTGCTTTATCTTACTCTAGAGCGTGTTCAAGGTGTTATGACTCACCAAACAAGACAGGAAAAAGCCTCAAAATCCCAATACCTTTCCCATCAGAAAGAAAGAAAAAAGCACTCAACTTCTAAATCTCCCTTCCAAGTGAGAAATTGGTTTATGGGAGTTGGCATTGTGAAGAAGAAGCAAATGCAAGAAATCCCAGAATTTCAAAGAGGTTTTGTTTTGTGATGAAGGAATTGAATCTCATGAGTCAAAGGTGTGACACCCCATGCAAAGTACTAACCTTTCTGGATTTCGTATTGCAAAATGAAATAGTAATACTTCTACTTACCTTTCCTCTGGTCTGCCAAGAGCAATTCTAGACATTTCAAGATGTGCTTCTTTAAGGCAATGTGTGTGCATAAAGCCCAGCCGAAGTCAAAATGACAAAAAGATGAGAATACTTTTTATCCCAGTCTAAACTGGGCTTTTGCTTTTTATCAATCATATTTAATGGGAAAGTAAATGTCAAGGAAATGGATGCCTACATTATTATCTTTAATAGTTAAAAAGTGTAGACATAGAACTGAGCAGTTAAGAATGAAAACAAGAATCAGTACAATGTAATAACGATTTATAAAAGAGCAACACAAAGTCAATTTATTGTTTAGTAGCGATTCAAGTAACTGATTAGAGTGTAATTCTCATTCGCTACTGTTCACCTAGCACAAACTGTGGTGAGTCACATTGTGAATCATTTGCAGATGGTATTTTATTACAGGTGCCAGCAAACAAACTTTTTGGTATCAAGTGAAAAGATTGCAAAACACTTTTTCTATAACAGAATGCAATATTGCAATCTACTGTCAGTGACAGCATTAGGCACATAATATTTTAGAGACTCACATTTGATAGACAAACTGTGTTAAGGTTTATTAACCTTTGCATTGATGTAGTGCATTTCATCTTCGAGTGGCAAACCAATCTATTTACATCCTATTCTTTTATTTTGCTCCTTTTCTTCTCCCACTTATGAGTCACATACACCAGGTACTGAAAGAAAAAAATGAAATGCTAAGGAATAGTCAAAATAAAAAATTTAAAGGACATGTCCAGCATTTACAATTGGTTTTTTCTCCATTAATTCTGCAAAGTCTTGAGTTGTCTTCATGCCTACAGTTTGCCCTTCTGTGAGAACATCTTCTAGGTCTGTAATGCCAGTTTGACATTTTCAGCATAATAGTGAAACTGAAATAAAGTTCCAAATCTGATAATTGCATTAAACTCAAAGAAAATGGGTGCCACATGCGGGTTCCTATGGGTTTAGTGGGAGATTGGGGTTTTTCCAGAAAATGGATCCTTTTAAGGAGCAATGTCTTAGGAGAAGCTCACACAGAGCAGTGCTCATCAGCAAAGATAAGTATCAGGGCTCCTCACTCGCGTGTCATGTCTAGGGTATCACAGACAGTGGAATGCAATTAAATCTACTTCCTCTGTAGACTTGAAAAGCCTTCCAGTAGTCTTTATGATATGGCACCTGGATTTTGAAAATGATCAGTATGTGCCACTTGCTTGAAGACACCTCCAGACAGAACAGAAATCAGACCAGCACGCATTTAAGTTTTTAAGTGAGAGGTCTTATCAAAACGACAATTAGAACAATGGATGCTTGAATTGTTACAGGGCATGGAGAGGTTCTAAAGCAGCTTTCAGTGGGTCCATGTCAAAGTACACAAGTAAATAGAAAACTAACTAGTTTTCAGGGGTTGCCTAATAAGCACGATACTGTTACCTTAAATACTCAAGGACTTTTAAAAAATGAGTATCTTCCCATTATAATTTTATGGACTTCTTTTGATAGTAAGAACACTTTCGTGTCTGACTTTTTCTCCTCATAGCCTGATGCCTAACTATTCAATATTTGAGTAAGAATATGTTTTCCAAAGCCTTCCACATGTACCACAATGCTGTAGAACACATCTGAAAGTAATGCATTTACACAGGTCTCCAAAAATGCTTGTTCTGCTAATAAGATTAGCTGAAATAAGATTAGTTTGTCAGGACAGCAGAGTTTTCCTCGTTATGAATTATTACTGCATCCTTTAGTATTTTTTTTAGAAAAATTCATTTAATGTAGCAAATATATTTTGAAAGACTTGAGCATGTCTCATCTATAGTGGTGGATTATTAAATTAGCCTGCTGTTCACTGTGTTCAAACAAGAAAGCATCATATCAATTTCATTACTGACAAATACAAATTCTTGTTTTTACAAGATCAGCTTTTTCAACTCCCAACATCACTAGTAGAAATATACGTGTCTCAGTCTGAAATGCAGAACTTCATAAAAATGGCCTCACACATTTTAGAAGAAAAGATAAACTTGTAGGAAATAAATCAGAATCAGATTTTAATTTCTAGAAAGTTATTGACTATACAGAAGCCTCTTATTGGACATTACTAAGTGTTAGCTATATAGTTAAGCTATATTGAATTAGCTGCTTGTAATTAATTTTAATGATTATTTTAAGGTGTCAAACCCATATAGCCTACATATATTTGTCCTGCAAAATGTGACTGAGGTTCTGAAGGTGATTATTTTTTAAACTCTCTGTATTGGGAAAACACTAGGAGTACTTTCATTAGGGAACATATAAGAAATTAACAATTTTGAAATATGGCACTTTGACGTGCAAATTATTATACAGAATCTTGTGGAAAGTTGCTAAAACTAATGTTAATTCCTTAGCATATACATAGCTAGTGATCTTTGCTTATATGTTTAATGAAATACACAACTCTGGTGTTTTATCACCACCACTTTAAAAGCACATATTTTCATTTGTGTGAGTGAACAGAAGGAAACAGAAGAAAATTTCCTCCCGACAATGAGTATTTGTTTCTAAATCAGGAGGATTTGATCCACAACCTTCATTACTGTATTTACAACAAGAACAAAATTGCTCAGATATAAACATAGGTTATTTTCTGATTTTGTGAGAATTTTAAGCAAGTCAGTTTTATTCTACTATGTTGCAGACATTTAATATTTCCTTGTATTAAATATTAATATTAATTAACGCTTACTAGTGCAAAATAAAAATACTAATTAAAAATTCTTTTAAATAATGATCTGTAATAGACATGGTTGCCATATATCTAGTGTCTTTTCCATTATTTTTAAATGACTGGGAACTAATTTTGACTTGCAATTTATGTATTTTGGAGTAAAATTATAACAGCTCTTATGAAGTCTCTGTTATCATTGACGATAGGAATTGCACTTGGAGACAAACATTATTTTCTTGACCCACATCTATGAGGGCATTGCCAGACATCTTCTTTTTATACGTGCGTTACTTAAGACATAATGAATAAAAGAACAAGTGAGCATGACTTTGGTTTCTGTTTTATGTTTTAGAAAAGACATAGGACAGCATTGATATCATCTGACTTAACTCTACATCAGACCTCTTAGTCTTTTTTCAAATCTGGAAGGGAAAAAATAATGACACTGTTATTTATTTCACCTATTTTGAGCATCTATTCCATTCTGTTTTAGAGTAGATTCAATGTGCCCGTTTCAAAGTGGTCACAGCACCAAACCTGACAGAATTGAAGAAGCATTTGGACAATATTCTCAAGCACAAGGTGTGATTCTTGGGCATGTCCTATGCAGGGCAAGGAGTTGGACTTTGATGATCCTTGTGGATCCCTTCCAACTCATGACATTCTATGACCTTTGAGATGGATTTGAGGTGCCTATCTTTCAAATGAATGCTTAATATTAATGTGCCTAATTTGACACAGATAAAATTCCTTCATAATATTCAACAGGTGTGGATTTTCAGAAGTAAATTGGGATCACCTTTGACATATATCTTACATACCATATATTTTTATAGAGAGGAAGTGAATAGCATATTTACTCCCTTCTGATTTTGTTTTTGTGCACACTTAAACACAGGAAAACTATTCTCATCAAAAAGTCAGTAATTCAGATCACCGGAATTTGCAGGAAGAAAAATATTGGGGTTTATTTCGTGGTATTTATACTAAATGAAACAAGTTTTACTCTGACTTATAATGGTCTAAACCCATTATAGACACAGTGCCTTCATTAATTATGATTAGTTATTTTTCTATTTCCATAGGATAAGTCATATATAATAGAAAATGGAAAAAAATCCTCTCTCTCATTAACAGTCAATTATTTCCAAACTAATCTATTCATAATAAGTAGCATGGTTTTTTTTTTTTTTTAATCTGAGTAGTCTACATTGATTCTGAAAATAGAAGTTATTATTATCTCACACCTCAAATTGAAACATTAGCCACAAAACTGGTTTTATACATTAACATTCCTTCTGGCAAGGTAGACTGAGGATTAAAATACTCCTCTAACAAAATTCTTGTAATTTTACGTTAAGCAAGTATTATCTGAGACGGAGAACTGCAGTGATTTATTGTGGAAAAGTTAAGAGGCCTATTACTTGCCATGGAAAGTACAGACATACTGTTAGTTTGACATAAACCACATAAAGATATTAAATGTGACTCTAATTAGTTTTATTCACTACTTGAGTCTCTGCAGTTGGAGCCTTTTGATGTCATCCTGCTTCTATCTAACATGAGTAATGGGAATGGTTAGTGAACAATATTTCATACTGCCACATTCCAGTAGAAGTGGTTTCCACTTGTATGCAGTGTTCCAGTGGATGCACTTTGACAAAATGGTAAAAACGAGAAGCTCATAACTATCTCATTTCTTGACACAGAAAATCCTGCAGATTGGTGATACATCAGTATGTGCAATATTACCCTTTGCTAATACAATGAACCTGTTTATTATAATGCATTATGCTCACTTAATCACTGTTGTACAATAAATCATATTTGTTAAGTACTTACATAATCCTACTCAGCAAAAAAGGCACACTGTATAATTCAAAACATCCTTAATTAAACAAGTTAAAACCAAATTTCCAACTTGTTTAAAAAAACCCCAAACAACCAGAAACAGAGAGAAAGAATCTGCACCTTACTCTAAAAGTTCTGACTCCTAAAGTATAAGCTATCTGTTGATCTGGGAAAAATCTACACACTTGCTCCTAAACTAGTGTCTTAACTTTGGTAAGTTCCCTGTACCAAGGATATGTAAAGGCTTGCCATGGGTTAACCTTGGCTGGTATCTGACTGGCTGCCAGACACCCACCCACCTGCTCTCACTCCCTTTCCTAAACAGGACAAGGGAAGAAAACAAAATGGAATAGCTCATGGCTGAGATAAAGACAAAGAGATCAATTACTGATCAATTGCTAATTACCATCACAGGCAAAACAGGCTTGACTTTGGGAAAATTAATTTAATCTTTTGCCAATTTATTGAAAAGTGAGAAACAAAGACAAATTAAAACAATGTTTTCCCTCACAATTCCTCTTTTTCCTAGCTACAATTTCACTCCTCTATTCCTGACTCTAACTCTTCCACCCCTACCAAGCAGAACAGGAGGATGGAGAGTGAGAAGTTGAGCTCCTGTCTGCCACTCCCTCGTGCTCATTTTTTCCTGCTCCTCACACTTCTTCCCTGCACTAGCGTGAGTCCACTCCATGGGCTACAGTCCTTCCAGATAAACCTGCTTTATCTTGGGCTCTTCTCCACATGCTGTAGTTCCTTTATATTTACCTGCTCAGTTGTGGTCTTTTCCATGGGCCACATGGAAATATCTGCTCCAGGTCCTGGAGCATCTTCTCTCCAACTTCTCTGAGCTTGGTGTTCACAATATTGGTATTTTCTTCACTTCTGTGCCTTCCTTTTTCCTTCTTAAATAAGTTTTCTCCAAGGCACCAGCAGGCGGAAAGGTTCAGCAGTGTTCCGTGTTGGTTCTGTGGGAGCTGTGGCAGTGTCTGACACAGGACAGCTCCTGTATTTTCCTCACAGAGGCCATCCCTGCAGCCCATCAGCTGCCAGCACCTGGACATAGCCACCCCCAAAATATATCTTTGACTGAAAGAACTAATTAGCGTGATGTTGAAACTTCTGAATGAGGAAGTAAGTAAGTAAATAAAATATGATCATACTCTTTGTTTCTTCTCACAAGGAACATGTTAATTATATTTCACATTGTCTAGCAGTTTGTGTGTGGCCTGCTGAATGAAAAAGACAATAGGAAATGCTGTATTTAATTTGGTTATGAAAGAAATTGGCCATCTGGGTCAACATTTACTGGATATGACAATGTCTAGGTTAGAGGGAGAGAACATAGTGGATTATAATAAAAAAACCTGTTTTGTCAGCAAAAAGAGTGGAAAAAAAAAATACTACCTGCAATCAACAATATCAGTGCGGTGAGTATAGTTATTTCAAATAAAAATGGAAAATAGTACTTTCACTGGGAGGCTTTCTAGGATGTAATTGCACTAAAATATTGATTAATCCTTTCATAAAATCATAGAATGGTTTGGGTTGAAAGGGATTTTAAAGACCATCTAGTTCCAACCCCCCTGCCATGGACAGGAATACCTTCCACTACAGCAGGTTACTCAGAGCCCATCCAGCCTGGCCTTGAACACTTCCAGGGATGGGGCATCCACAACTTCTCTGGGCAACCTGTTCCAATGCCTCACTGTCCCCACAGCAAAGAATTTCCTCCTAATACATAATCTATAACTACTATCTTTTAGTTTGAATACATTCCCCCTTGTCCTATCATTACATGATCTTGTATAAACTTCCTCTCCATCTTCCTTGTAGCCTCCCTTCAGGTACTGGAAGGTCACAATTAGGTCACCTCTAAGCCTTCTCTTTGCCAGGCTGAACAAATCCAATTCTCTCAGCCTTTCTCATATGAGAGGTTCTTCATCCCTCTAATAATCTTGGTGACATTCCTCTGGATTTGCTCCAAGGGGTCCATGTCTTTCTTATGCTGGGGACCCCAGAGCTGGATGCAGCACTGCAGGTGGAGTCTCACCAGAGCAGAGCAGAGCAGAGGGGCAGGATCCCCTCCCACACCCTGCTGGCTGCACTGCTTTGGATGCTGCCTGGAACACAATTGGCTCTCTGGGCTGTGAGCTCATATCACCAGGTCATGTCCTGCCCCTCACTGACCGGCACCCACGAGTCCTTCTCTGCAGGGCTGCTCTCGATCTGTCCGTCCCCCAGCCTGGGCTGGTAACAGGGGTTGCCCTGATCCAGGTGCAGTACCTTGCTCTTAGTCTTGCCAATCCACATGACATTCCCATGGGCCCACTTCTGGAGCTTGTCCAGGTTCCTGTGGATGGCATCCTGTCCCTCAGGTGTGTCAACAGCACCACTCAGCTTGGAGTCATCAGCAAGAGAAATACGAGTCAGCTAAATGGTTTTCCAGATGAAAAGAACAGTCTAAATAAGTTAATATTTGTTATTGCATTTGTAATTTTCAGCACTGAAATACACTTAGTGTTTTTTAGAAGCAATCAAAAATATCAAAAGGAAAGGGGAGTTTCAATGGAGAATAACAGTGGTAGAAGCAGGACTCATGGTTATGGTGATTAGAGAATAGGTTCCAATTTAGGCTGCAGTTTAGAAAAAGCACAAAAAAGTGCTGAAGAATTGCTCCTAAAGAGACAGCAAGGTAAAGAAAATATTCTATGTCATGTATAAGAACAATATGAAATTTTTCTGTTATGACCTTAATGCCTTTCTCCTTTTTCTTTTTTTCCTGGCAAGTTGGGAAAGACAGTGCTGAAATGAGTTCTTAATTAAAATGAAGTGAGTTGAAGAAACACTGATGATTCTCTGTTATCTTGAAAACCGTCTTTTCCTTTGGAAAGGAAAATGAAGAAATGAAAGGTTTGTTTAGTCAAAGAAGTACCAGGATAAATTTTACTTAGCTAATTACTGTTTTTATATATTTTTAGACTTGCAATAATAAGTAATGACACATATTTGAGAAAAGCCAAAATTTAACAAGAAACTGAAATAGCCACCAATATTTTCATACCACAATGTTTTAGCCTGCAAGATAAAGAAATATTTAGAGAGTAAGTAGGTAAAGTAAATAAAATACGTATCAAAAACAGTTTTGAAAGAGCATTTTTTTGTGTTCATGTTGATACATTTCCTTCTATACCTCTTCCCTGTTGTGTGTTAAAGCAAAAACCACAAAGACATCAGCCTGGATTGAAGTTTGCTTTGCCTTTAGAAATGAGGAAATATTAACTCTGGCATGTGGTTTCCACTGAAACAAATTTTGGATTTCTTACAATAATTTCAGTATGACTAGAGAGAAATAAACTTGTGAAAAGGTAAATGTATTGAATAGGACAAATATAGAGTCATTATTATCTGTCTGTAAAAAGGAGAGAAAATATTTAAAACCCACAAAAAGATAACTGCATAAAGACATGCCTAGTTAAGATTCAAGTGAGTAGTCCTGCCAATATTTGATATTTAAAGGAAGGAAAAGAAAAGAAATACTGGTTTAGGGTTGAAGAATGAGCCATAATGTGTTAAATTAGAACAGTGTCAAAAATAATGGCTGTTTTTCACTGGCTCTCCATTAGACCTGTCTGTCTAATTGAACACTAGTGGGATTTGGGTATGTTGTTCCCATGTGACTGAAAATTCCAAACATAATTACTAACAGACAGAAATAAAGAGCAGAACAAGATGGAGAATTGCACATAAGAGTCAAAAAGTAGAAAGAGTAAAATAATAGCAAATCTTTTGTATGCTGAAACCATAACCAGGGAAAGTATAAGCAATACTTGCTGTTGAGCAGAGGTGTTAGAGAAGAACCAGGAATGCATTTTTTCCCGAGTTCATATGAGAAAGGAGTCAATACCTGCTGGTAACAGTGGATCTTACATTGGCAATGTAATGTTTGAGAACATGTTTGTCAGTGACCGAGACTCATGCCTCACTGAGAAACATTTTGCTATTATATCTCTGAAGCAAAGATATAATCTTCTCAGCAACTAGAAAACATATCAAAAACCCCCCAGTTGCCCAAAAAAGGGTAAAACGCAAATGATTGCTTAAAAAGGCAATTCTGCTACTTTTCAGAAGATATTGGCTCAGTTTTGTTCATCTAATCTTGAAGGAAGTCATGTCCACATAAAAACATTAATTGCATCAAGCTAAAGCACTGAAACATAGAGAATGCTTAATTAATCCATTGGAGAGAAAGTGAGAAGCAGGGACAACTGAGCTTCAGTGGAGTTTTCCAAAGAAAAGAAATCACTTCCCTTGGTGCAGGACTTGTGAAGCAGAACATCTTCAATTTGCTGATGGGAATAAGACCCTGCTTTGAAAGCTAATTAATTGTATTATGTAGCTGTAGCTAAGCAGACCTTCTCTGGAGCCATGCTTGGGAATGACAGAACTTTCCATTGTAGCGCATAACTCCACGGCTGCAGACAGACTCTAGACCAGCAGACAGACTGCATCCTTACTTCTGTGGTTTGCTTGCTAAGTATTGACTTAGTATACCTGATTTGAGATCCATGCAACAGTTTACATAGTTGGTGAAGTGAGCACTGGTAAAACACAGTCTAAGATTTCTTTTTATTCCTTCAACAGGTTCCTACCACTCTCACTATGCATCTATTTCTGTGATAAGAGGTGACAGTAGAGGCACTTACTTTATTTCCCTCCCTATGATGGCCCACACCAGCTATATTTGCAAGCTGTATGACTGGTTCCTCATCCCACATTTGCAGACAGTTTGTGAAAATAACTATTGAATTAGTTAACTGTTGAAACTCAGTCTTTTCAAGACTGTTTTCACCCATTCTGTCATGAATATAGGAATATGATTTCAAAGTAGAATAAAGTAGCAACAGAAGGTGAGGCATCAGAAGATTGTTGACTGCACAAGAAGGTGTTCTCTAGTTTCTGTCTTCACCTCATAGGGAAGTGAGGACAGACAATCCCCTCAATGCATGTGTCACTGCTTAGACCCTCTTTGAATAAATAAAACTCTTCCACTGTTATTTGAACTGGCTAACATTTCTGAACTGTCCAAAACTACCAAAGTCCTAGCAAAATCTTATGCTTAAGCAAATAAGGTCACTTGATGACATCACAGAAACATCTCTTAATTACATCTCTTATCAGTCCTCTGAGTGGTTTGTTTTTTATTTTTTTTTCCCCTGGAGAAATTCCACCTTAAAAATGTTGGCATTAGCTAGGTGAAATACCAAAGCCAAAACGGAAGTTTTTGGTGAGATACCTAAAAAAATCCCTGTATGGTGCTGGAAACTTTAGTGTGGAAAACAACATGTAAAGGACTTCAAATTATGATTTTTGTGACTTCTCCATCAGCAAATGTTTTTCTATAATTCAGCTGGCAATATATAATAAGTGGTTGATAATAAAAATATTTCTTCTCCCCTGAAAATGGATTCTGAGGCTCTTCCATGTTGAGGAAGTTGAGATCTAAGTAGTAATGTATATCTGCACATTTTGGAGCCATCCATAATATCATTATGAATTTAATAAAGCACATTCATCCATACAATTTAATGTTCTTTGGGTTCTTAACATCTAGTGCCACAGCTGTTTGGAAAGACACACCAGTAACGCATTTAAAAAATTTGGCATGTAAAAAGAAGCTTCTATGAAGCCAAACGTACATTTATTCAGCAGCATTTTAAAATTTGGAAATGTCTAGTCCTTTTTGACATAAGTTTTGCCCGCAGGTATATGGGCTGCATTTTATAATATATGTGTTATAAGAAAGCTCTGAATACATGCACTCTGCAGTCTATTACAATGACTGTTCTAATAATCAGGGGAAGTAAACATAAGTGTTTTCACATTTCCCTGGTGCAGGGCTGGAAAGCGAAGCTGAAATCAGGGCACTACATCAAGAGCCAGAAGCTGTACATTTGTTAATTTTGAAAGGAGTATGTATATTTGAACTTGACTCATTTTGCTATCAATAGTTTCCCCCAAAAAATTCAGATCAGAAAGAGTAACGAACCTCAGGGTTATAGTGAGACCTATGTGATAAGCACCTAATAAGAAATGTGATGTAGCTGTCATTGGAGAAAGCATGCAGAGGCAGACAGAAACAATAATGACCTGGTATTTTAATAGTTGGCTTGGACTGATACAGTAAAAACAGGGATGGTGCTTCTTTGCCTATAATATTGATATTTTCAAGGAGTATGATGAGTGGAAGCCATAAGGTGCTTATTGTGATCTTTCCTGAAATGAACCATCTCTTCCATCTGCAGCACATCCTATTCCTTAATGATTCATTTGTCCTGTGATAGCATATTTTGACTACACTATTCAGCAGCTGTCGTTGTCCTCTTTTTGGGAGAGGTGCAGGATGCCCGGCTTTCTGGGGGTTCCTGCCCGCACCACGCCTGGACTCGGCTAAGCCGCTCTAGGCTTGCAGCTCGCAGCTACAGGGTCCGGGGCAAAGCTGCAGTCCACGGCAGGCGGCCGGTGACAGACCCTTTTTGGCTTCTCGGGGCAGAACAAGCACTCTCCAGGACACGTGACAGCAGACTAACTTCTCTAATAAGCAGCGATGGAAGAGGCAGGAAGGGAAGTTCCTTGGTTGAGATATTCCACATGGGAGCTTTATTTTCAAATACCACCCGTGAAGCGAACTCAAACCAAAAGGACAAACTGCGGACAGACAACCGGGGTTTTACAGGGGGGCGGGGAAAGGTCCTGGGGGGAGGGCATAGGCAGGACTGGGGTTTAGGGGCCAATGGGGAAATGGGAGAGGAGGTTCCTTGTAGGTGAAGACAGGGGTCAACGAGAATGGAGAACTCAAATACAGGAACATAGGAGAATGAAGCATCATGGGAGGAAGCTGTTTCTTCCCATAACTGGGAATTATCTTAGGGGTTCCCTCACCCCGGGGATCCCCTGGGCCCCTTGCTATGTGGGCCAAACAGTCCCCACAAGCAGCAATAGACCTTTCAGCTGAAATGCTGAATGCCTTATTTGGATCTCTGAGGTATGCACAGATGAATTTCAATATCCTCCCTAAAATATCTGTCCCTCAACATATTTCAGTGCACGCGATCACGTGTTCTGTTGCTACCAGCTCAACTTTTCTCAGCAATTTAGATGCTCTGTTTTATTGGCTGGTCTTAGTTTAAGCAATCTCCTGGAGTGATCTGAATGTTGGAGGCTTAGATTTTAAACTTACTGAGTAGAATATAACTATCCCAAAGTAATAAAATATATAATCTTTATAACTTGGCACTTCATCAGAATTAGCCAGAGACTTTTTTCTTTATTCCTGATGTCAGAAAATGTACAAAAGTCCATGAACTCTCATGCAGTAGATGTGTGAGTACTTACCTCTATGTTCAGTAATCTGCAGCAATCGACTTGTCAACAGATTTGGAGAATTCTTGAATAGGAGAGGGACAAAACAAGAAAACAGAGTTATGTCATACAGAAATTAATGGTGAGCTAATGAATTAAAGGAAGAGGACTTTAAAAAGGGGTATTTAATATGGATGTACAGGTATAACTTTCCTCTCAGTATGATCTTCAGCCTGATATCATAGACTGATATTAACTGAGAAGAATCACTGAGGGGGTACAATAGCATATTCACTTTTTCCATCTTTTTTAACTTCTGCCAGAAATTAGTTATAGAGAGCTCAAGGGGGGTAATATTCCAGTGGGGGCATCTGCAAATTTAAAATGAAGCATATTAATTGGTGTTTAATGATTGAAGAAAATGCTGATTCCTGAAGCCAAGCCAAGATTTTACAGTCTGGATGGAATTGATTTCTGCTGTGCTTGTATTCATCATAAACATGAACTGTAGGCTTATAAGATGTTATTTTTTAAAAATATATCAGAGTGTAATGATTCCTTTGGGAGAAGTTTAAAAGTCCGTAAATACAATTCCTTAAGAGAAAAAAACACTGACAGAAACACAAAACTTCAGAACAGAACTCACTTTAAGATTTTGGACATCAAAAATCAGAATTCAGCAAATGCAAATAATCAATTAATTTGGATGCATTGGTGTAGTGCCTGTGGTTTTTGCCTTCATGAGTTTTTAAAGACCTATATTCAAAAACAAATTTAACATCCAGGAAAAAAACCCAAATATACAGCAACCCACCAGGGCCTGTTCCTTTCCAGTCAATTTGTCTCTGCGTCTGTTGTGTAAAATGTCTGTGCTCACAGGAACATTTCATAAGGACACAAAACTGGAGCATATACTACTTCCACATTTTAATGCTAATTTTAATGTGTAGGCAAAAAAAAAGAAAGATTAAAAAAAATAGTAAGGGAATTAAGGAAAACTAAACCAGTATAAGAAAGTGTTTAAAAGAAAAAATACAGCGAACAAACAAGCAAAAATGCTAGAAGCGGTCAATGGAAACCCTGCCCATGAGGCCTGATATGGTAACTTATAATTTCTAATAGCTAATCATTTCTTCATTGAATACTTGTAAAGGTCTTTGAAATTCTTGGTAGGACGTATTATTAAATGTGCAATATGTTACTATGTTAGCACAGTGAAGGACCAAGCAAGACTGTGTTCTTTTCCCCTGTTTATTTCTGAACCACTTTGTTGTTCCATCAATACGCTGCTGATCGTACAGTGTTCACCTACCATTTCATACAGACAAAAGACCTCTGGGTGGATGGCTGACTCCAAACTACTGTTGACCAATTTTAGAAGAGAGATGCAGTTCCTAATGAGGACAAAGCTTTTGTATGAGAATATTTCTCATGCAAATTATTACTTCTGACTAGTACTCCCCAAATCATTACAATCGGATATTGTAACAAAATGGAGTTGCTAGGCAATATGAGTGGTCAGCCCTTTTCTTGTGAGAGATGGTTTTAAAAAGTACTTTATGTATTCTATTCTGAAATTCCCACTATTTGTATTTAAATATTATTGCAGACATGTTAAACTAAGGTTTCATATCAGCCAAAAAAAGTAAGATGTATCACTGGAATTTTGCTTGTGAAATACAGACTTTTTCATTTTGGGACACATTTTTAACTGCAGTTTTGCAGGCAGAACCACCAGAGAACATTAATTAGCATGTTTTTAGGATGTAGCGGATTTTAATGGTACAACTGGAAAATCGCCCACATGTCCCTAGAAAATTATAAGCAGAGATTTTCCAGCTGAAACAGAAAAGCAGATGGATAAGTATGAAACTAATGGTATTTCTTCTGGGGCCAGAATGTCAAAGTGAATATCTAATGAAGCTTCTTTTTTTTTTCCTTGAGCACAAACCATACAATACAGAAATACATCAAGTATCATTTTAGGACAGGAATGTAAAGAGGACTTAAAGTCATTTAAATGTATATTAGAAATGAGTGAAGAGCTGGAGTTTTTCTTAGAGATAAGAGTAAATAAAGTCCTTTACTCATTTTATGCATGCTGGGTTACAGCGTAGTCTGACTTATATTAGATATCAGTCTTCATAGAATTCAGATCAGGATGCAGCTCTCTAGAGACTGGATTCTGGGTCATCTATCAAAGGCAGATGATTCGGGGGGGCTGCTTATCATTTCACACCCATTTCACAAAGTAGAAAGTAAATTGTTGTTTTCCCTAAATTACTTATATGAAAGTTGTTTCTAAAGACTGGTCTGGGAAAGGTTATTGTAAAGAGTGAAAATAAAAGTTCCTCCAAATTGAAAGGTTTGTCTGTGCAAAGTCAATTTCAGATGTGCAGCATTGACAATATTTCAATAAACAACATTATAAAAGTCTTGTGCAATGACAACGTAGCCTATTACAATATACATTATGTTCAGCAATGACTCAAGGTTACAGGACCCAGGATCAGGACTTCTTAGACTGTTGGCTAAAAGAACACTGGCAAGGACACCAGGATAAGCATGAATATAGTACTACTGGGGGTCTTTTGACTTCCATCTGTCAAGAAAGGCAAGCAGATGTGGCTTCCCTGTAACACCTCATTGAAAGGATAACAACTCTAACAGCACAGTACCTTGCCAAAGACCATGATTGCTGGTTACTGATTTGCTTATTTAGTTTCACAGAAATAATTTTGTACCTTCAGCAACAAGTTAGTGAACTTGATCAGCCATATAATATCTACAAAATTGGTGTCCTTAGAGAAGAGATTGTCTATGTTCATTTAAATAAGTGGTTTCAGAGAACAGTAAAATTAAGTCAGTAATTACTTGCCCCATGCCCAGGCTATGAACCAGAAAAGGTTGCTGAGGGGATTTCTAATTATATCTCTTTTAAATGGATTTGAAAAGGCTAAATACTAGCAATGTCAATGTCTTGATCTATCACAGAAATGACCTGTGTCTGTATCTCTAACACAGCTGCAGTAATGGGGCAGTAAGTATTTGTGATATCAATATTACAACTTTTTTCCTAGGTTCTTGGTATGTCAAAATCTGAGGTGATTGAGGTTGCATATAATAGCAACAGTATGTTTCATATTTCATATCTTTGACTGAGTTTATGATAAACTATTAGGCTTGCCCTTGCATTAAACATTGACGTTTCTAGGAATAAAATGTTCTCCCTCTGTTCCAAAAATGTCCACATTTAGTTCTCCAACTGGCCCAAATACATATGACATAATTCAGTAATAATTAAGTTAAATTAACCTACAAAAGCATAGGATAAATTACTTTTGATAATTTAATTGGCTTATTGATAGGTCATTTGTTTTCTCTAGAGAATACTGTAGCCTTTTGTGTAGTTCGTAGTGTCTATATTTATCAGAAAACATCTCATCTTTAAATCAGGAGCTAAACTGAAAATAACTGAAAATAGGGGAAAACATTAGATATGCTTACCTCATTGTCACTCTTAGAATCAAAGCATCAGCATCGTTGGAAAAGACCTTTAGAATCATTAAATCCAATCATCAACCTAACCCCACCACCATTAAACCATGTCCTCAAGTGCCATATTCACATGTTTTTTGAATACTTCCAGGGATGGTCTCTCTACCACTCTCTGGGTAGCTTGTTCCAATGGTTTGCGATGAAATATTTTCCTAATAACAAAACTAACTTTGTTCTGGTGCAACTTGAGGCCATTTCCTCTTGTCCTATCATTTGTTACTTGGGAGAAGAGGCCAGTGCCCACCTGGCTACCACCTCCTTTCAGGTAGTTGTAGGCAGTGATAAAGTTTCCTCATATTCTCCTTTTTTTCAGAGTAAGCAATCCCAGCTCCCTCCATGACTCCTCATAGGACTTGTGCCCCAGATCCTTCACCAGTTTTGTTGTCCTTGTCTGGACATGCTCCATTGCCTCAATGTCCTTCTTGTCATGAAAGGCCCAGAACTGAACACAGTACTCAAGGTGCAGCCTCATCAGTGCCAAGAAGGAGGGAATGATCACTTCCCTGGTCCTGCTGGCCACACATTATAGTCAGGGACAGTATCCTGATCCAGATGGACCTTTCGATCTCTTGTTCCCTTTCACAGCTTGCATTTGCATAAACACTAAATATTCAAAAAGAACCTGTGTATGGCGGAACATCACTGTGGTATTGAGACTTTAAATATTTCCTGTTTCCTTTCTGTTTTCACTTAAACATGTTTGGGTAAGCAGCTGTTACTTTAAATACTACTTTAAATATTTCTTTTCTAAATTTTAATTTTGACCATCAAAAGTTCAAAGGTGGTGTGTTCATGGATGTTTCAAGACAGAAGTGAAGGATGGGATCTGACTCTTCTGTTAAATAATGGTGATTAATGTGGTGGAATATTGTGCTCTTCATTCAAAATAGCAGTAATTCCATTTCTTGTAAGGAGAGAAGAATTGCATGCACAGTAGGACCCTTGATTTCCTTTGATCCAATCTCATCACACTTAGAGATGAAGTTCTGTATTAAAGAATAAAATAGGAAAGGTCTTCTGATGAATTAAGAAAAAACCCTCATAATCTGAAAGAAACATAGTTTGCTATAACAGCAACAATAGAAGAAATTGAAATTATTCAACTCTTAAAACAGAGTAATTCACACCTTTTTTTTAAGCTTTTGTTGTTTGACTTGTGCAACTGATGGCTTAGTGTTTCATTAGAAGGAAACAGTACAAGAATTCTGACTACTACAGGCAAATTTATGTTATCATCATGTTGTCTTAACATACTTTCTGTTTTCTCCCATATATACAAAACTGATGTCTTATCAAGTAGTACCACTTATAAAAGTTTCTGTGTTGAGGGCAACTTCTTCGCACTTTCACAGTTCCTTTTGCAATGCCTAATTCACATTATTGTTAGTGGAAATTTAATGCAAGCTAAGACAATGACAGAGACAGGAAGTGAGAGCTATCAGTAAAGGCAAAAAATAGTAAACAGAAAATAAAAATAAGTATATGCACTCTTAGTTCAGTGTTCATGTGTTAAGACTACTAAGGAAGGAACAGAATTTAATCTTCTACCACAAACAACTAATCAGAAACATCCAGACTGATGTAAGTTGTCATGGCGATCTGCCTCTCTTTGCAGATAAGCCCCTGACTGCTCCGCATACCAGAGTACAGGCAGTAGCAATTCACACTGTTGTGTATAATAGGGTCTCTCAAATATTAGGGAGATGTCTTCACTGAGTTTTGATAGAAGTTCTCTCTTGTTAATGAAATGTTCTCTCTAGTATGTCCATCTTCCCTTATACATAATGTGTGGCTCTTTGATCATGCGTTACTAGGCTGTGGGAGACAGTTAAATTAGTCTTCTTTTTTGACTCTTACTGACATTGCAGGCACCAGTGTTAGAAAGTGATAGTCTCTCTTTTTTAGGGAAGAGACCATGTTATTTGTGACTTAGTGTTTGGATAAGCCATTGCAGAATGCCTGGCTTTGGTTCTGGTAGTCTCTATGCCTTACAGATGACAAGAACTTACAGAACTTCCAGTGAGATGGAACAGAAAATGGCACATTTCTTTCCAACTTTTTCAGAGTGTATGGGACATGATGAATGTAGGAAAACTGTGCATGAATGTGCTTCCAGATCTTAGAGATAAAGTGTTCCTGTGCCAAAACATTATTCAAATGTGATGAAAATTGTCTCCAAAGATGTTGTAGGTGGTAGAGAGACTGATAGCCCTATTCACAACACTTCAAACTCCCTACCAAACACAGTTAAAAAATAACATGACACTGGTTTGACACAAATTGCAGCAGACTATACATTTGTCATTCCCATTGCTAAACAGAAACCAGGAATTATGAATTGACATGCTTCTTATTCAAATATGTCTGAGAGACTTACATGAGAAGATAAACAAAACAGTCAATACTATTGATATGATTAATATAGGGTCTGGTTTGGGCTGACTTTACAAGTGTGCAAGAAATTGCTTGTTGGAAATCAAAGCATTGTCATTGTGCCACAATTAGGAGATTATTAAGGCTGTGAAATGCATTTTCAATGTCAGTGAATCTAACTGTGAGGCAGCATATTTGAGAAGCATTTGTGTTTACAGTGGAACTGAGTATGCTCTTTTATTTTTGTGATTTGATATTTATGGAGACCAGTTGAAGAAGGGGCTCAAGCTCACTTTGTAACAGTTCATGATGCTGTAAATATGTTCCTCTTGTATTAACCACAATCATGTTTTGAAAGCAACTTAAACATCTCTTAGTACGGCGTCAAGTATAGCCAAGTAAAAAGTTGTCATGACTTTAAATATTAACCTCTGTTAATATTTAAAAAAACATTTGTAGGTTCTTTATATCAGATAACTTGTAGAGTGCTCATTTTCTATGTCTTTGTGAGCAAATTAATTCACAAAGGGTGGAGGAATTATATAGAAGCAGCAAACATTAAATAAATTCTGCATAATACAGTGGAAAGACACATTGTGAAAAGGTTTTACATAATCTAATCCTTTGCAGAATAGTTATAAATGCCCAGGGCTTTATAATTCCTCTTCATACTAAAAGAGAAATCACTAACATAAAGTTTAGATATAACTTCTTTTATTTGCATCCGTATACACTTGCTGGAATATAGACCTAAGAAGCCATCACTTCCACAAGTATCAGCTTAGCATTCTTGTTGAGAAAACCAGCCTTGGAATTTTACTCTGAACGCAGCAGAGTTTAGAGATGAGAACACATTTTATCATTAGGAAAAATTCTGCTACCTTGAATAAGCAAAACTAGCAGATTAGAAGATGACTTTTCTCATCGAATCTTTGATCAAAATCCTAGAATAAGAAAAATCAACAGGGTAAATGTAGCCGTGACCCAGGATCATATCCCAAATAATAACTGTAAATATTTACAACTCACTAGAGAAGTTGGCTTTGAGCTCTAAGCTTATATATACAATTTGCAAGAATGAAAACTCTATCAGAAAGCAGGAATGTTGGCATTTCTATTGCTTAGCTTTTGATTAGGTATCTTCACCTGATTTTCTCACTGGGATCTTCCTTTGTAACCAGTGGAGAGAAACAGGATCCTTCAGACATGAATGATGTAAAATTAGTTCATTTTTAAAAAGTCTGCTGTTATAATGGATATTTGGGATGAAATAAATTTACATTCAGTTATTTCTTGTATTTTTGTGCTTTTATATGTTAAACATTCATGATTCAGTTTGTTCCTGAAAAATATACGGGCTCACAGGGGAATAGTACTTCTTATCCAGTGAATAGAAGTTCACGCCTCACACTTATTGTCTACAAAATGTAAATTTGCATAGATGAAAGTGACTAACACTATTTTTTTATGGAATTCAGAGCTTCTAGTATAATTTATTCTAGAGATTTAAGGACCAGTCTGGAAATGAATGTAGTTGTCAGGATAAGATTGCAACAGGACTAAAATTTGGTGCCTGCTTGCTGGAGAGAAAGAACCACTGGAACCCTTTGCAGTAAGACCTCATGTAGGACAATGCACAACAGTCTCACCATCAGCATCTCAGGTAGGGCCTGTTTACTCTGTGTCTTGGCTTTCCCAGTTATACAGACTATCAGGTGAGGCAGAGTAAGGCAGTTCTCTATCCCAACACAAAGCACTTCTGGAGAAAGAAATAAGTTAAAGCTCTTTCAACAGAATGGAAAGAACTTGAAAGGGAAGATGATGTCTGACAGACGTTATCAAGGCAAAAGAGTAACCAAAAAATGGAGTCAGGATTCAGACATTACCTGCTCAGTTACTCAGGTTATGAGCTTTGTTCCAGATTTTTTCTAGAATGATTCAGATCACCATACCAGATTAAATCCTGGTGCTGTAGAATTTCTACCTCCACAGGTTTTCACAAAAAGACCCCAACATTTTTAGCATTTGTGTCAGAGAACTAAACTTAAAGACAAGCCTTAAGCAGCACTAATGTAGATGCTGCAACCAGAGCAGCCAAAAAAAGGCTGGATTTGTCTGACCAAATTAGACATATGCAATATATGTTCTTATTGCCAAGTATGTGTCTCAGTTCTCTTCCTTGTCAGAGAAAGAGGTTTTATAGGGTACATCACACAGGAATGATCAAAAATAAGCCACTGAACCTCAGAGGCATCTCTTTCTTTCCATCACCCAGGAGTGAAACCAGGCATTACCTGTTCATGTGTAGATGCCTTTATTATCAATGACTACGGTGAGTTAGATGAGAAGAATATAACCCAGTGGTCAAGGAGCAGAGAAGTCCTTACTCACTCTTTCTTCTGAGCTGCTGCAAACAAAGCAAACCATGGCCCAAGTATGACATTGCTCTTTGAAGCTGCTCAGACTTACCTTTCCCCTCTCTGGCCGTTCCTTGGAATTCTACCTAAATTTTTGACTAATTATAAACTGTGGACATACATCTTCACTCTCCCTGGTTCACTGCTTACTTCCAGGAGGAAGAAGGTGCCAAACCAGGCAATTTTGTTTCTCCAGATAACTGGAGCCCTAACAAATGAGCAACTTATACACCATTGAGAAGTATTATGAAAGGGAAAAATTTTTACCCTGAAATCATCTGATGTTATTTAAAAAGAAGATTACTAACTAGAGAAAACGTTTTTTTCTTACTATGCATTTAGTATGTGTATAATATTTATATTTCTATATTCACATATATTGAATATATTTAATTTATATATAATTACATATATGCATATAATCTAATTATTTTTCTAGAAATATATTAATAGATATGCTTACATAAATATATTTATAATATAAATTTAGTATTTAGTATTTAATGAGCATTTAACTCATTAGTAAATGCTCTCATCTTGTTCAAGCATGCTTCTGAGTACTGTACTATAAATCAACAGCATTAAAAATCTAATAAATATCCTGAAGTATCTTTTTCTCATTCTTTTATTCCTTTACCTTTATGGCACAGAATAGTCTCATGAGGATGTTTAAATCACAAACAGATTGGTTTTAGTGATAAAACCTTGATTGTATGTATATTTCGTGTTACAAAATATATTGGGGATAATCTTTCACAGCATAGCATGTGTATGTATTTTTGTGTTTCTAAATTACATAGTGAAGATATACTTATATATTCATTTGTGCATAGATAATGTGTACATACTACCTAAATATCGCAAGAGAAAACACAAATTGAAAATAACCAAGTGCTCAATTAATGAAAATCAACAAGCCTCCTGAAAGCCAGGAGCATCAGGTGTTCAAAGTGAACTGCTGAGATTGATCACAGCTGAGATGGAGAGAGTTTGCTTAAGACTCACCTGTACATGGTTTTATACATGTACCCCTTGAGCAGGCATGGATCCTGGTGGCATTTAATGTCTAAAGCTTGATTTTTCTTCTCTTTGAAGAGTTCCATCTCTTTTCTTGTTCCCAATTTTTTTTTTTTTTTTTTTGTTGTAAGAAGGATGATGAGGTCTTGTGAATGAAAAGGATGACTCTACCAGAGTAGTTGTTTGATGAATGCACTTTTATTTCAACTTGTACAATGGTGCTCGCAGGGGTGAGAGTAGAGATTCTCAAAGGCATAAATGAGAAATAAGCAGAAAGTCCTATTGCCTTTCATTGGGTTCTTAAGAGCCTTTGTTGGTCTGTTTTCTTAAATTTAGGTAACAGTATATGTGAGTAAATCATCTCTAAAAAGAATACAAACCAGCAATCTACAGAAAGAGTTGTTAATATGAAGTGTTTGGCCAAAAGGAAGGGTATAAAGCAGTAGTGTTACATCGTCTGAGCTGAGAAGAAATAAATAAATCCCAGCCTGGAAAATCCTGCAGTAGGGACTTTTTTTTTTGCTAGCTTCTCATCCCCCATATTTCAAAAACAAAAGGGAATAGAAAAATGTCTTGAGACTAATCAGCATGAGGACTGAGTGCAATCCCTGTTATAAAACACTTTATTTATGCAACAGATCAGTGTAAATAATACTCACTGCCTACCTGAACTGGTACTAATTACTGTTTACATACTATTTAGATAATTTGAAAATGTATAGACAACATCTTGCAGAATGTGGCAGGTTTTGGTTTTGATTTTGATATGTTTTGATCTGTATTTTTCAATAGTGAAGGGTTTGGAAAAATAAAAAAAAGGAAACCATGCCAGACTGTAGAAATATATAATTTTTCATGTGATTTTTGGAAAGGCACTGTCATTTGCTTCATGAGATCTTGGAACTTCCTCAAATTAAAAATCCTATATTTTGACATTACACAAACCAGACTACCAGAATTCTCTGGGGGATGCAAGGTGTGGACTGAGTGGGACCCCTCCCAAACAAAGCAATTGGAAAAATAATTTTAAAAAGCACCTCAGTACTGTTCTGAAAGAAAACTGTAGCTTCTTCTAAAGGAAAAAATGAAAACCAGGAAACAAACAGTTCCCTCCCCACCTCCTCTCCAAATGAATATAGTGTATAATTGTTTGTAAGAAAAAAATGTGAATTTACATTAGGGTTACCTGTAAGACAACAGAAACAAAGGAATTTATGTAAAACACATGTTATTATCTTTGCAATTAATTTTGCATATAATTTGTTTCTCTTGTGTGTAGGCCTTCAACATTTCATAAGGGAAAAAATGGAAGCTCATTAGCATTAGTGGGCCATTTACATTCTTCATGCTTTTTAGCTTAAAGCTGCCCAATCTAAGAGATTTTATTTATTATGAATATTTATATTCTTCTCCACCATGATAACCACATTTTATCACAGTACATCCTTCAAACAAAAAGGTAAATTATAAGATTTTTTTCCCACACATTTTTAGTAATCACTTTTCAAACAACTCCTATTATAAAACACTTTCTTTATGTGGCATGTAAGCTGTAAAATAATATTCACTGCATACCTGCATTTGTACTAAATGCTCTTTATTTCACATCTAGATAATTTAAAAATATAGGAACATCATCTTGCAGTTCCATGAAGCAGTCAAATTTACCACTTCTCTATATTTTGTCTCATTTTAATCTGTAGCTGTAGGCCTTCCTATTAGCAGCTTTTCCCTCTCTCTTTGAGCCTTATTTTATTTTATTTTATTTTATTAGTAGCTTTCCCTCCTTTCTTTCAGCATGATTTTATTTTACTTTATTTTTTCTCTTTTCCATCCAATTTTGCATTATGGAGAAAGAAGTCTGGAAGCTTTTGCTGACATACAGTGTATAAAGAAACCAAATGGCAGAAGTAGTTGATCTCGTAGTGGTAATCATGCACAGAAATAGAAGAATTGCAGGGTGAACTTTTTGATCCATAGCATGGAGCTGTGCAATGATCAATTGCCTGTCCAAATCTGCTCCATACTTATTATTTTTATGGAAATGTATCATCCCAGCTTCTGTTATGTATACTCAAGCTTTGCTCTGTCTCCACCCCATGATGTTCCAACTACTTCTGTAAGATTTAATAAAATACCCTGAAAACACAAACGCAGGGCCTTTTGAAAGACTGGATTTTACTCTAATTGCAGCTGGAAAATCAGAGCTCCAACTCCGTTTTCTGAGAAGCAGTATTAGAAAATGCAGATTGTGGATAGCTTAATGGAACTGGCCTACTTTCTAGAGCCATTTGTTTTGATGAGAGCCTGAGTGTAAATTCTGTGCAGAACACAGACAGCTATTATGCAGTTAATTATGCACAAAGTAAACATGTACAATTGCAAACAGCAGAATGCCACCTAATAATGGATAACCTGAGATTTATGGTATGCATGCCCAATCTGTAAAGGCTTCTACTCATGAATCTAAAATGAATGGAACATTACCCAAATGATCCAGAATGAAGGATTTAACATATCGCTCTACCCTTATTGCTACTTATTCCCTGTCAGCAGATTTTTCATTTGGTTTTTATTTATTGCACATAAACACTGCACAAATGATTTGGTCATATTTAAGAACATACGGTTTGTGCTTCTGATTACTGGTTATGCACTTTGTTACCAATTACTTGTTAAAGTTATCACTTCTTTAATTACATTGGTCAGCAAATAATGATTTTGCCTCCATTTACTTGTAGACTAACTGCAGCAAAATAAGTTGTAATGTGAATGTCCCTGGAAAAACAGGGCACATCCTTTTTGCACATATTCATTCTAGTTCTATGTAGGTGTTTTTATAAATGTGATTGCAGTCTACATTTATTCTTACTTCAGGTTTTCTGTGCCAGAGACTGATCAGTGCTCAGATGCATTTAGCAGAGCTGTGACTGCATCAGAGCCCCTGCTAATGGGAATGTTGGCTCACGCACCACGATTAGTCCTGATCATCTCCATTGTGTCTTCTCTGCAAGGAGAAAAGGGTTTCAAAAATTCATAACTAATTGTAAAGTGGCAAGAAACCCAACTAACCTGCTGGAGCAGTTTGTCAGTAAAAATCACTTGTTACTGTCTCCTTCTGCAGCTGGATTTTTAGCTTTTTTTTTTGGGGGGTGGGAAGGTTGATGAGGGGAAATAAGAGCAAAAAGCTCCCAGACCCTGAGACACCTTTTGTAGCTTTTTTGTAAGGGATCTGTGACACAGGGGACAAAACATTTTGCATGTTTGAGTAGGTCACCACATCAATGGAAATACTGCTGACATGGCTATCCAAGCCTCTTTTTCCTTTGGATTATTATTAATTACATGTAATGTCCTGCTGTAATCAGTTTTTTGTTCCTTTGTACTTGCTTCCTGACTTTATTCTTTTCTTTGCTGACTGCTAGGTCCTGTTAAAAGATTTCACTGACTCAATTGCATTGTACAGGCCCTTTGTGAGGGATATTCTAGGAAAAGAAAAGACAAAAGAAGTGGAAAAATTAGTCAGGAATGTGTGTATCATAAGCTTTATCTACATTGCTAAATAAACCAGATGCAGGGAGTGGGCTAGAGGATGTGCTCTGTTCTGTCATCATGCATGTTATTTAAATGTTATCATGCTCCCAGTCATGGTTTTGGCACCAGAATTTTCTGAAGCAATGTCTGGGTAAAATTTGGGGCATAGGATGTGTATGAGAGCTCTCATATCCCCACTCATGAGAGATATGCAGTGTAACAATTCTATCTTGTACAGTCCTCCAAAAGCACCCAACAAGACTGGCATCCTCAAGTATTACCTGTGTCCACACTCAGGCTATACTCAGAGCCCCCAAAACATCCCCAGTTTCAGGCAGTGAAACGCTGGTAGACTGTAACACAGATTTCTCAGCAGTCCAGACATGTTCGGCTGAAAAGAAAACATATAGAAATGATAAACATGACTTAAGGTGACAGAGGCTCAGGGAAAGATGAATACTAAGTGCTGTGTAGTGTGGATATAGCTAAGCCAAATTGTTTGCCCCGAGACTGGACCCTGTCTTTGTTTTATTTAACAGCAAATATTGGAATTCTATGGAGAGAGATGGAAATGCATCATACTGTGAGTTATTCTTCTCTACAGGTGGGTGGATGGATAGAATACTTATCAAATGTAATGAATAGATTTTTCTGATGTTTAGAGAAGGATAGATAATGTTCCCCTATTAAAAAATATGAGGATTGATTAAAAGACTTTTTAATTTTTTTTTTAAACAGCATATTCCCCTTATACATCACTATAATTCTACTACAAAAGAGATGCTATTATTACTAATATTGCCCAGACTGAAGTGACAGGTGTGCTGAACTCTATAATTCTCTTCATATAGATCACATCAGGAAATTCATTTGAAATAATGAGGGAAGAACCGTGGTGATGTGAGATACATTGCTGTTGGCACACAAGCTGTCTAGTTCAAGCTTGTACAGTTCTGCCTTTGACTGCAATTCAGACATGCTTGGATACATAACATTGCTGATGTTTGAACTACTTAGGCACTGTTGGCTTTCCAAACAGTTTGTTATGACAGCCCCTACCCCTGTAGGTAGAGGCAAAAATGCCATACAGCCACACTTTCTTTCAAGCTGTTCATTCTTATTCCACAAGATGTTACATCTGACAAAAAAAAAAAAAAAAAAAAAAAAAAAGCAACAAAAACCCACACACAATAACCAAAATCAACCAAACCCCAAACCACTCAGTTATAAAATTACCAGTAAAGGTATATTTTGTGAAACTACCAGGAGAAGAAATGAAACAGACTGGAGAACTAGTAACCACAGAAAAAAAGAAACAAATCCCAAAGTAAGCAAATAGGTATGTCTCTCTTCTGAGCCATTAAAAGTTGTAGGTCACAATTATGTACTGCATTGCATTGTTCATTTTTACTACTTGGATGGTCCTGCCTTCTTTTCTGGCATTTTTGCTAAATCCATCCTGCCACTTACATTAAGGGCTTATTTCCGTATGCTGTGTAAGGGAGAGAGGGAGGCACCACTTTCATCTTTAGGAGAGTGTACTATTTTTTTTCCTCTTTGTTTTCTCACTTGTTCTTCTGTAATTAAAACTAGCAATTCAATTGTTCTTTACCAGCAATTTTTGCTTGCATAGCTCTTTAAATTTTTTCTCTTTTCCATTAACAATTTTATCTTTGATTACTATTCCTTTCCTCTGGATCAGCTTGTTTTCATATCAGATAGCTTGTTCTTGTCATTGCAACCTGCTGTGCGGATCAGGTAAGCCTGGTAAGATACCTTTACAGAACAGCCTTGATTGTGTTTGCTGAGCTGTGAGAAAAGCAAGAAGCGTAAAAAAAACAACTCAGAAGCTTGCTTGTGAAAGAATCAGCCCCTGCTGAACCTACAGTACAGAAAAAGAAAGAGAATTTTGCACTTAAATTTAAAGAGACTTATTGAAGTTTCTTGCTGAGAAGAAACCATTTCATGTTGTTAGCTTGATCTTAGTAGTTTTCATCTGTCTAATGTACTGCTCCAGCAGTATGTTACACCCAGTTTGCATAGAGGTAAATGACAGCATGCTGCCCAAGGCACTGGGGAGTCAGTCCCTTACTCTTTACCAAAGAGCTGTGGAAGCACAGCAGCCACCCCAGCAAGGCTGAGACTCCATTGCAGCAGCCAGGCTGACAGGAGGGCACACAGCTGCAGAAAGCCTCTGGGGCTGGAGGGACCTCAGATCTTAAAGGCAACTTTGCAGCTGGAGCAATTACTGCCACACATTCAACTGGATGTGAGGGTGACGGCTTCCAGCCTGAAGCCTACCAACAGGCATCCTGTGCTAATTGGGAACAGAGGAAGAGGAGATCAGAGAAGTTAATAAGTGTGAAGTCAGTACTGTGGCCAGTTAATAGCAATACTCTTTCTTGTTATGCCCATGAATGTGTTACAGAAGTATTGGCAAATCTGATCCTGCCTGTGGGGAAGTGGGTGGCTGACACAGAATAATAAAGACTCTTTTCTTTTAGCTGCTAGTTTGAAGGCTGTTCAGACTAGAAATGGCAAAACTGTACCAGATTATGGTCTCTCTGATGGTAATCAATAATCTTGAAGTATTTATTTGTTAGCAGGAGTCTGTCTTATGAAAATTCCCCTTTAGCAATAGAATTACTTGGATTTTAACAAATCAGGCCTAGGGCATGGGTAACCTTTGTGAGTGTCAAGAATGAATGCTTCTGATGGTTTTGCTGTCTCTCCCCTTTTCATCCCCTGAGAGTCTAACAGAAGTCTGCTATAAATCTTCAACTGGACTAGCAATGCCTCCCTGCTATGAAAAGGAGTCATCAAGTAGTGGTGGAAGCGAGAGGAAATACATCTCTTGAATGAGAGGATTTAGCAACTGGAATAGATTCAGTGTTGGGCCAAAATATGGTCAAATAGTAAATGTGAAAAAAGTCAGGTAATTGCTTAACCATGAACTTTCTTGTACTGTAGCTGCCGTCAAATTGTGCTTTGGGGCAAAGATGTTTTCTTTTATCTGACATTCCCCCTGTGAATTCTGGGAGGTCAGTTTCAGACTTGAATGAGCAATATCGTTTATTTGTTTGTAACTTCTGCTAGTTTCACCATCTGGCATGAATTATACTGCACTGAACATGTTCTGTCTTATCAAATTCTATTATCACTTTGTGCATATTCTGTAGTTTATCGCTTTGCAACTGCTTGTGTAAAAATAAGTAAAGCAAGAAAATTAAACTATTAGTGGTTTGAAAACCCTTTATAATCTTGTTGCAGCCATTCCTGCAAACACATGAGGCTTGGATCTTTGTTTCAAATACAGATAACTCTAATGTTCTTTTTGTTGCCTGTATAGATTTATTGTTCTGTAGTGTTATTTATGACAAATTAAACATCTTTGGTTTACCAAGCAGTATATCCCTTTTATTTTCCTTCAACTTGTTTGTCTCTGATTCTAAAGGATTATTTATTTCTTGCATTTTCCTTCTGTTATTTTTTAAATTTAATTTGATTATTGTCAAGTTCTAGATTTGTTGCCTCAATTATTGCTTATTTTTAGGGTAGTATGATTTTTTAACATGGTATAATGTTTCATATTAAATGTGTACTTTTCATTTACACTTTATTTCAAAATCATATCTCTGATTTTTTTTTTTCTTCTCTCCTTCTCTTTTGCCTTTTCATTTATTTCTTGAATAGGCTCTGTTTGTAGTGCAGAACTTAAGTTCTGACCACTTTTTTTCTTACTTCTATTAGCTAACCCTGGTCACAGTAAGTTGGTTTATTTACATTTACAGGTGTTTTTTCAGGATCAAATCCTTCATGCTATACAGATAAACATCTGAATGTCATGAAAATAATAAACAGAAGAGATTTCACTCATAGACAAAAAGTGTTAGGGAGAACTACTTTCAAAAGGCACTTTTGCAAACCATTGCATATAACAGGCTGAAGTCTTTGAAGCATCTTAAATCTGGTAAGTTTAAATTTCAACTCTCACTTCTAGTTTCACCTTTTGAAGGTTTTTTTGGCTTTCACATAGATGTTATATGTCAATAAATATTTAAGTCTGACTCCTCATGTAAAAAAAAATAAAACCCTTTGGCAAAATCTATGAATGAGAAGTAGTTGATCTAACCTGATGATCAAATTGCAAACAGTAAGGATAGACCAAGGCAATAAACCTTGTCTATGATACCATGACAAAGGTAATAACTGAATATTTATTTATTCTCTCATTAAATGATGAAAATATTGTGCCAAGAGTGCTTCTGTTTAAAGTGTTTTGACCCACAACACCATATAATTTGTTCTGACCTGGTGAATTCAGAAATTGAGCAGTTTTGGGAATTCTTGCTGAGATGGTCAGTGTAGAGCACAGTTGTATCCTTATTCCTCAAGAGGAAGTTGATGTTAGCCACAGACATTTTCTCACACAATTGCAGTGTTACCTTGATTTTTGCTGGAATGCTGCAGAATAGAAATCAAACTACCCAAATCAAAATTTGGTAAATCTTGTGCCATATCCAGATTTTAGTTACTCTGGCCAAAACATAAAAATCCTTGGACTTGTACTGATGGCATAGAGACAATGACCAGAATGTAGTCCCCCAGGAATGTGAATGGCAAACTGTCTGCTTACAAATATCTCCTGAAGGAAGTTATAAAAACACTGTACTTGGTTTTAAAGCAAAAATGTACAGTGCAGCCAAGTAAATAAAGCTGAATAACTCTGAATCTTTATTAATTATTCAACATGAATTGTTACTAGTTCCATCTGTTTAAAATGACTTTGAAAGAAATTTTGAGTTCTACTACTGCTGTTTAGTTGAAGTGGAACATCTGGTGCATAGAGACAGAAATCAGGAGAACCCTTACATATCGTGTGATACTCCAGGTAAAATTATGTTTGAACATAGACATAACTGTATTAGCTTTGAATCACAAGAAACAAATTGATTTACAGTGCAAGAAAGGGAACCTGTTGCTATTCCACAATAACCTTTCTGTTTTCATGGAGGCATTTTAGTTTGGATTTTTAAATAACTTTTAGAATTTGAATCTCCTTGATCAGACTCTTTCCAAAACCAGTATCAAAGGGGTCTAAATATTGTGAAGGTTTTTTTTACTAGAGATCTTGATATGCACAACCAGGTTTGATTTTGAGTTTGAAACATATGAAACATGGATAAAGTGACAAGTCACTGGAAGTATGAAAACAGCTGTAATCTTAATAAAGCCAAAAGGAGACTGAAAGAATTTTCTTGGAAACATTAATGCTTGTGCCAGACAAAATATTCTCAGAATGAGCATTTCTAGACTGTAAGAGCACATCAATTTTGTTTTCATAGCAAGACATGAGGAGTTAGTAAATAACAAGATTTATACACAGATCTCCTGAGTACTGAGTTGGACAATCACATTATTGATTGGCCACCATGATGGCACTAAACCTGAACCTCCTTAATGTCATCATCTGTAATCATCTCTTGATTAGATACTCTGAAGCGCCATAGCCAGGATCAGGTAACAGGAGAGAGCTCTGATTGAGCAAATCAGTTTGTAAAGGGTCCCTGGAGAAGAATTTCATTTTCCAGGCTAGAATTATCATTTCTGTGCCTTTGATCTATACTAATAACATAATGGGGGAGAAAAAAAATGTTTCTCATGATGAAATAAAACATCTGTTTCCTCCCTTTCCTCTGGGTTGTGTTTATCAAATTATGAGCTGACTATTACACAGCTCTTTTGCAGTGAGCAGAATGGACTGATAGGAGATAGATATTTTTAATTCTTATGTTATCTGCTGTAAGACTGTTGACATATGTAATTATTTAGCATCGTATTTGAAAATGCTTTTAAAACTCTTTATAACATGAGATAGTGTCCCTTTACAGAAAAGTAAATCCCATGCCAACTTCACACAACTGAATCTAATAATATTATGGTAACTCTGAGCTTAACAGGTTCTGTTTGTTGCTGGAGCTGCAAATCAATGATATCCCAGTCTGTGGTGCTCCTCTAGAGAAAATAAAAACCAAAACAGAAAACAAAACAAAATTCCTCTAACATTTACTTCAGCAAATTGAATTTTATATTAAGCTGTTGATGACAGTCAAGAAAGCCGATAATTTTATTTGGTTTGGGCTAAATTAAACCACTGTTTTCTCTAACACTTGAGAGAGCATACACTCAGAGAACTGAGATAAAACCATTGAGAGTCCTTGTAGGCTGAGGCTGGTATCACAAATGCAGTGGCACTGGTTTCAACCCATCAGTACACTGGCACACATAATGTCCATCTTTGAAAGGTTAAAAGGTAGAATATCAGGCCAGTTGCCCCTGGAGTCTCCCTGTTTAATAGGGTGAAGTCAGAGGCTCTGGGCCCTCTCTTCAGATTCCAATGGTAAGATCTATTACAAAAATCCTAAAAAAGTAGATACTTTAAAAATAATGTTAAGTACCTACAGCCTTGTATCTGATCTTTCCCTATGTGTTCGTGATTCCTTCAATGTTTTGCATGGTACTTGACATTATTTTGCTGTGTCTTTCCAGAATTGTCCCTATATTTGTGTAGTTCATGATGTGTTTTTCAGAGCTGCTTTTTAGTGTTTTTTTTTTTTTTTATTTATTTTATTTTTTTTGGTCTTCTTTAGGTTTTTTTTGGTGCTTTTTTGGTTTTTGTTTGGTTTGTTTTTTAATATTAAGTGATCTCTTCCATAAATCTCCTTTCAATCCTGAATTATAAATTGTGTTTTGAGCCTATTTACTGTGTGGCAAGAGGCTGTATAATGCTGTATAGCCATTTCCACATAGGAATGGAGTCAAATCTAGCAGATATTGTTAGCAATGGGCTTGGCAGATCTGTAAAGAACGCAATCATGGTTACCAAGCAAACAGATAAAATCTCAATATGAAGCTAGAAGTATCAATGCAATTAGGAAACACCCATAGGAGGTGCCTGAGGTCCCACTCTCTTCAGTCACTGTACATGGACTATGTATGGCATCTAATATTTGGGAATATCAGGCAAAGGATGATCTGCATTGACCTATCTGGGAAATCCATCTAACAAAGCTGGAAATAGACATGCCTAGTGGTTGCTAACTGCACCCTTGCTTTTCCTCTACAGGAAAATTCACCCAGCTCAGAACAGTTTCTGATAGGTTCTCACACTCAATACTCTCTGTTCCTTAATCAACACAATGATAATCTATTTTTCATCCATATTCAGTAGGGTGCTACTCCCTCTCACTTTGCAATGTGTTGGCATTGCTAATTTAAGCTCTAGCAATGGATGAGGAAAGGAAGTCCAGTTTTTGTCTGCTGGGAATTCTGGGGTAGGAACCTTCTGTGAAGCAGTTTGGGTCATTACTATGCTTGTCTTTTAATATCTGCATGTTGTTCTGGTGCTAAAGCAATTTGAACTGTGGTTGTGCTCACAGCAGCACTATTTAAAAACAGGTGTCAGAATTGTCTGTAGCCAGTTCGTATGTGAATCCTCCATGGCCAAGGAATTCTCTAGACACCCTGTTCCTGTATATCAGATATTCTGACACACTGAACTCTGCTTTTGCTGTGTGCACTGCCTTTATCAGCAAAGTTTCATGGTTAAGTGTTCAAAAATTTTTCTCTAGGTATTTCATGCTTGCTTAACACAGACACAGACAAACACAAATCCCTTATGAGGATCTAAAAAAGCCGAAACATACCATAGATAGGAAAAGTTTATGATCTCAAAGGTATTCTTGGAATCTTCATAAGAAGAAAATACAATTATAGTCCCTGAATCCAGGTTTTATATCTGTACGTCTTCACAATGTAGCATGAACCCATAAGGTCAAAGTGACAGCCTGAAGATCACATCTGACCTGTTTAATGTCTCCATCCAGCCCATTGCTGCTGGTCGGGGGAATGACTGACTGACCAGATAACCCCACAAACACCAGGGACTGAAGAAAATCCTGCAAAAAATTACTGGTACCCCATTACACCCCACAGGCACAGAATTGATATTTCCTGACTTCTTATTTTACATGTAGGAGATCAAAAAATTTAGTGCCACTGTACCAAGGCATTTAAACTCTATGAGAGAGAGCTGTTGGTGCATGGTGGGAATGTTATTGGGGAGGCCCCAGGCAGGCTCTAGGTCTGGTTACAGCAGGAGCTGTGTGGTCTGTGGCAAAGACCACATAGTACCTGTAAAACTTCTCTGGAGGGTGACTTCAGTAAAAAGGAAAGGTTTACAGGCAGTGAGAAGGGACACGGGCAGTTTGCTTAGAAATGTCTAGCAGGAAAACATATCTCAGTTTTCTCCTACTGTGTGGGTTGTGATGAGATGAAATCACATACTGCAATTTCTTCCTTTTTCTTTGTGATAAGAACAGTGTGGAGGGGAGGAAGAAGAAGTACCTATTGAAAAGTATACAAGATTTGAAAAAAAAACGTGTAAAGTAAGCTGGTTTATTGAAAAGCAAGCTGGTTTAGTGAAAGAAAAGAATTAACCTATGATCAGAATGAATTATCTGAAAAATCTCACATTTGTTCTACAGATGTTTAATCCTCTTATTGTCTACAAAACTTTTAAAACTATTCAGTCTTAGTCAAATGTAATATTATCTTTGGATAAAGACTGTTGACAGTGTTTTGGAGGAAAAATATTAACACTAATATTAGCTTAATATTATGGATAGATAACAACTATTGAAATATGAAAACATGCTGTAGTGGGAATTTGTCAAAGCATTATAGAATTGTATTTTGTATCATATAAATATGTAAAAAGAATTATCACAAAATGATATAATACAGTATGAGGTCACTAGCATATTTATGGTGTCCCATATAAGACTTTCCAGGTGGTGATGCTAAAACCAACTTTAATTTGTCACTGGGTGCTAGATTTATTCTGGCTTCATAGATGTAGAAAACAGACATCTGTTTAAAATAATTGCTGTACACAGACAGCAAGCTATTAAGCTACTCACAGCTAGTTGGACCTCATTGGTACTAAAAGCACAGAAATCTACAGTGTTGCTAGATTATTTTACATTACTTTTGACCTAAAACCTTGTTTTCTAATAAAGAGGATTTAATTCTTACTGAAATAACAATAAGCTTACTCCTTATGATTACATAAGAAGGAAACAAATCCCTTAAATGTCCTGATTTTCAGCAGCACACACTAGAATTGTATCAAAATTAATTCCAAGGTGTTTCCAAGTTTTTCTGCCATTTGTAATAAATATTCAAATTAATCTTGTCTAAGAGTTTTGCAGAAGTTGTGTGCCTCTGGTTCCCCAAATAAGCAACTTGAGGCATGTTCTCTCATTATGCTACAAATATGAAAAATATGATACAACTGTATGTTGCATAACAGAAAGGGGACAGTATAAGTCACTTTAACTGAGCTGATGTTTATATTTTTGGATGAAGGGAAACAAAACAAACTTCAGATTCTTGTAAAGTCTATGCGGAAAAGTTATGTGTTTCCATTTTGTAATTACATGATTTCAAATTTGTTTTTCATTTTTCTCTTACCCTTTCCCCTTCTTTCTCACTGTTTTGTTTGGTTTTTTTTTTTTTCTCCACTTTGCTATTGAGAAAAGCAGTTAGATAAAAAGACAGTAAAGCAAGGACAATTTGAAGAAACTTAAAATTAAAAAAGAAGATGAAAGCAAATACATAAAAAAATGGCCTAGAATTTCCCAAGATAAAACACTGCTAGGGAGGAAAAAAACTTTTTTCCCTTCTCAGTGAAAACTACTGGTGGCTTCTGTTTTGCCTAAGCAGTGTCAAGCTGCTGAAGCACAGAGTCATCAAAGGTGCTCAGTCCTAGAACAAATTCCCTCACTGCGAAGAAAGAAGAAAATGCTACAAAGGTGGCCTCATCAATGAAAACCTAGAGAGAGTACTCAATCTGCCATTTTTCTTGTAGTTTCTTGGAATTGTTCCACTCTCTATAGATTTTCTTGAAAGCACTAAAATAAGTAGATATTCATACTTTTACTTTAAAACTATTGAGAGTGAAGAGATATGCAGATTGGACCTAAACATCTCGAAAGAAACATGAAATCCAGTAACTGTGCAGCCAGGATGACTCTATTACATCACAATCTCATTGTCACCATGCTCTGCAGAGCAGGATGTTATGTACAAGTGGGGCTGTAATGTTGTCAGTCACCTCCTCTGCTGTAGGAAACACTGAAGCTTCCTCCTTTCCCTCAAATATTGAAATACAGTAAAGGGTAACTATACAAGACTAGGTATATTAGGAGAGATCAAACAGATCTGTATTGTACTGTATTAGTAATGAAGTAATTATTATGACATGGACACTATACCAGTTGAATATGGCTATAAATAGGCTAGATGTGAAATTTTATTTCTCCATTTTAAAATATTTTGTGTACCTGTTGCTTTAGCTTCAGTACTGCATGCTGGGTTTTTGCATGAGATTTCTTACCCCCACTTCCTTTTATTGAAGAATGGATAGATAAAGAAAGTGGATGAAGCTATTTCACTTGAAATTGAAATCTATAGTATAGAAATATCAGTATGTGCAGCTAGTATAAATCCATGTCTCTGTCCTAGTAGTATTAAAAAAGCAGTGTACTTCCCAAATCCCTGCACCTTAACTCAGCTAGCAAGGAATTCAACAGAGATTGCTTAGCTGTGTGTATGTGTTTGAGACTGTCACTTAATAATTAAGGCTATTTACTGCAGCTCATGGGACATGGTGTGTTTTAAAGTCCTCATAAGTTTTATCGTTGCGAGCACTTGTTTTCAAATGACCCTGAAAGTACAATAATCTTTATAATCAATGTACATATAAAATATAAAGTTTAAATGTATTCTAGTCCAAACATGGTGAAATCCATTTACTTTGCTGCTTGATATGCAAAATTAAAAAAGACATTAAAAAAAATTCTTTCTTTGTCTGAAGGATTTTACCCAAATTTATCAGATTAGAGCTCAACAAAACAAAGATATGTTGCAAATGAAAATTAAATAGAATATTTTTGGTGTTAAAAGAAAATGTCAAATAATATCAAAATTTTTTCAGTAGTTAATAAAATCTTCTGGTCATGGTTTCCATTCGTAAATATTCAGGACAGCAGCTGTCTACTCTTCACTTTTCACTTCTTTATCTTTTCTGCACTGTTATCTTCACTAGCTAAGGGTATTATGATACTGCTGATCTGGGTGATCTTTCTTACCAGAACCTAAGGGTATTTTGTATGTCTAACTGGTACAAACCAGCACTCCTACCAAAAAAGCAGCTTCAGCCACAATAGAAACTTGTCCTTAATCCCCTGCTGCCGACAGTGGAGAAGCCACTGAGGGAACCACGCTGGGACTAAAACTCTGGAGAAAGGAAAGCTTCATGGCACATCACACTTCTCAGGGAGCATATATAAAACAGTGTGGGTGGGTGGGCAGAATCAGGAAAAAACAGATGAAGGAGTGAGGGAAGCCCACATTGGCATATGCATGCACAGGGTAGCTGCAGGCAGTGTGGGTAAAAGAGAAATTTTTGAGGCATAACTTCATAATGAGAATCAAGTTATTGTACATATTGAATAAGAAAGTTCTTAATAATATTTTAATAAATATAATGGATCTGACTAACTACCTGTGTAATAACAATCTATTAGAAATATACAGTGAAATCAAAACAATTCTAAGAGGAAAGTAGGAGTCGTTAAAGATGGACTCACCTGGAAAGTATCTGAAACACAGTGGAGGAGCTATTGTAGGATACCTTGTACAGCTAGTCTTTTACTATAGAGTCTTTCCATGCCAAATATGCAGAATTACAGATAATATTAAATTAGGCATGCCAGAATAGTTAATAGGACTAAATTACAGAAGATAAGTCTGAAATTCAGATGGATTTTTTTATAGAGAGGTGTAGGTAACTACTATAAATAGATCAATCTGGTACTCTTATCCCAGCTGTGGTGAGAAAGCCTCACACATATTCCAAGGAAAGATTATTGTGTTCTTAGAGGAAATGTGCATTTTAGCACTTGGTTGTTTTGACACTCTGTGGTGTGTTTTATATGCTCCAGGTGAACAGGTAGCATTCTGTCCTGGAGAATCCATTTTCTGAGTCATTAATCAGCCAGAGTCTTGGCTCCTGGAGAGTCTCAGCTCTGCTGGTTTTCTTGTCTTCCACAGAGCTGGAAAACAGATGGAGCTCTAGTCAGGGAGTCTGCACAGGTGGGGATACCACCTTTGAGACAGGGGAAGAACCGTCAACCTGTCACTTGAAAAGGGGAAAAAAGCAGTGTAAATATAAATCTCACCTGGTAGCATGGAAAAATACTCTTGAAACTCTGTACAAGTCACATTTTATGTACTTAAGGAAGGAAAGTTTTGACAATTTGAGAAATTGCACTAATAAATATGCACACTAATAAACCAGGTTCACCAGTTCAAGAGCATGAGAGAATTGTCAAAAATGTGCAGAAACATTCTAGATACTGGGAGTAACCTGCCTCTCCAGAATGTAGGCCACCACTTTATACATGGGCCATTGCATTTGCCAGACAAGGGACAGCATTAGAGCCTAAAGTCATTATGCAGTGAAAGGAAGCAGAAAGTTATATCTTTCTGTTATCTTGCATGTTGTGTTATATACAGGCTGTTCACTGGCCTCCCTCCACCCTGGATGTACTCAAATGGCAGTGAGTGTTTTGGCAGGGAACACGCTGACTGCTGTCTAGCACACACTATCCAGTGAGAGCTATTTTTGTTATCTGCTAAAACTATAGCTTGGAAATATGTGCTGCTGAGACATTTTGCTGTTTGAAAATGCTCCAGGAACTAGTTCCATGGCTGTAAATCAAGAATTATAATGTCATCATAATACCAAAAACTTTTTTTCAGTCCCAAATGTGAAAATTTTATGTTCAGCTGACATGAATGCAATATAAACCAGAGTGGGACATGAACTGTTTGATATTTTTCCCATGTATGATGCTAATATTTCACCACCAAACTTTGGTTTCTGAATTTTTGTTTCACTTACATTTACATGAAAATTCCCACCTGTCCATAGTACTTGAAATGACTGTTTTTCTGAAGACAGAAAAAGGATATGAATTCTTGTTTCTCCTTTAGCTTAAAAATTCTTAAATATTGACCCATTTTAAAAAAATTAGGTTTTTATGTTGGGTTCTTTTGGGGGATTTTTTGATAGTCAAATGCTCATTTTATAAATCTGCATGTGAGAAACTAGTTTGCTTAACTCTGAAAGTTGGCAGAGAAGTAAGAAGAGAGAAAGCTCATTATGATCTCTCACATGACCAGATACTTGGAATTTCACTGGCAAGCTCCTGACCTGAGACTTGAAGGACATGTATTGTGCCCCGTAATATAATTCACCTTTGAATTTATGACCAGGTTTCCAATGAGATTCTCTAATGCCAGTCGGAAATGTAAATTGTCAGAATGTGAAAATAACTTAGCTAATGCAGTATCAAATGGTACCATTAAATTTGACATGTATGGCATTCAGTTGAAGTCCACAGTCTGGAGATGAACACTGTGTCCTGGACATGAAGAGTGTATCCCAGAGATGAGTACTGAGTCCTAAACAGCATATTGAATACGGAGAGCAGGTAGATTACGGCACCAACTTGTGCACATGTACGCACCTCTGCATCATTTTGCATGTTGGGTGTGAGTTTTTAGAGCTGTATGTTGAAGGACATCCTCCTCCAGGGGGAAGGTGTCTTATTGAGCCCTGCCAGTAAGCTGTGCCTTGCCTTTCAGCACCTTTCAGCATGCCTGGGATCTGACCTCACTTCAGCCCACTCCAGCCTTAACTGCCAGACCGCAAAGCGGCCTTCTTGGGAGCACGCTTTCAATTTTTACCTCTTTGCCAAAGTGCTAAAGTTTTTTTGGGCTAGATGGTGACAGAGCAGAATGGTAAGGAAGTACCAAAGGCTCACTTTCAGGAAATCACTTATTGTAGGTTTGTTCCAGGATAGTTTACATATTTAAAGCAGGATCTCCAGAGGGATCCTAGGCTTTTCTTTCTAATTGAATGCTTTCACCTGTCCTGACCTGCTGAGCAGTCACATGTCCTTTGCTTTGCAAATGATTTGGCATAGATATGTGAACACTCTCTGGAAATGTAGACGTCCAGTTTCTACAGGTGTTTTTGAAATTTGACGTCCTGGAACTAAAGGGATTATTCATTAACTTCCTCTCCCACTACATACACACATATACACACACTTTCACTCTCCCTATCAAAGCAGTCCTTATATCCTCAGAATGTCTGACAAAGGATTTAAAATGAAGCAGCAGTCACCCCAAGCCATGAATTGTTCTTTTAGAAACCTCACAGAACTGAACTTATGGCATACAGATGGCAAAGTCATGGTTTATAGAACTCAGTTGTGCTGATGTGTGAAGCAGGTCTCAAATAGCTCAGCTGGCAGGAGTGGGTGCTTCAGCCATTACAAAACAGCAACCAAAGTACTTAAACTTTATAGCCATGCTTAAATTACAAACAGGAGCAGAGCCAGAGCAGAGGACTGGTATTTGCTCATCCTTGATGTCGGAAGAATTCCTGCTACAGCTTTGGCCCGAGAATTTGTCACTGTGCCACTAATTTCCAAGTGCTGCCTGAGAGCTCAGTACACAATCTGTGAAGCATTCCCGTGGGTGTCTTGAATGTGGCCACCCTGCCTCAGAGGCCCAGGGAGCTTCAGACCATGGATACTGCTCTTTTGTGACAGTCAGCCTAAGGGTCCTGAGAACATTTTGTTTCCGAGTCTAGTTTACTCATCTATACTGTCCTGACCTGAATGGAAACAAAGAAATAGGGGACTTTTAGACCCCAATTCTAAGTCCTTCTGCTTTACCTAAAACTTAATTTTGATGTCTTCAAGTTTTTTCTTGTAAACTGAAATTCTTTCCCCAGGGTCAGATAAATTGAGTCAATCAGGGTACCTAGTTGTTTCAGTATACAGGGCAAACAATAATAGATCTTGTCTCTTTTTGGGCCTCTTTTTGGGGTCTAAATAAGAAACAGTGCTAATTATTAAACCTACTCTTTTTATATCTGCACAAAATGAATTGCAAGACTGAAGCCCTGTCATTCCCTTTGTTCCCACCCTGTAACACAATTCCAGATGAACCCAGCTGTTGAATATTTACCAGAAGATTTGGCCAAAGAAAAATAATGAAGGGAGAAATGAGGGGAAAATGGAATTAGAACATAGGTTGAAATGTGTCTAATCATGTCAGTAAGTGTTATTACTTTTGATTGTAGGGGCATCTTCTCCTGGCAGGGTAAATAATTCTATTTATCAAACCTCACACTCATAAAAATTCCAATGAAATTAATGAACATGTTCAATTCAAAAGAAAAACATCAAGAAAGAGATACACAAAGATACATTTTTGTTTCCTTCATATTCAGTCTATCACCCCTGCACAGGGAGTACTATACTTGCCCTCCAGCTCCAGGAATCACCCCATGTCAAATGTAGCTCTTTTACTGTTTTTATTTTTATCATGTAAAGGGTGTGTTTGGTTTAATTTGGATATGATCTCTTGCTACACATATTGACCAGAATGGCATAAGTTCTTTTCATTATTTACAAGATATTTTATCTGTTATATAAAGACCTAAGTGGCTCTACATTTTCCTACCCTGAGGACTTCAGAGTAACAATTGGAGCACAGTTTCACTGGAACCCATAGTACAATTGCTCAAAGCCTAATGCTCACTGTCACAGACAATAGCTCCCATGAGGAGGGGCAGCAATCCCTTATAAACAACAGCCTTGTGCACACAGTAAAAATTAATTTCAGGTCTCAGAAGAAACACATTTCAGGAAAGGGAAGGGATGTGAATTTTAATATTGGCAAATGAATTTGTATGGAGAAGTGTACTCCACCTCCCACTCTAAAATCCATTAGGAATAGGTAAATGTCTGTATACAAAAAGAAAAAAAAGGCAGAAAAGATAAAGAAGGGAGAGAGCTGTGCAGCCAAGAGACACACATGAAAAAAACATATATTATGGAGTAGAGAATGAAAATATATTCTCAACGAGTTCAGAATAACAAAGTAATGCCTGCTACTCTGCTGCTCTTTGGTTATTTGCACTGATACAAAAAGTATAAAACTTTTGAGTGAGAATAAGCATTTAACACCAGCTTTATATTAAGAGGATGAGACTACTCCTTCAGATTTACTGTTGATCTGTGGCTTTCCTATTTAATCTATGGAACTTAAAAAGACGTTTATATCTGCTATTGGTGTGATTCCATCTCCTATAATTCCTGATTTATAGACCCTGGCAAAACAAAGGTGGACTGAATTATTGAATGCTTTATTATGACATAATGTAATACCTTTACTATGCAGTAAATGTTTGTTTAATAGAGGATGCCCTTTATATTTCACTTGTAAAATCAAGGGATCTATTTTTTGAGCTTGGATTTTATGTTAGCACAGAGTGTATAAGAGTCTTTCCTTTAGTCTCTGTTGCTTGAAGAAGTATGATACAGAATCATATTTTTCATATGCTGTAGAAGATCAGAAGCCTTTTAGTCCTTCAAATTTTATTGAAGGCTGTGAATCTCCAGAAAGTACCAGAAAATTCTAGCAGAGACAGTACCCACCTCTACTTTGCACCTCTAAAGGTGTAAAATGGTAATAGAAATTTATGTTCTCTGTGTTTTGCCTGACTTATATTTTGAGTTGCCTATAAACTCGAGAAAAGTCTCTGTTTCAGTCAATGGCTTGGGAAAATTGGGAAGAGGAGGGAGAGGGTTAAACTGATACGAGGAAATGTTGTTTAGTGTTAATCTCCTTTTAAAATCTGTGGGTATATCAGCCTGTGAAAACTTTTGCTGTCAGGTGCAGCCAGATAAAAATCATCTACAGAGGGAATTTATCATTTATTTTAGCTTGGTTGAATGATGATTTCTTAGTATCACAGTTACTTTTTTTGTAATGTATCTCTTCACTGTGAGAAGCAGATATTCTCCCTCTGGTATAAAACTGATAGGCAATAAATCTATTTAATATCTTGTAGTTCTGTGGGACTCCAGCTGAGAATTTTACCAATACAAATGATGCTCCAGATCACATTCTATGTTTGCTCATACTCACTGGAACATCAAATTTCAGTGGCAACTATCTTTTAGTATACACACTATCGGATGAAAGCAGAAATGGAAAATATGATTCAGTGTAAATATAGTGGATCTTTTGCACAGCATTATCTCCCTATTTATCCCATATTTTATCTTTCTCCTCTCACTATGAACAATGGTTACTGATTACTATCCACTAGGATAAGATTTTGCTTTCTAAGATTATTTTAATTACAGCTTTGTGGTGTCTGTATTTGCAAATGTGCATTAATACGCACATGCTGGCCTTAAGTATTCTTTTTTTCTTTTTTCTTGAAAAACCCTTTTTCCTTCTGATGTAAAATTGTTTTCCAATCTGGTTTTGCAAGTGGGCTTAAGATCTCTAATACTATACATCTCTAAATCAAAAGCTTGTTTTATAAAAGGCAGCATGAAGGTACAGGGGTGGAAGCCTCAAAAGTAAAATAAAAAAAAAAAAAAGAAGAGAGAAAGACAGTCTTTTAAATCATTCTAGGAGGTTAGGGAGAAATTCAAACCCACAGAATTTATTTAGCTATTGTTTTCTTTCCACTTAGAACTAGCATTAGTGAAGCAAAGATCTATCCTGCACTATGTCTTTGACATGAACAAAACCCTGCTATCCTTAATGCAGCAACATAAAGTCAGGTTAGGATTGTGCACTAGTAGAACAGCATTTTGGAGAGCTGGCTTTTATTTTTTTTCCCCCTCAGCCAAAGAAGTAATTTCTGACTTTGGATAAGCCATTTCTCAGCTTAAGTTTCTGCTTGGCAGGTTTGCATGGCAATGCTTTGCAATGGTGTGGGGGGGTGGTGTGGGCTGCAGGTGTGGCATCTGTGAGAAGTCACAACCAATTCCAGCTGAGTCCAAAACAGACCTGCTGCTGGCCAAAACTGAGCCCATAAGTGATGTTGAGGGCACGTCTGTGGTAACATTTAAGAACGGGTAAACCCCACAGTAACTGCGAGAGAAGAATGAGCAAACGTGAGAGAAACAGCTCTGCAGACACAAAGGTCAGTGAAGAGAGGGGGAGGTGCCAAAGCAGAGATTCCCCTGCAGCCCATGGTGTAGTCCATGGTGAGGCAGGAGAAATCTTAGTTTTCATATATTAATTTTACTATTGCAGTTCTTGGTTCTGCACTCAGTATTTACTTGTAATGGAAAAATCTCGGGTTTAGAATTATTTTAAGATCTAAAAGGAAAGAATCATTGCATAATGGAAATCAAAATTTGGCAAGCTATAATATTTTGAAGATTTCAGTTCCCCAAATATCATGTACTTCTACTTTTTACATTGTGGACCAACAAATGCACTTTTTATATTCAAATAAGCTGTCTCCATGTTGTTGCATGTACACTGGTCTCAAGGGCCTTAATACCTTGACAGGTCAGTGAAGCAGCTTTCAATGGGTGGCTCTATCATCAGTTCATGATTATTTAAAGAGCTATTGTGTATGAATGGAAGGAGATTTTGTAATCTAAAGAAAAATAAAAATTCTTAATTCACATTCAAGTTCAGGCCATCTGCTGTTTCAACTAATTTTTCTGAAACTCACCTTAAATTTATGGAATCTCAATTTTTTGGTTTTGGGGTTTTTTTCGGTTTTTTTTTTTTTTTTTTTTTTTTTATTTTGGGAAAAGAGCACAATGATTGATTGGCCAGGTCATATCAGCTCTGTTAAAGAAGATGTAATCTCAGGTCAAGACCAGCGTTTGAGGAAAACGAGACTGAGGAACAATTCAGCCTCCCCACACATATGGCAGTTTCAGCTGTTTCTTTACTTTTTTTTTGGTTTTGTTGTTGTTAATACATCTAAAAGCTGCAGGGAACAATTATGATCATCCTGGCTGAACTGCTTCATAACCTAAACTACACCATTTCACCCAGGGACTCTTGCACATAACGTAACAGCTTGTGATTGAATTACTAGAGCATGCTGAATTGCTGAAAATCCTTACATGGAAACAACTTGTTTGTTCTTTAGAAGTTTGTTCTCTGTTGCTCTACCAGTGTCAGGTCTGTGGTATTATAAAGATCTTTAGCAGCAGCTTGTTGAGATCTTGCCTAAGATGATTATGACTCTAGATGAGCTGCCAAAAAGCAAATAGATGTTGATTTAAGTCCAGTCAGTCATAGCTGAGCTGAATTTTTAAAAACTTACAAAAACACTTCTTGGACTCTGTTACTTCTTAGTGACTATGGTCAAATAAAGCTCTCGTATCTTCTTTTGGAGGCGTGGGAGTCAAGAAGGCTCATCTGTGCAGTGTGCTCAAAGGACACCACAGAACAAGTTTTCAGACAAGAACTGTGCCTCAGGTATGCACCTTACAGCTTATTGCCTGCAGAGAGTGCAGGCTATCTCTCCAGAACACACATTAGGTGTTCTCAGAGAGTGAAGAGTAAGATAAATGCTTCACACAGAATGTATCTGTTTACTCAATTATTGTTTTATTTTTGCTTCTTCAGATAGGGCCATTTCCTGTAATTGCTTTAGGAGTAATCTGCTGCCTAAATAGAAAGAAATAGATATAAGGCAATTATGATTCACTCGTACTAGCAATTTTTCTCAACTTTCCCATAAAAGAGTGCAACAATACAGGACCATTTAATAATTGAGTTGCAGGAATCATCTCTGTCCAGTTATCAGAGATCATCTGTGACAAAACCCTGGAATATACAGCCTAAAATAAGGAGTGGTATAACACAGTGTCATTTTAACCAATGATAAGATTAATATTGAGCTTGGCAAGCAGTGTATCAGAAAGAAAATTTGATAGTAAATTTAAAGCTAAACTGACCAAATAGATATATGAGCTCAGTTTAAAACTGGACCCTATGTATCAAAACCTGTAAAGTGCTGAAAACAGTTAATGTTCTGCATTTCTGAAAATGAAAATGCTAGGATTTCCAGAAAACCACATGGAAGACACCATCAGTCTTTCTGTACAATATTGTTGTTGACATACTCTTTTCATAGTTGAGACTATTTTGACTTTTCTTTGACTACTAAAGAGGTATCCATGGGTTTTTCTGTATTTGAGTTGAACTGTTTAGTAGAGATAGTTAATTAATTCTTTCCCAGCAGTTTCATTAAGCCTCTATAGTTATCCTGTGAACTATTTTAAGTGGGTTTGTTTGTAGGCTGTTCTCTTATGTACAAAACCAAGATACTGATAGAAACACATTCTAAAAGTCTGTTGGAAAGTAGACGTACTTGAATGCATACTGAGGGTGCACATTCATACTTGTAAACCAATATATGGATGGAATGTGACAAATAAGCAAATATTTATGTATGCTATTAGTCGAAAAACATTGATTAAATCTCTCAGAAATCTATTTTGAGGATTTAATCTTTAGGATTAAATCTTGAGGATTTAAAGTGGTGTTCATTTCACCAATCTGAAGTCACTGACGGTTAAATCAATGATCCAGAACATCTTTCATGTCAATGAAGCGAGAGAGAGAGATACTGGCCTAACAAAGAGTGGGGAACTATTCACTACATTTCAGGTGGTCAAAAGCATGTAAACCAGACTTTATCATTTCAGTGTAAGCAGTCATTAAAATACTACCTATTTGTATCTAATGCACTCCACACTGGGTGCAAAATACAGCAGGGACAGCATTCACAAGATTTCCATTGCTCATCATTTCAAATATCACTCTATAAAATGAATATGGCATTAGTTGGGGTAAGGTGCTTGTTTTGTTGATGTGGGGGACATGCAATTGTGGCTTTGAATAAGAATTTCTCACATATCTGATGTATGCTTCACTTTTTTTTCTGACATCAGCTTCCACTTTCTCAGTTTAGAAATGATATTTAAATTTAAAGCAGTGTAAATGGAGAGTAACATTGATATATGCTGAGTAGAAGGCATAAAAATACTGAATCTATTTTTAATTGAAAATGAGCTAATTGTTCTGGATTGGGGCCTGCTCATTTTGCAAGTACTGCTAATTACTTTGAAAAGAGTTCTATGGAGAATAAATGCTATGAGTTGTTTTTGGTTTTTTTTCATCACCAAGAAAGGACTTTTGCACTTTGAGATCTGAATCTGTTTAATTTTTCAAGAAAATCCTTAGAAATTCATAAGATGATACTGCAATAAAGAAGGTCCAGCATGTAGAAATATGTTGAGAAACTGTAATTGCATTTCTACTGTTGTTATTTTTTCATCTGACATGTCACTCTATAGCAGATTTTATAGAGCAGGAGGTGAATTGATATAATTAGTTTGGTTTCTTGCCATCTTTCCCATAGGTCAAGCCAATTAAAAGACAACTGAGGGAGACAATACTCCAAACTGTAGCATATGGCATCATGGCCTAAAACACACAGTAGACAGAAAACAATTCGGTTGGGATTTTAGCTTTGAAATTTAATTGAATATAAACAATGTTTGTCTCTGTATCACCTTGAAATTTCCTTCCTTCTCTTGACTTCTTATTTTCATCAAGAATCAGAACACTATTCTCTTCTTGGGTCATGTAGCAGCATCCTCTTTGCCTTTGAACAAGTTCCCTGCTGCAGCTATTTCACTGCTCAACATTTTACTTTGGTTGTAAGCAGAGTCATTTGAAAGCCAGAATTTATGGCTTGTGATATATTTGAAAATTCTAAATTTAGTTTTACTGCAGAGAGCAACCCTTCTCTCACCCCACTAACAAAGCAAATAAAATATGTTGTTTTCAAATTTTCTTGCTTTGTAAAAACCAGTAATGTTAGCAATAAATGAAACTCGTTTTTGGATGTTTTGGGTTTGGGGTTTGGTTTTTTTTCCACTTCAAGTCAAATTTCACAATGCCATTCCCTATTTCACTTGAGTCTGAGCTCCAAAGACAGGGAACATGATTTCCCTGGAAGCAGTCTGACAAAATCAGGTTTTCTGGAAAGATCCTTTCAGTGCTTTGTCCTGCACTCTCACAGGGTATTTCTCAGTGCTGCCACTCCATCCTCCATGTCTTTTAAGCTGCTACCAGGCTCCTTGGAATGACTTAAGCACATGCTAACCAGTACTTTACAGACAGTCCCTGGGTGAGACTCAAAAGCTAGAATGGCCTAGGATAGATTCTTCTGACACAATTTGGAAGTGTTCACCTTCTTCTAGAGGGACAACCTTGCTAGAGAGAAGAAAACTGTTGGACAGGGTATTTGGAAAAACACTCCTGTCTTAGTTTTTGGGTATATTTAATTCTACTTAGATTAGAGCTTTTCAGGTAAGCTTTGTTTTTCCATGAATTTGACTTAGTATACTCCTCATCTCAGCTGGGACAACAAGTGTTTCTATTTTATTACAAAAGAGTAACTGAATACTGGGGTCTGAGTCCAGGTTCAGTATATATGGTTGCTTATGTAAAATTTCTTCCTTATTGTTTAGGGATTCTTTCAAACACAGACCTTTTGATTTCATATGATTTTTTTTTTTACAGTGTAGTTCAGACAAGGCAATATTTTTTATCTGGTAACTACTTCAAATCTAAAACCATAGTTATATAAATAGCTGCTGAGTCTGTTGTTCCATTAAGCACCAGCAGAGCTCATCTTTCCATAGACAATGGAAATATGCAGACAGTAAAAGTGCAGTTGTTTGCAATCAGAGTAATGTAGCTGCTTCGTAAATATAGTTATCTCACACTACTGGATAACAGGCAAATGAGATCAAGATCAGAATAAAACTGTTATTCCTGGATTCAAGTAATGAATAAATTAATGTCTGTATATGCTATTCACTATGATCCTTGAATGTACATTGGGATACTCTCTGATGAGCATGAGAAAGCAAAGCATGTCTGCTTAATTTTTAATCTCATCTACAGGTTAGTCCTTGTAAAATAACAATTATCAAGTCAGATTCTCTGAAAGAATGAAGTTGTCAAGCTCACCTACATTATCTGCTGTGGCAATTGATGTCAGTATGATAATGCCATGCCAGCAGTGCTTAAGCTAAGAGTTTGTCTGTTGCCCCATGATAAACTCTAGCATTTGAGGGATTTCTTTCATCCCAGTTCATCAAATCACACAGGTCTCACATTCAATATGCAGTTCTCAGGGTTTCAAACGTTCTTTTGCTCTTGATTTATGCTAACAACAGAATATTTGAAAGAATGAAGACTTAGTGTCATCACAGTGCCTAAGTGACTCTGATTAAACAGATTCCTGAAATTGACTGTGGACAGCTGCACTGAACTAGGAAGTTTGGATGACTATGCTGATTTCAACTGGAGTAGAGTTAATTTTTTTCACAGTGGCTGGTATGGGGCTACATTTTGGATTTGTGCTGAACACAGGGTTGATAATACAGAGACAGATTTTTATTGCCATGCTGATGAGCAAGTTGTGGGTGTGCGAGAGGCTTTCGGGAGACATGGCCTGGACAGGTGACCCCAACTGACCAAAGGGATATTCCAGACCCTCTGACATCTGCTAAGTATACAAAGTGGGGAGAAGAAGGAGGAAGGAGGGGAACATCTGAAGGGATGGCGCTTGTCTTCCCAAATCGCCCTTATGTGTGGTGCGGCCTTCATTCCTGGAGATAGCTGAACACTGCTTGCCCATGGCAAGCAGGGAACTAATTCCTTGTTTGCTTTGCTTGTGTGCATGGCTTTTGCTCGTCCTGTTAAACTGCCTTCATCTCAGCTCCCGAATTCTCTGACTTTTACCCATGCCATTTTCTGCCTGATCTGTGTGTGGGGGAGTGAGCAAGCAGCTGTGTGCGGCTTGGCTGCTGGCTGGGGTTGCACTATGACAAGCAATAAAGTTGGAAGTAAAGTAAGCTTGAACTTCATAGTGGTGTAGTAGAGCAAGGTGAAGAGGGAAGCAGCTTACTTCTCAAATTTCTTTGCTCTGAAGGCTATGAAACTTCAACATCTTCTAGATATTTGGAGACCAGGCTCAGGAATCATCTTGTTTGACTTTAGAGGTCTTCAGTGTGGATGGCTACATGTGGATTCATCACCTTAGGCTCAGGCATGGGCCTTTGCAGTGTTTGGTTCTTCAAGATTTCTTTAAAAGTAAGGTAAATCACACTTTCTAGTACTTAAATGTTTTCACTGACAATATAGACCACCGATAGCAAACAAAAAAATGCATGTCCCTGTTGCACATAGTTATGAATGAATTGATAAATCCCACTCCTTGCTCTGGACAACTTAGCAGGGACTAAGCAGAAAAAGAAAAGTATTAATATTGGCAGGGAAAGCAGAGAGCTTTGCTGCAGGGGGAACAAGCAGTAATTCATAGAAATGGATCTACAGGTCTCCTTTATTGGTACAACCACATGACAGATTATATCTAAGATTAAATGGAGGCTGGGCACAGTCAAGTCCTTAGCAAGGGAAATGTCTTCTTTTCTGAGTATGTTTTTCCATCCTATCATAAATGCACCAATTATTTCCAACCTCTGTCTCTCATTTTAGATTGGAGTAATCATAAGATTTTTGCAGGAAATTGCATTAGTAATTTTGTTACTTCTTTAGAGATATTTTTATATGTTAAAAAATTAAATTTTTTGTACTTACAGCAGTATTGTCTTCCTGGATATAAAGAATTTTGGGAACATTGTTCTCAAAAAATTTTCTATCAGATTTATCATTCTAGTGTTTTACATATCCTGGTATCTAGAGAACACTCTTTAAATACTTTTAGATAACCTTAAGTGGGAAAAAACCTCCAAACCCTCAACTCAAACATATACAACAAATGGCCAGGAACACGTTATTTTCTTTAAAATAGAAACTCTTCTCTTACTCTCTAAATCAAGTTGGAATTAATGTCTTCTGCTGTCTTTTCTTGCCTTATAACAGTCAGGAAACAATTTATTTGATGCCACATGATGCAAGTAAATTAGAAGATAGAAGGTCTGTGAAACAAATGTTTTCCAAGGAGAATGTATTTTCTCCCAAAAATCCAGGGGGAGAAGATAAGGAATATTATCATCACCTTTCCAAACTCCCCCCCTCTGCTTCCCCACACAAGATCCTTTCAAGGTTAATTTGAAATGGTATAAAATGCTGTATTCATGGAAGGAGCTGTTATCTTTTCGTTTAAAATAAAGAGCTGTACTTCGGAATTTTTCCTCTTCATCACTCGGAAGCACCACAAAAGCTGGCACAGCTTACACCAGAGGGCAATAGTGAGCTGTAAATATTTTCCATCTCACCCCTGTCTTTTCCATGGAAGCTCTTCTCAGGCACTTTTAGACTCCTCTTTTCCCCTAACCATAGGCGGTCCTAACAGTGTAAAATCTTGCACAACAGGACCAAATGCAGTGATGAGCTTTTTTCACTGTTCTCAGGATTTGGTATATTTATAACAGATAGATGAAATTGGTGACTTTCATGACTTCATAAAGTTACTCACTGATTAGTTTGAACCCAACATTCAGGCTTTACTGCAGTGCCTGATACTCCTTCCTCTAAATCTGCACTTAGTCAGCTCTTTGGAGTAATGGCTCTTGCCAGAATTGGTAATATCAAACAAGAGGGAGCAAGTATATAATTTTTCATATTTTGCTTTGGAATTCTCTTAAAGCCAGTTTAAACCCTCCTCTTCAGAGACCAAGGCATTACTATATGCAAGTGTTATACCTTGTTTCTACATGTACCAGTGCAGTACAAGTGGCATAAAAGGTGAAAATAAGTGAGTAAAAAAAAAAAAAAAAAAAAAA
>VZTJ01006358.1:82832-99899 GCA_013397795.1 Orthonyx spaldingii | reverse complement strand
AAGAGAAAAAAAAGTGAAAAAAAAAGAAAAAAAAAAAAAAAAAAAAAAAAATTTCAGGAAAATACGAGGGCAAAATTTATGTTTCTTTCTTAAAATTATGTCATAATTTTCTAAACAAGGGATTTTGTCTTAGAGTTTCCAGGAAAACTAAGCAGCCCTTTCTGTATTCTTAACTATTCTGTGGCTTCAATTGAATGACATTTCTAAATCTAAGTTTCATGCATCCCAGCTTTTTAAATTTCATATAGCTATTGGGAGACTGCAAGTAAGAACAACCCCTTTATTCATTTGACCTCTGCCTTTTGTCATATGGATTTTTTTCTGCTTATGCTGGCTACTGGAATTAAGCTTTTCTGACAAAGTTAGAATGGAAGAAGAATTTTTTTCCCATCCACTTTGCATGGGTGTAAAGATTTAAGGAACAAGTCATTATGACCTTGTATATGTACATTTTTACATATATCTAGCACATTTTTAAGTGCTAATAAGAGGTGATCTCCATGAGAAGGGAATGTATTGGTATATTCATTCATAATGGTGCTTAAGGGTTGCTTGAGATGTAATTTTTCCCTAAGCTTTTCTTTGGTGTTGGTAAATGTTTTTGGAGGGAAGGGGGGCTGTTTTGGTTTTTTTTTTGGTGGTGTTGTTGGGGTTTTCCCCATAATCAGTGGCATTGCACTTTAAAGGAGTTATTAAAGTCATCTCCAAATAGCACTGAGGCACTGTCCCCAAATACCAGACCAGGATGCCTGATCTGATCGCAGCTACTTTCACTATTTTCTGAATGTAAGTTCCTACAAATGCCTGCCTAATTGTCCTTTACTTGGATTTATCTGTGTGACCACAGTTGTTAGAGAGAAACCCTCAGGTTATGAGCCTGTGATGAGACAAGGGTCCTAGCTGCCATTGTCTCTTTTCCCTTAATTTTTTGTGGTGGAGGACAGGAGCTCTGAAGTTGTTGCTTAATTGACTTTTATATTTAATAGACTGCCTTCCATTACATCAGTCTGCCCCTCAGGCCCTGCTGAAGTCCTGATTGATTTCTAATAGCTTTTAAAGTTAATACTGTAGCCTCCTGCTATTTTTCAGTGCATTTGATTGGTGTTTTTCTGCATTGACTTCCTAGCACATACCCAGATAGTGAAATAGTTTGAGTGTTTCTGATTGGGAAACACTGCAGGGAGGGAGAGAAACACCCAATATTGTTTTTTCATGGCTTTTAATTGGAACTGTCACAGAAAAGCATTCCCACAAAGCTGCCTAACATAAGTCATCAGTCCTGAGGACTAGAGACTAAGCCCTAGGATCTCATTAATGGGCTCAAAGGATCCAACATTTACAGCTTTGCCCAGAAAAGTCTGCTTTTGCTGTTGCTGCTTTTCATTAATTTGTGAAATCTTTGCAAACCACCTGTGGTCCACGTAAATCTGGCCATGTAGCAGAAGCCTGAGGGCCACACTGCAAATGGCAATTCACCTGCTGGTACCTGGATTCTACCCCTACCTGGCCACCTAGAATTACAGAATCATTAACGTTGGAAAAGGCCTCTGCAATCTTTGAGTCCAACCATTAACCTAATACTGCCAGATCCGCCACTAGACCATGTCTCTAGGCATGTTTCCAAGAACCACATCCACCTCCCACCCTGGAGAAAGTATTAACAACACACATCATGCCTGGGATCTTAAGAGTGGTGTGGAATGGGTGTATTTATCCTGTACAGGCAAAGCTTGTTGAGTGCTGACTGTCCCAGCAAGAAAGGAGGTGCAAATCAAAAGGGGCTGAGTTCAGGCTTGGTCTGACCCTGACATAGATCCAAAACAATCTGCGGATTTTGGGCTGAGAAACCAGCTCTTCATACAGACTGGCACCTTCCTGGCGCTGGCAGGAGTGAGGAGCAGATGTCCGTATGGCAGCTGGCAGCGCTGCCTCTGGCTGTTCCTGGCTGTGCTGATGCCAGGCTGCCCAGGGCAGTGGTTGTGGTCAATGCTCTGCTCTTCAGTGGGGGTCACCCAGCTGCAGCCTCCTGCTCATCGTGGCTCTCTCCTGGCTCCTGCCCCATCCTGGCCTCCCTGCTGGGCCAGGACTGCCTGCTGTCCCTGGGTAGCTGTCAGCTGCCAGCTGGAGACAGTGCTGAATGAGGCAGTGGTCAGGCACAGCCTCCTGGGCAGCTCTCCCCTCAGACTGCTGCAATTACCAGTTGTCTCCACCCTGATTAGAAAAGAAAACAGCCTTCCTCAGTCTGGCTTTCAGCCTTCGGTTCGCACATGCATCTTCCCTTAGCAACTGGTTTTTCTTCTGTTGATGGCACAGTCTCCAGTGAAATCTGTCTCATAGTAATGAGAAAAACTCTGAAAACCTCAGCGACTAATGCCTTGCTTAGTGGATAGTTTTGCTTCTCTGTGTTTTCAAAACACAGTAAAATAATATTTATCCCTTGCTGCTCTCTTTGTGGTTCTTAAATAATACTGCCTTCATTTAGGGAAAATGGCATCTGTTAAACCCAAACCACATAGTGAGTTGGTGTCAGCCAATATTAGAGCTTGGGAGCTCTGGCTATTGACCTCATACGCAGTCCATCAGGCTATTAACTTCCTTAGGAAGCAGAAAACTACCACTTATTAAGTATATATAATGAGATGCATCAAGGTCTTCAAGAGGGGAAACAGCAAAATTCTCCAAGAAATAAAACAATCTCTCCTGTAGCTGTGAAAATCAAATATCCAGGCAGTTGCACATCTGCATGGAGTTGATAAATAATGATATTGCCAGTTAACATTTTTTAAAACAAACTTCATTAAGGTTTGAGCTGCATTTTCTCTGCATTTCTATGCCTGTTTTCACATATTCTTATGGAAAGATGTGCCACATTTTTATGCAGCCCTATGCAGAATACCACTGAATGACCTGGGGCCATCTGACAGGTGCCGTATTTATGACAACACAATATTTTTAATAGAGATCACATATTACAGAAAGGGAGTGCTCTAAATATCACAAGTTGGTATCCTTCAAAACAAGGAATAAAATGCATGCTAGCCTTTTGTATACAATAATGCAGTCTGTTAGACTGTGTTGCTTACTGAATTTTCCCTGGACTGTGATAATAGAAAAAAGAAATAACAACAAAAAATTCACAAAACCAAAACAGAAACAACAATAAAAAACCCCTAGAGCCTTATTTTAGTGCAGCCTTATGTATGAAATTTTAAGCCCACTACGGTAAGTAAATATGATTTTGATTCTTCTATGATGCACATAGATCAATCTATTTCTGAAAGCAAAGAGTAAAATGAAAAGTCAGATGAAAGCAGTAGATCGCATAGGTCATAAACTATTTTTCACTTTAAGCTGCTGCTTAATTTAACTGGTAGCATGTTAGAGAAGAATAAACTAAATTAATGTATGATAGCAAAAACCCTAAAATGCTTAATCAAGCTGCTTGTAAAGGATTCAAGCATAAGCAAAGCAGCATTTCTAAGCCTGTACATTTATGGTCAACAGCATGATCTTCCTTGTGATGACAAATTAGCCTTTAAAAGTCACACAATCAAAAGCATATCACTGAAACCTGGGCAAAGGTCAACAGGCTCCGAGTGGGAATCCTGCCGTGTTCCTGAAAGCATGGGATAATTTTCCCCGTGACTGTGCTGTAGCATGGACTGTTTGAAAGGATTATCCATTACCGATGGAGATGTGTGACTGTAGGTGAGTGCATTGTGTGTGATAGAAGACTTGAGTGTTCCAAAGCATGCATGGATTTAATGTCAGAAGCATTCAATTTAATGCTTTTATTTCTTGGAGGCTGTGTTCTTAACCTTAGTAACAGTGGCCAGCTGCAGTTCTGCAGAGAGAAGTGTTACAGACAGAGGAGAAAAATAAAACAATGCAAATGCCTTTCCCCTCCTCTTCTCCGAAGAGAGTTTTGTATCCATGGACAGTTGAAAGGGCAGGCTTTAAGAGCATGGATATGCACTATCTTTTGTGGAATGTGTGTGATCTTCCTATGTATCTCTGAGTAGGAAAGGGATATTTTGTTCTTTCATCCATGCATAACTTGTCACCACTTAAATACAAATTGCAAATATTTTTAAAGACAAATGCATGCCCAAAAGAATTTCCCATCCTTCAAAGTGACTGTTTTTAATTGACCCAAGTTCATTCTTTCAACTGACAGGATTTTTCTTTTTCTGCTGTGTGAAATGTAGATGGTATGCATCACCACAGAGCATATTTGTAATTCAGAACTAATGTTTTTATAAAAATCCAAATAAATAAATATTATTGGATTGTGTGTGTGCTTGTAACTTGGCAAAGCATATGTTTACAAACTGGCTATAATGGTTTTGGTTGCAACATAGGGCACAGATAAGGTCTCATGAATGGTTTTTCTCATTAAATTTCAGCACTGGATGTTATTATTATTGTCGTATATGATATGCAATCACATGTGTAATTGGAATTGTTCAGCCTGAAAAAGAAAAGTCTTAGGGGTGACTTAATTGTGGCCTTCCAGTACCTGACGGGAACCCACAAGAAAGAGGGTAGAGACTGTTTACAAAACCACATAGTGACAGGACAATGGGGAATGGATTCAAACAGAGAGACAGGTTTAGTTTAAATATTGGGAAAAAAATTCTTTACGGGTGGTGAGACACTGGCACAGATTACCAGAGAAGTTGTGGGTACCCCATTCCTGGAACTATTCAAGGCCAGGCTGGACAAGTCTTTGAGCAACCTGGTCTAGAGCAAGGTGTCCCTGCCTACAGCAGGGGGTTGGAATTAGGTGACCTTTAAGGTCCCTTCCAACCCAAACCATTCTATGATTCTATACTTATAGATAGTTACTTACGCATATGTGCATGTGTTTCTTTGTACTTGTATTTTGAAACATCCAGAATTGTTGCTAAAGGTCAAGACTCAGGTTCATCTGCATGGATTTTAGTCACTGGATGCCTGTTTCCTATGAAGTTTATTATGTTCATGCAGTGATTCTTGGTCCAAGTCCTACCACACATTAGCATAGTTTGGCTACTGTGAAGGGATACATGTTTCAGCTGCAATTGTTGATCTGTGGTGCCTCTTTCTCTCCATTGTCTTTTGATTGAGGGCTAAATGGCATCATTAAGGAAGGCTGGAAGCAATGTGGTGAAACAGATGTGGACATTTCAGAGGAGCAGAGTCTCCAGTTCAGTGGACATCAGCCCTATATGTCCATACCTTCCAAGATATAAACACGGTAAATGTGGCCATGTCATCCCCTGCTGTTATGTCAAAACTGGGATACAGCAATATCACCTCTCTGCTGCCAGCAGAACCTCTCCTCTAAAACTCTTGAGTTTTCTTCTAAGCTGCTGCACTTATCAAACAGCACAGATGGTGATGTTTGGATATAATGCTTCAAATTGTGTCTATTTCTTAAGAACACAGTCTTATAGGGGCTTCCCATGATCTCTTGCTTCAATTTATTTTTCCAAGCAATTGTAACTGTCCTGCCTGGGTATATAAAAGCTAAACCAGGTTCTTATTCAATGCCCCACAGAGAGAAAGTGGCCCATCCAATTCATGTGTTGCTATATATTGAGGGAGGACAGCAAATAACCTTTACTTCTCTTTATCAAACATTTATTGATGATTGCCTGAGGAGAACAGAATCAGAGAACCATAGCACATCCTGAGTTGGAAGGAACCCACAAAGTTCACCAAATCCTGACTCCACAGAGGACAACCTAAACATTAAGTCTTATATCTAAAAGTATTGTCCAAACCATTCTGGAATACTGACAGGCTTGTGTCCATAACAACTCCTCTTGTGAGCTTGTTCCACTACTTGAAAGCCCTCTCAGTGAAGAACTTTTTTTCAATACCCAATATGAACTTTCCCTGACACAGCTTTCAGCCACCCTGCTGCATCCTACTACCAGAAATCTAAGAGAAGAGATCAGCACCTACTTCTCCACTCCACCATCATGGAGGAGGTCACCCCTCAGTCTCCTCTTCTCTAAGCTGAACTAACCTAATGTTCCTCATCTGCTTCTCATTATTCAGGCCCTCTAGCTCTTTCACCATCTTTGTTAGCCTCCTTTGGACACATTAGAATGTTTTTATATACTTTTTATATATTGGAGCCCCAAAATGTATTCAAGGTGAGGCTACATCAATGCTGAGTCTAATAGGAAAATCACTATTTGTGTCCACTTAGCTATACTGTGCTTAATGCACCTCATAAGATGGTTGGCACTTTTGACTGCCAGGGTCCATTTTTTGACTCATATTGAGTTTGTCATCAACCAAAATGCCCAGATCCTTTTCTGCAGGGCTGCACTCCAGCCTTCTCTCCCCCAGTCTATATGTATATCCAGGATTACACCACCCCAGGTACTGAATCTGACATTTTTCCTTTTAGAATTCATACAGCTTGTGACATTTATCAAGATGTCTCTGTAAGACCTCTCTAACCTTGAGGGGATCAATGGATCCTTCTAGTTAAGCATTTTTGGGAAACCTACTTAGTGTGAGCTCCGCTGCTGTGTTCAGGTCATTGATAGAAACAATGAAGGGAAGCAACCCTAAAACTGAGCCCTGGCAAACCCCACTAGTGACTGATGGCCAGCCTGGTGCTTCCCCATTTACCACAACCCTTTGACCCTGGTCCTTCAGACAACCATTTACCCCATTGGATTATGTATGTGTCTAGCTGTATGCTGGACATTTTGTCCAGAGGATACTGTGAAAGACAGTAGCAAAAGTTTTATAAAAATCCAAACAGCTGCCCCTTATTTTCCATCTTCCCTTTGTCCACAGAAGAAAAGGTCATATAGAAAGGAGGCTGCAGTGCACTTCTGTGGAATGTCTCTGCTTCAAGGGACCATATGACTTGATATACTCTGTTTCTGGAGTATTTCAGCACAGTGTGCAGTACAGTACACACAGAAATATATACAGACACAGGAGCCTTCTGCTTCCTGCTGGCATGCCAGTGTTTTCTTAAAGCTTTGTAGAGGCTGAGTGCATTTGTTGCTGTGTTCATGCATTTTACACTTGAGAATTACAGCGATTTCTGTGGCTAACAGCTTAAAGAGCAAGGGACAATAAACAGGCCTAGCTCATGACAGAAGGCCAGCACAAGAACACATTGGAGTTGTGTCAGAAAAATCAGAAAGTTTATGTGGATGTGAAAATACAACCTCTGAACTCACTGAGAGCCAGATCTCCCCACAATTAAGCCCAGAGGGATGTTCTGAAAATGTTCCCTTGCCATGTTTGCAAGTACAGCATACTTGTGTAAGAAGGTGTTGGGTTTGCAAGGCAAGGTTTTGGCAGCAAGATGACTAGCAAGGAGTGGCTTCTGTGCAAAACAGCTAGAGGCTTCCCCTATGTCTGACAGAGCCAATGCCAGGTGGCTCCAGGATGAATGTGAAGGGCTGGCCATGGTCCCTTCTCTTACTCTGAAAAGTACATGGCCCAGGGTCCTGGGAAAATTCTTCTACCCAGGATTTGATGTATATTGTATACCAGTCCAGATGAAGGGCAGTGATTGCTGGGCTGTTTGGATAAAAATGGGAGGGTAGAAACCCTGGGTGACAAAGATGGAAAGGTAGAAATCTGAATGAGAAAAAGAGTCCTCTGGGCCCAGACCTCAGTGTGACTGTCTTCCTGCCCTTGCATAAAGTTGTTCTGGCAAGGAAAAAGACTGAATGTGAAAAAAACTAAGATGAGTGTTTGAACAATTCTCATCCTGACTGTTACCAATGTCTCTTTAACTAAATGTTCACATCTCTGGATGCACATCTCCATATCCCTTAGCTGAGTGTTCTGTTAGATAGCACTGTTACTCAGATTAAAGAAAGGTCATTAGATGAAATCTCCACAGATCAATGTATCTGTTTTTGTTTTATTTTCTTTACATATTTTGGAGGGCAGTAGGATTTCACTTACAATATTCCAAATACAATAATCTCGCTGTGGACTCTATGTATCTGATATCTGTACCACTTACTAGTATAAAGCCCACTTTATCTCTACAATAATAAACTGGTACATGGTCCTGTAGTTTTTAAATTGTAAAGAGGTACTGAAAGGGTTAAATACTTCCTGAAGAGGTAGTAATATTTGCACTTCCAGAAGGTCATCCTGACCTATCTCATTCTACACTGACGAGATTGTCTCATAAAGAAAGGTTAGCATTTCAGGCCCTTTTTTTGCATGGATGTTGAAGGTACACATGCTATTTAAGTTCTGCAATGCACAGAGGTCAATTTGCATAGGGGATTTCCTGCTTGAAAAGAACATGAGGAATGTGTACCTAGGGGGTCACAAATAATTTGTCTATGGAAGTGCAATTTTTTGTTTAAGTCTCAATTTTTTACTGTTGTGTAATATGTTGACAGAAATATTAGAACTTTATATGAACTTAAAATGTATTTTATGTTGCGTAGGCAGTTGTGATTAAGTAATTTTATCTCATTAGCAAAGATTGCAGGCCAAACACAAAGATTTTTGCTGCCCTTTCACATCAGGTTTCTTTGCTTTTCTCTCAATGTATTCAACCTTTAGACATGTTTATGTATTTTTAGCAGATGTCTGCAAAAAAAAAGTTTTAATAAATAACTTCTGACTCAGTAACTAATGGTTTCAACTTTGGTTCCTTTGTGACTTAAAAACAAGTGTTTATTTAGAAAATGCCTTCAGGAAGGATACATTTTGGTATTTATTGTATGTCACAGATTAAAATACTTCTTATTTATTTCCTTCACTTAAAATTAATAATTAATATTTCAAAGTATGTTTAGTTTAGTAGTTACATTCGATTCTTTACTTAATTTTAAAAGTAATTGAAAGTGATCTTAGTGAGACTTAGCCTTAGTAGTCTCTGAGCGCAACCCATAAATCAGGTTAAATGTGTGAGTCAGGGAGTTTTAATGCTGCTTTTAAATCCCAAATTCTGGCAAAAATTACATTTTATCTAGGGAAGCAGTAGCTTGTCACCCACTGATAATTAATGACACAAGAGTAACAGCTTTAAACAACCAGATATTAGGAATTTTTGAAGACATCTCCATATTATAGCCAGAGATTCAAGATTTGTAAGGTTTTCTTTTTTTCTGGAAAGAATAGTATACTCTATCTTCACTTTATAAACAGGAGACATTTTGCCATCATTTTCCACACAATGTTTGTGTAGTTGATTATTTCTTCCTAGTAATAAAGTCTCACACTTGTCTTTACTGGATTGTATCTTAGATTTTTAGGCCACTTCTCCAATTTTTCAGCATAATTCTGAATTCTAATGCCATCCTCTATTACACTTGCTGACTGAAAGCAACACTTTCTAGCCTGGGATCCTCCTTCAAACTTATAAAAGTACTGCCTATTCTCATTCAGGTCATTAACAGAAACACTAATGGAGAGCATCTTACACTCTTTGGCTTTGTGTTCAAATAAAAACCAGCAAAGAAAATGTCATTCCACCAAATCCTCCTGTTGCACAAGTCGGATATTGGGATGCAAAGCACATACTCTTGTGTATGTGCAGTAGTCCTGAGCCATCTGATATCTGTGTCTGTATAATATTAAACTAAGCTGTCTCAGACCAGGGCCTGGCTATTGTGCAGTCTCTGTCTATAAGATGTAATTGTTTTTCATCCATCCTGATAATAGTGTTGAAGATAATACACAAATGCAATTTAGAAGTTAGTGTGAGCCATGGACCACACCCAGCAGGCAGCTTATGGGACATAGCTACCTCTTTTGGTGGGGAAATTCTCTGTGTATTTATTGCTAGTGTTGCCATGTCATTTACCCATGGGGTTACTGTCAGAGCCCTGGTCTTCTTTAAGCCTTTACACTTGCTAGCTCTTTTCAAAGAGGAAGTGCTCATTTCCAGATGGGGCTAGAAATAGCTGCTTAGAAGACACTAAATGCTAAAAATTTTGTTTCCTTTCATGCTAGAGTCATAAGAAAATGCAAAAGAAACTGGTGTGAGAGCTTAATTGCACATAAAGCTGCCAATATCCTTCCTTTGTCAGTAATAGAGAAGCTTTCATTCACATCGGATCAACTACAAAATTGAATGAAAACTATAGCTATGAAATCATGTGATTTGAGGCATTTTTTCACCCTGAAATGGGACTGTCATCCTGAAAATGTCACATGTGACACAACCTTCTGCATGAAATTGGGAAGAACAGCTTCATGTCTGAGGTCTGTAATGTGCAGTCTTTGAAAAGGATAATCACTGTGCCTGAGTGGACACTGGCTTTCAAAGTAAGAGGACCTATAAACTGTGGGCTTCAGTGGGATTGTGTGGCATCAATTCATACTGGCTAAGCATCCTAAAGCGTTAAACCTTAGATACGATGCATTTTTCATGTTATTATTTTCTCACAATTTATGTAAAATAATAAAAAAGGTGTTGCTGGTTCAATTTGTAATGAACCTGTGTATGTTGAAAATATTTTCTCTGATGGAAATACCTTTACACCCGGGGCGGGGGGAAAAAGGTCAAACCAGATATTTAATAGTACGTTTTATCAAGTTTACCAAGAGCAGTTCTATTTATCTGTTTTTTAGGACACCACAAATTAATATTTAGATGTTATTGTCTAAAACAGTACTTGAGTATCAGATATGAAATTTGTATTCTCTGACTTGAAAATATCTCCTCAGAACATGAAAAATGCTGTTAACACCCTAATTCTTTCCACAGGATTGAAATAAATTTTTTTGGTCTTGCAAGGACAGCACATTACGTGCAAAGTTCACAGACTTCAGGACCTCAACCAAAACTGAGCACTAATTAGCTCAAACAGAAACTTTTTTCCTGTAATTCCACAGGACTTATAAAATAACCCTCATTCTCAAGATTTTAGTAAGATTACGTTAGTATCCTAGTGTTTTATAAAAGCTTTAAATTATTTTTGGTACAGATTTAGAAGTTATCTCCTTGATAAATATATAGTGCTAACAGATGAGAACAGGTGCTAAATGGCTTAAAATAAATGTACACTTTGGTCACATTTGGAACATGACGCTACATCTATGTTTCTAAAGGTACTGGATCTAGAGACATTTCAAGTCCAGATGGTGTCAAGTGGCTTGTGCCCACACTGTTGGTGTGTGCTCACCCTCCATGGAGCAGATTACCTGTATGACACTAGATAAAGCACTGCATGATCTTGTTTCTCTTCTGGCCCCATATTATATCCCCCCTGTCCTGAAAATACAGCTAATTCTAGATGTTATTTATCATCTGTAAATGCCTGAAACAATATGAGGACTGTATTCTTCACAATACTAGTATGCTGTAAGATGAGACTAGAGATGAACCAAATAGACACGACAGTCTGTCATAAGGTAATGGGGAATATTTGAGGATATAATGCCTCCTGGGGTAGAGGCATGGAAGAGAGTGTTAGGCAGAGTTCAGAGGTTTGACTTTGGGGAGGGGTTTCCAGGATCAAGTCTTATTTAAACCATTTTTTGTCTTGAAGGAAAGTAATTGGTACACTGCAAAACAGAATCAGTAAAAAACTAATTCTTCAGTGTGGGCAGTCTAAAATCCAAATAAATACAACACCTCACATGATATTTTAGTATAGAAGCACATCTAATTAAACCTTGTTTCCAAAGCTACTGAGAAAAAAATAATATTCTCTACATTTATTTGGACCTCAGACTTGCTTTTCTTCTAGATATTTATTAATTTTAACAAAGAACCAAAAATTTAGTAGAATTCAGCCTGTTGGGTTTCAGAGTTACCCAAAATGTCCCTGTCAATCAGAAGCATTGCCCAATCCTAATGTACAAGTCTGTAGTGTACGTCAAGATACTCTGCAGGAAAGGTGAACTTGAATTCAGAGAGGGAAGTTCACTTCTTTTCCTGTCTTGGATAAATGACAAAAATTGTGAAAGTTTCACTGAAAGGAATACATCTGTTCATTCTGGTTTTCCCAGCTTTCTTTTGAAAAATAATGTATTTAGAAATACAAACTCATTCTGTGTCCAGAGGAAACAGGATGCAAGCTAGCAAGAAGAATATCTCAGATCTATTTGGGAACATCCATATAAATTTTCCCTCAGGCAGCTCTCTGCTCTGAACGCACTTTGAGGGTGTCTCTTTGTCTTCTGTGTGTGTCTGTCTTTGCATAGTTTAGATACAATAAATACCCAGTTTGAAGATTTAGGTCATTGTTTCCGTTATCCTGCCATCTGAATGTATTCACTAACCACTAAGAGACATCTCTTTTGTCCATTTCTGTCGGGGTTCTGTTGTGGGTTAACCTTGGCAGGCAGTTGAGCCCCTCATAGCTGTTCACTCACTCTCCTCTCCAGCAGGATGGGGACGAGAATCAGAAGGGTAATGGTGAGAAAACTCACCACTTGAGACAAAGACAGATTAATAGGTAAAAATAAAACTGCACACAGAAGCAAAGAAGAACAGTGAAATCATTCACCATTTTTTAAAATTTTTGATATTTTTTTTTGTTTGATTTGGTTTTGTGGGGGGTTGTTTGCTTGTTTTTGTGGCTTTTTTTTTGGTAAGGTATGGTTTGTGGAAACCTTAAGTTCCAGGACATGAAAGCAAGTGCTCTTAAAACCTATCTACAATTGGTTTCATACACATTTATATCATGTCATAAAATTCACTAAGATTAATTTAATAATTTTTGGACTTAGTTGACTTTTTAGGTATAAACTCCACATAATTGTAAATATTAATTGTAGGATACATTTATTTGGACAGACTGGCAAATGGAGCATATAAAAAATCCTGTTTACTACTTCTAAAATTTTTCTACTATTCCAATTTCAATTTTTGTTCATGATTAACCTAAGTGTTAAAATTAACATTAACTTCTTTTGAACACTCCAAGTTTGCCATGATCGTTTGAAAGGATCCTTTCTGTGATCATCAGATTTATTTTCCATTAATATCCAGTTGTTTCTTCCTATTAAATGCTAATGCACAGAGAACATTTGGGAAGCTATTATAGTCTGGTAAGGTGTAAAGACTCAGTTATAGTTTCTCATTAGCCTGCTAATAACTCTACTTTGTCAAGCAGAAACGCAGTTTCTCTACTAGCAGAGACTAAGTTTAACAGATACAAAATGTTTTGTATAGAATCTCCCATATGGAATGAGTTTCACTTTCAATCACTCTAAAACCACGTTTACTGCTTTTAAAATTCCTTATCAGCACTTTTAAAAATTTTCTAAATCACTCAGGATAATACTCTACTATAAGTAAATAATTTATATTTTAAAAGTAACATCTTTCAGTTTGACTTTAAAAGATAAAGTACAAGACATTTTTTTGCCAAAGAGAGTTTTAGCTACATAAGTGCAAGAAACTCCTGTAAACTGTATACCCTTGGGAAGAACAACCCATTCCAGACTGCAGAGCAATTCATCAAAAACTGAAAACGCTGTTTGCAGATTCTGTCTTACATAGTTTCAGATGATGACTCCTTTCATAATTTTTAAACCATTAAATTATTAATCATATATTCAGAAATAAACTCACATATACCCACAAAAGTGAAATAGAACTAAACAGTGCCAGAACAATGCAAACTCTCCACAGTTATTACAAGTAATGCTCCCTAAAACAAAAGCATTAAAATCTATAGGTCTTAGACTTGTTCAACCCAATCTGTGGTGTAGCTCATTTGGTGGAACAAATGCCCTTGTGAATGCAGCATGGGTGCAAGTAAATGAGTGCTGTGTGCTAAAATGAGCTCATTCAGGCAATTTATAAATGATCGAAATAGTCACTCAACAGTAGGGTAATATTTTTAATTTTGTTTCTGACTGCTCATTCCTGATCCTCTAAGGAGTCCTACAGACTACCTTCAAAAGATGAACCCACAGACTAATATTCATAACTCTACTTGCTCCTAAAAAGGAAAGACTCAATAAAGACATTGGTTTAATGACCTATACAGTTTTCCAGCTAGCCTGTTTTTCTAACACTAATGTCAAAACCACTTTTCTGCCTCTGCTTCATATGAGCTAACAGCTACTTATCTTCCTGGTTTTGATCAAGTCATTTATTTGATTAACATAATTTCATTTAACTTGGAACAGTTTCCTTTTTTTTTTTTTTTTTCACTTCTCAGGTCTGATGAACACCAAGGCACTCTTGAGTCCAAAAGCTTACCTCTCTGTTTTCCTTGGTGTTTGTTGTCCCAAGTTGTGATGGCCGACAACTTGTCTGTAGGCCTCACAGAGCTCAAATTAGACTCTATAAGTGTCTAGTCTTGAGAAAGAGCTCTGAGAAAAGAAGCTTAATCAGATTTTACCCGTGAGAATGTAGTGTTGACAGAACTAAAGAATCTAAACATGAGAGAGAGAAAAACAGTAACGTTCTGCACCTCTTGTTTTGCTAGAATGCTTGAGTGTTTATGCTATAGCTCACCAATAGTAGTAATGTTATAGTTATGTAGTGGCCAATGAGTGTATTGTAGTAGTTTAGTGACCAATGGATTTGAAGCACAAATGATAAACTATAAAAATGTATAAAAGAGACTGATTCGCTAAATAAAGCTCTGTCTCTCTCTCTCTCTCTGTCTCTCTCGCTCTCTCTCTCTCATTGGCTTTTCTGCCCTGATCTACCACACCGTTTCTGTGTCATGTCTGCCTCAACTGCGACACAAAGAGCAGATATTTATTCTTCCCAGAGCTACTTTCAAACTAAAGACTAAGTTTTTGATAACAAAATGGGCAAGTAACAGCCAAAAATAACTGAAGGGTCCTATTATCACAGAGCTCAGACCTTTTCTTTCTGCTAAAGGAAAGAAAAGAGAAAGGTTTATTCTTGAGAGTCAGATTATTTTGCTGTGATTTCTTGCTTACTTGACCTAATCAGAATGCCTAGTGGCAAGCAGTGTCAGCTGAGGCAGTAAGTTAAACAGCACTGTCTGGCAGTATTCTATCCTCAATAGGCGCTTCTGGTTTTACAGGCCTGGAGGGTAAGTTCCAGCACTTGAAAAATGGTTCAATAGAATCTCTGGGGGCAACAAGTTAATGGCCAAAGATTTTAATGGTCTACAACAATTGATGAGTGTAATTTTAAGCTCTGTGGGACTTATCTGAGAGAAACTGATGAAAAGATACTATGTGAAGGTAGTTGTTCCAGAGATAATGTCCATTAGGCATTGCACTATGTTTGAACTTGAAGACGAAAGCAAGACTGTAAAATCACAGACAGTGTTCCTCAGGATGCAGCCAAGAATAAGAAATATTTATGGACTGCTTAGGCAGCTTTAGATCAGACGATGTTGAAGTTCATTTTTCAAATGGTTGCTGGAGGTGAGTTTGTCCCAGTGGAAATTTCAGACCAGCAATGTTAATCATTTTCGTGTGTTCCAGCTGCAGCGTCCTTTCTGATAAGGTACTGAAAGATGGTGATGAATCTATCAGTTATAATGCTGTGTTGGGTTTGCTTCTCACAGAAGCCACTCCTGTAATCTTCCCCTGCTACCAAAGCTTGGCCATGCAAACCCAATACAAACACCTACAGATGTGAGCGGAAATCTACTTTATTGCATTACTGTCAATAGAAAACAAAAGAGTATAAACGCTGCTACTATGTCTTGCTTGTTAAAACTATTCTTAAAGGGTTAACCCAAATTGTGGTAGTCTGTCTAACTTAGCAGGTCCAACTTCCTCTACTTACTCTCTTTGCAAATGTTGTTTAGTTGCATATTTAAATCTTCTGCTTTGAATAGTGGAGTGTAAAATAAGGCTGTCCTTTCGACAGCATTCCTAATTCTCATTGGTTTAGCTGTGCCGGCTTTTTACACGGCAATACTGTTTATCAGAGAAACCTATTATTACAGTATTTGAGATACTATTGTAGGCAGCAGCTTTTTCTTCCCTTTCTCTGAAAGAGAAAAAGCTTTAGTAGACTGAATGTGTTACTGTTGCTGCACTTGTCAGAGTCATTTTTTGTTAAAGATACCAATATGAAGGCATACAAAACAGAGAGGGGGGAAAAAAAGAAAGGCAGAAAATTATTTCTGTCTTCCTGGTGTTGAATGATACTTGCAGCTTTCCTCCTGCAGATTTACCATCTTCCATCCTGTTCCTTGCCATGCTGGCAAGAGCAAATCTGGAATGAGACTGTTAGAAACATTGTTTCCAGCTGCCTCTCTGGTCACAATCTCACAGCAATGCTGGAAAATACACAGTTAGGGGTATCTAAACCAGATAATTGTTAAAAAAGGAGAAATATCAAGGAGGAAATGTAAAAGAAAGAAATGAGTTTCACTAACTTAGTTGTCATTTTGGGGTTCTTTTCTGTTTTTGTGGTTTTTTTTGGTTTTTGTTTTGTTTTGTTTTGTTTTTGTTTTGGTATTTTTTGGGGGTTTTTTTGGTCTTTTTTTTTTTTTTTTTAAGTTCATCTCTAGGAATTAGAACACTGACCTAATGCTGTCATAATGGATTTGAAGAGATAGCATTCATAGTTGCCATGATAATAAAGCTTCTCTAGGGCCAGTTATCCTCTGTTATAATTATAAATTAATGTCTCTAGCAAAGTATTTTAAGGGATTTTTCCCATTATATTTGGTTTTCCCTAGGGTTATTTCATTAGTTTCATTTTAAACAGCACTCAAAACACTACTAAGGGGGTTTGGCAATCTTTGTGCCAATTTATCTCATTTTAAAATGTGATTGAAACATGGCTGTTGGAAAAAACAAGGAAACCTTTTTTGGATTAGTCCAGCATCTCTGTCTGTAATTGCCACTGTCTCTCATAAGTAATTTCTATGGAAGTTTAAACTGACCAGCTTTGCATATTTATAAATAAAATTTGTTGAGCATGAGTGATCCCAATTAACTTTCATCTGTTCTTTTTTTTCCCCCAGGTGAAGCTATCTGCAAATTCCAATTCCTTCCCTGGTAACATGGTAGCATCCATACTGCAGAAGAGAATAAGGACAGTGTTCTGAAAACAGTTGCTCAGCATAGCCTCTGGAAAGGGAAATCCCACCACAATGAGCTGCAGGAATTCTCTGAAGGTGCCTTTAAGCACAGGAAGAAATGACAATCAGTTGGCTTTTT